>MNCI01006861.1:733950-795490 GCA_015680685.1 Gnetum montanum | reverse complement strand
GAATAAAGAACCGTTCACTTGGGGGACTCCTACTGCGGACACATGGAAAATATTCTATCTTTGGGGTGATCAATCCGCCAGAGCTTCGCTACTTTACGCCTAGGATGTGAAATAAGGGGAGTGCCGCCTCTTATTTATAGATTTGGTGGTGGACCACGATATCGCATACGTGATATCGTAGGGGACGATGCGATATCGTGGCGGCTGCAATATCGCGGCTTGTGCATATCGCATCTCATCATCCCCTGTGGCCTACCTTGTCAACAAGTAGAGAATGGAACTTAGGGAACACCTTTCAATTTTGGCAAAATAAACAAACTAATGCCATAGTGAAGATAGAAGGAGTTTATGTGTCCTATTCAATGGAGGTGATAACCAAAGCCCTCAATTTACCAAATGAAGGGGCTAACGTCTCATAGATATCAACATGGTTTAATACCAATGTAAAAAGATTGTGGCTACATCGAGCCTATGGTAAGGAGGATAAGGGGTATAGTTAACTACAAAAAAGAAGATATATTTCAAGATTGGCACCTATCATCTATTCCTAACTAAGTGACTTAATAGAATATCCACTTTTGCAGCCAAAGGAAGTGCCATATTCATGGGAAAATTCAATGCTAATATTTCCCATCTATACTTCCTTGAAATTCAAAGGTGATTTGAGGAGAAGAAGGTAGGAAATTCAACACCGTCATTCCCTTGCCTAATCAGGAAGTTGTGCAAACAAGTAGGCATAGTAAGTTATAAAAACAATGTTTTGAGAAAATCTCAAAATGCAACATAGGTTGAGATATCAAAACCCATGCCTCCAAAGAAGGATCAGTTGGAGAAGCAGACAGGTACTGAGGAAGCTTCAGACTCAACTCTTGCTAACACCATCTAGGCTACTGGCCAATAGCAGCAAACCAAACCCAGTAGCCAGCTGCTAAATAATTAGTAGCAACATTAGCAGCAATAGCAAGTTCCACCACTGCTACTGTAGGATTATTGATTCTTCATGAGCCATTTGTAGTAGATTGTAGATATAAGCAATTAAGGAATAAGAGAGGGAGCTAATCTCTATAAATTCATAGAAGATGTAGTTAAGCCCACCATCTCAACAAATCCTACCAGTGGCTAAATTTCATTCTAGTATAAAGGAGGGAATTCTATAAAATGATAGAAGATGCAATCAGACCCACCATCTCAATAGATCCTACCAGTGGCCAAATTTCATTACAGTGTGGAGAAGGGAATTCTTGGTCAAAATAGATCTCAAGGAACATTGCATCATTTCAAGTGATGCTAGAAACTAGATAAAGAGCCATAGTAGTGGTCATGTAGCATCAAGATGCTGCCAAAGCTACTGAGGTAAGCATTGATCACATCAAGGAGTCCTTTAACATCCATGTTGTGCCACCAACAAATATCTCTAGAGAAAGAGACACTCAAATGCTAACTAGAATCTTGATGAATCCAACTAAACATGAAGAGGTGTTAGATAGGCTACTACAAAATGGGCAAGTTATGCAAAATATTTTTGATATCCCTAGTGATATCATAGTAGTTCAGTCTGACTTAATAGTCATAAAATAAAACTTGGTCATGGCCAAGACCAAGGCAAAGCATGCTGAAAATCAAGTCCAAAGACTACAAGAAGAGTTCATAACCCTAAGGGTAGAAAAAAGTAATCCCAAGAAGTTTGTGATGCTTGACCAACTTGACCAATTTCAAACCAAGAATGTGAATCGCTTCATTGATCATAATCTATAGATGGAATGAGAGAAGAAAAAGGTAATATGGGATTCCTTAGTGGCCAAAGCATAAGCATATGCACATGTCAAGGCACTCACTGCTCTACAAGAGAAGAACAAGAAATTAGCTGCAAATAATGCAAGGTTGATTAATGTAGAGAAACAAAATAATATCCTCGAAGAGAGCCTCCAACAACTTCAAGATCAATTGGTTAGGATCAACCAAGACATGAGCCACTTAGCTAAAGAAAATAAAACCTTATCAATGGAACAAGTCCACGCAATCTGACAAAAGTCTGTTATCGAAATCAGGGTGTGGCAAAATGAGGCCAAGAAGCATGAATAACTTAAAGAGCATTTTTGTGATTAGGTGCACATGCACAAGAAGATTAATCAAAAAGAAATCTAGATGGCTAAAGCCAAGATTAGCTCCATTTCAATGCAAAATCTAAATTGGTAGCCAATCCTGGATAGTCTAACCCATGTCCACCAAGTAGAAATTAAGAATAAAGTCTTGCAAATTAAGGATCTCAATGAGTACATGGGGTTAGAAAATCTTCATTACAATAACTTAGGCATGTTAATAGTAGGTAGGCCTAGGATCGAGTTAGAACAATAAGTACTGGTTGTGTATGCTATGTATGAGAAGGAGTTTGTTGACAAAAAAGATTCACTGCAAAAGCTACATGTGGCAAACTCAACATTAGAAGTTGTCAAGGCTGACTACTAGGGTCAGAAAGATGTTACAATTAACTTGGCTAGTAGAATGTCAAACTACCAGGAATTAAGGAAAATAGCAAGGGCATTCAAAGAAGAAAGATGACAATTTGCAATGTGATACGTGAAAGCAAATCAAATGTTTTCACAATTGCCATGCCCATAGGATGTATCAATTCTATTGCACATTGCTCAATAAGCATGGACAATACACGATCCCCAAATAGAAGAAGAAAAACTTTAGGCATTACTCAACAAATATTAGTTTAAAAAGCTTGATGATAAAGGGAAGCAACTAATGGAAGAGCCACCATTGTTGAGAACATACACTTTGATGAGTGGCAAGGTACCCCTACACTCAACCATACAAATACAAGCATTCTCATGCGCGATCTAATCAAACTCCGCAGACAGACTAGTTTTTGCACCTAGATCGTTAACCTTACATCGCAGTTCACTGTCTTCCCACCTGGACTAGTATTATATTTATCATGTATGGTTTAGTCCAAAGTGAGGTGTATGATGTGTTCCTAATTCTAACACTACTCCTGAAGGCAATGGAAAATAATATTAGCTAAGCTAAGCTAAGGGAGAAAGGGTAAGAAGATCTAATCTAGCCTAAGTACGATGAGCATCCATTCCTTGATCATCTGTACACATCTTGGACTTCGTGCACGACTACCACTGGGATTACCAAGCGCAGATCCTAGGTACGCCACTGGGTTACCAAGTAGTCACACTTAAATGCTTGTAATCAAGTCGTACTCATTCCGCATTACTAGGAGATAAGGGTGAGAGAGAAAGCAGTAAATAAAAATTAAAAAATAAATAATTAAACTAACTAAATGCTGCAATGATGAAGTAATCTCAATCTTTATTTTCGGTCATGTGCGTGTCCAATTATGTCACACTCGAATAAAGGATGTCGTACAATTACATTCACCACACTGCGGGCAAACACTGAAAAATAATCTATCTCTGGAGGGGATAATCTACCAAAGCTTTGCTACGGAACTAAACTAGGATACTGAACAAGGGAGAGCTGCTTCTTATTTATAAACATTGCGACGGACTGCGATATCGCATACGCGATATCGTAGGGAAGACGCGATATCGCATACGCGATATCGCAACCCATGCAATATCGCGTCCCATCACACTTCATCAAGCCACTTCCATTTTTGTTTTTCTTTTGTTTTGTCATACACTTGTGTAAAATTGTATACAAACACCATTGTGACATTCAAAGTCATGTAAATAGTTTGTTAATCATGTATAGTCAAATCTACCTCCCAATTTTGTAAGGGACTCTATCGTCATTTTGTTTTAACTTGAAAACGAGTTTCCAGTCAGTTGTGGGGGTATGATAAAGTCAACTTTTGTTACAGCACAACATCGTAACAACGACGTCATATCAACGATGTCATTGATACAATGTCTATCACTACACATGATACGTCATCATTGATACGATGTCTCAAGATGTATGTGGTCCTATAAATATGACACTTAGGTGTACAATTCAATAACTTTTCATTCCCATTGTAACAGAACTCTTGCAGTTTTATTTCTTAAACTTAGACTTAGTGATTAGAGGATTGAATGTTCGTAGTGTGATGTGTCATAGTTGAACAGAATCTTTGTTTGAGTAGTACGTACTTGGGCACAAGCTATGACAAAAATAAAGATTGAAACTATTTTCCAACATTGCAGCATTCCCTTAGTTCACTTTTTTACTTAGCATAATGTTTACTGTATTAATTTTCCCAAGCACTTTATTTTTACTTGTTAATAGTAAGCGAAATGGACATAATTGATTTTGAGCATTAAGTGTGATCGTTTGGTAATCCCAGTAGTATTATTGCTTGGTTCACCTAGTAGCGTAATACTTGGTAATTCCAGTGATAATTACATAAGCCCAAGACATGTCTAGTGAATCAAGAATTGTTATCGATCACAATAGGCTAAAATAGGTTCATGTTTTTTTAGTTAGCTAAGACATAGATATTTTTCACCATGATTACCATTAAGAGTGATAAGAGCCAAATAACATCACTTATCATATGCCTACCTACAAGCTAAACCATATACTTAGACTTCACTAGCTTGAAATGGGAAGATAACAATTACAAGCTTAACTCAATTACTAGCATATCAACATTGTCTGTCCATGGATTACAATCAAATCATACGTGAACACTCATGACTTTTATGGTTGGGTGTTGGATTGCTCCACCACTCATCAAAGTGATTCTACAGCTACAATGTTTGTCTTTGTATTGTAATATATGAGAAATGAAATTTAGAAAGGAAGGGAAGCATGCATGTAAAACAACAATCCATGAAAATTCAGAAGTATTTTGCTGCATAAGATTTGTTACCAAATTTGGAATTAGTTATATTCTTATAATGTAATCACAATGATCTAACCAAAATTATTATGCAATAAGTTAAACCTATTAAAATGGTAGCTCAAATAATTCTCAATACCAAAGATGAACTAAAATCCAACTCAGTTGATAAAGTCAATTTTTGGTCATCAACGATATTGTAACAACGATATCGCATCAACAATGTCATTTATCCAATATTGTAGCACATGCTATGTCATCATTGATACAATATCTCAGGATGTGTGCAGCCCTATAAATGCAACACTTGGGCACATGATTCACATAACTTTTAATGCCATAGTAACTAGACTTTGTTAGTTTTATTTTGCAAATTTAGACTTAGCACTTAGAGGTATGAATGCCAGCAGTGTGGTGTGTCTTAGTAAATGATATCTTTATTTGAACATATTGTACTTGGGCATAGTTTGAAAATGGAAATAAAGATCAAACTATTTCTCACCATTGCAGCATTCTCTTTGTTTACTATTTCTACTTGGAATAATGTTACTATTTTCTAGCTTAATGTTTACTTTTAAAAAGTACTTTACTTTTAACAATTGGTAGTAAGCGAAATGAGTACGACTAGTTTTGAGCACTTAAGTGTAATCGTTTGGTAGCTCAGTATTGTTTTTGCTTGGTACACCAAGTTGCATAATGCTTGGTAGCCCAGTATCGGTTGCATGAAGTCTAAGGTGTGTATGGAAAATCAGGAAAGAATACTCATCGCGTAGGATAGATTAGATTTACTTATCTATTTCATGTAGACTTAGAAATTAATTTCCCTTCACTATGATTATGCTTAGGAGTTTAAGCCCTACAACATCATCTATCATACACCTCATCATGAGCTAAACCATAACCTTAGATTTCACTAACTCCACATGGGAAGACAACAATCTCAAACTTCAATTCAATTATTAGCATATCAACATTTTCTATATATGGATTATGATTGGGTCACACGTGAATGCTTGTGACTTGTATGGTTGGATGGTAGATTGCTCCACCACTTATCATTTGTGTTGTTGCTAAGGATAGTCAATGTGTACTTAGTAATTGACTTCATAAAGTTCTTTGTATTAGGAATTCAAAGTTTAAATGAATAATCCATAAGTAAACTTGAATACACACACTTAACAAGTGTCATAGTTTCAACATGGCTTCACTTAAAGACCAATCATCACCTACCAAAGAACTACAAAGAGGCAATGATAGAATCAACGATGTGCAAACTAGAATCAAATACACTCACACTAACCCTTATCATCTAGACTTTACTTTCATCTTTTATTAGGACTAACAAATGAGGTGGAGAGACATACAAGACAACATAGTCCTACCTCCAAATCAAGCAGCACTTAACATGCTTCAAACTGCCTTAACAAAAATGAATTTGAACTAGATCCAAGAAGGGTACCATATGACTAAGCACATGACAAGGCCATATCAACCCACAAAGGAGTAGATGAAGAGAGATGCTACCATGGAAGTCAAGCATGTACATAACAAAGGGAAGCAGGTTAACACTTCAGTTGTCCTAGAAGAACTCGATGGTGATGCATTTATCATAGAAAAACTCCACCAGAATCATGAGGATCCTTCTCAAACACCTATCATCAAACTTGAAGAACCTATCATAGTTCAATTACATTCTAGCCTAGCAAAGACACCATGAAGGGAGGCAACAGACTCCAAGTATAGGTAGAACTAAAGGCCAAGAGTTTATGCTAAATTCAACAAGAAGGAGTGCTAGATTCATCAAAGGAGGACAAGCTGTCATCGTTCTTCTACTACCTCATCTGCATCTTCATGATCATTAGTGGGCTCTAACAGGAGAAGACAGAGGTACTAAGACCATGATAGGGAAGAACAAAGAACTCACGATCACTATGAACATCGTCCAAGATACTCTAAGGAAGAAGATGAAGACCATGAACCAAGAAGACATAGGGATCAATGAGATGATTAAGAAAAGTATGAACACAGAAGGGGGCATTGCTACAACAAAGCTCACAAACTCATTCATGATGATAAATCTCTAATGGAAACTTGTAGTATGATCAATATCCAAGAAGTTGTCCATATACCAACCAAGCACGTAAGGAATAGCCACATCAAGTGACTAGAGATGAATAACATGCCTAGATTTGAGGGTCGTTACAATGCTAATCCTCATCACCACCTTTAAACATTCCATGATGCTTGTGCCTTGCAAAACATAGAAAGTGATTGACAAAACTTGAAGTTGTTCCCAAGAACACTTGTGAAAGAAGCTAAAAGTTGGTATAGATCATTTAAACCCAAATCAATCAAGAGATAGAATACCATGCTAGAGATTTTCAATGAAAAATATTAAACTTATTCTTAGGTGTCCAATTTATGAAAATAGATCTAAGGATGGAAATAAGGGATCCATGAATCCCTTGATGAAATAATGGATAGGTATTATTCACTGTTACATAGGTGCCCAAGCCATGGATTTTCTCAATAGGAGCAACTTAGGCACATTGTTAATGGGCTTTGGAATAAGACTCAAGAGACCCTTGGGGTTTATGTCCAAGGTCAATTATTTAGAATGTCTACCCATTAGATATAAATATTAATCAATCAAGTGGCTAAGGAAGTGGTTGAACTAAGAAAAAGTGAATCAACAAAGGAATATAATAGAGATCCATCCATTTGAAAAAGGAATGCAAGAGTTTGTGACCAACAAGAAGAAGAGACCTTGGACTAGGTAATTCAGAAGAAGACTCTACCATTTCAAAAATCTGTCACTGACATAGCATCTAGGGTAGAGAATATGTGGGATTCAATTGATGAGAAGTTTGCAATAGCCTTGAGGATTGTGGCGGAGCGAATAGAGCAAGCCTTTGGTAAAGGCAAGGATAAGAAAAAGAAGAGAGACTTTGGATGGAAGGACAAAGTGGCTTTAGTGGTTGAGTGTTTAGACACAAGCTCCAAAGATTAGGAAGGATGTGTTGTATGCCAATATGAACATCCCAAAGGATGTTGTTCAGTAATGACACACTTACAAGAGATAGGAACATATGCACTTAACCTCAGATTTGTCAAGAAACAGATGCCTGAGAGGTTACCTTACCCTTAAGATAACCATAGGCAAAACTTCCAAGCCATGTACTATCCTAGTAGAGCTTACCCACAACCACAAGAGCAATATTATCAGTAGTGGCAACAACCACAATCATGGACAATGCTACCACCATGCCAACAATATCCATATTAGTAGCTAGACCCATATGGATACTATGTGTAACATCCAATCTCTCATATAACGCTGTTGGTTAAACTCCACAATACTATACAATCGAGTACCACAAACCAACACTGCTGATGAGTGGTGAGGTACCCCTACACTCAACCATACGAATACGAGCATTTCACACACAATCCGGTTGAACTCCAAAGACTANATTAATTACTAATTAGCTTAATCTGTATGCTGCAAGGTTTATCATAAAGTTCGTCTTTATTGCTGTACACAAAATTGTGCTCAGGTACAAATTTCTTGAATAAAGATCCATTCACTTTATGACTCCTACTGTGGGCACACAAAAATAATTCTAACTCTAGAATAACAAAACTGCAAGAGTCTGGCTAAGGGTCTAAGTCTAACTTCGTTGGAACCAAGGGTGGCGCCTCTTATTTATAGAAGATGAGGCAGGACATGATATCGCGTGGTGGATGTGATATCGTGTACACGATATCATGGCTCATCATACCCCCATGACTAAATGAAAATGTGTCCTCAAGTTTCTTACAAAATATTGGGAAGGTATGGGATTATTGACTTGAATGACAACTAATGGTGAATGGGATGACATGTGAACGGATCAACATTACAATACATGACAATATTAGTGTTCATGACTACAAGAGTGAACACTATACATAATTGACATCGAGCCTTATTTGGCAGTTAAGAGAGAAGAGAGAGAGAGAGAGAAAAAAGGAAAAGACGTGTTGCTGTCGATGCCAAGATTGCACCTTCTATTGTCCATCCATAGTTGTGCCATCAATCTTGTTCCTTGCACAACTGTTCTAGTACCAATCCATCCTGAGTGTTTCCTCCAGGTCCAGTCCATTATTGTATGATTGCCATCTGCACACACAACACAGTCACATATGAGCAAGGATAAGTAAATCACAATACGGTTGATACCTTACCTTGGTGTAAGGTCCATTGGCTGAGTTGTGATATGGCCAATATAGATTCTAGAGATATAACACTGGTGACTACCCAAGGTGTAGGGGTTAGGAAAAATTGAAAAAAGAGTGATCCTCCAGTAGCAATACAATGGAAAAAGATAAGAAATAAGAAAGATGGAGAAAAAGAAACAACGGCAACATCGATAAAATGGATGTCAAAGGTGGGAATGAAACAACAAAAAGTTGATTGCAGAAATGTTTAAGGGAAAGAAGTTAACTGGTGCACCAAATAGGAATGCCAGTGGGTCCTCCCCAAAGTAGGCTCATGCCCTTTATGCCCTAACAAACCCACATTCACAGAGTCTATAGGCTCTAGAAATGTCGTTTGGGAGCAAGAGTTAAAGACTTAACCCCAAGAATTGACCAAAGAGAAAACAATGCATCAACCAAAATATAGACTACTGATACAACCGACAATGAGGTGGAAAATGTAGACAGAATGATGGAGAGAAGAGAATGGAATGGAGTCCCAAGAACAAGATGGTATACAACCCCTTGTGTATGTATGGTTAATGTGACTGAGTTGATCTCATTCCAAATCCAGCTTCAAACAATCCACATCCAGTGACTTCGCATTAATACACTTGGCCAACCACTTGAAGTAACAAGAATGCTTTCGTCAAAGAGTCCCCACCATCTGAGGAAAACAAGAAAGGGAGAAGTTAGGAAGTGAGAAAGGGCCTTAGTTAGAGGGAACATGTTTGTTTAGTTTCATAACTAGTGCTTGTAGCCCAGATGATTATTTTGTCTAAGGGGTGTGCTTTGAATTCTCATTGTGTTGTTTTTTTTTTTTTTTGCTTTTGCGTGAGAACCACACCATGCAAAGACTTATTTTTATTGGCTCAGCTTCCCAATAATGGAGCAATGTCAAAGTGGTAAGGAAAACTCAAGAAGAAAACATCAAAGCACCCAAGAGAATAGCTAGCAAAAATTCATCAAATCCCCTTGAAGTCACACCCTTTTCAGTCCTTGAGTCCTTCTTTAGTTTGAGAAATGCCTAGTCACCAATTCGTTCATAGTTTTATTATTAAAGAAAGGGACTGTACAGTTCCAAGCCAAGAGAGACCATAGAAATTCATGAATGCATGGTTGACATGGACTCATTGCATGTTATATCAAAAGAACCATACCTTAGTATCAACATTATAACTCAAAGTAAAAACCAAACATTAGAAATCAATAGGATACAGTTCATACCACCATCAGGAGCACTTATTAGGTGACGAATCTAACAAAACAAAGACAAAAACAAACAAAACAAATAGTCATACAAAGAAATGAAAAAGTATAAATGATGTTGCAAAACAAAAACAAGAAAAGTTAAAGAAATTGTAAAACAAAAACTTAAAAAGGAACTGAGGGCCTCAAATGGTTAGCAGAGGTGGCTGTCTCCCCCATGACTGAGTTGGAAGGAGGAGATCCGAAATAGTGAGTAGGGTCATCCCTTCTTAGAGGTATTATGTGGACTAGCCATTCTATATAGTATCCAGTGTGTCCAAGGAATGACCGAATGTCTTTGACAGTTTTCGATTAATGGGTGATTTCTTGGATGACCCTAATTTTATCTAGGTCTACCTCTATTCCTGCATGTGAAACCTTATGCCCAAGTACTATGCCTTCTTGACCATTAAATGGCTTTTCTGCCAGTTGAGCCTTAAATTCATTTCTACGCATCTTTTCAACACTTGCTCTAATTGGTCCCAGGCTTGATCAAAACTTTTTCCATAGGTGGAGAATTCATCCATAAAGACTTCCACTCCATTCCTTATCTGTTGTTGGAATATGCTTAGAACTAGGCGTTGAAACGTAGCAGAAGCATTACACAAGCCAAACTACATTTGTTTATATGTAAACGTTCCCCAAGGACTGGTGAATGTTGTATTGGCTTGGTCTTCTGGGGCTATCCATATTTGGTTGTATCCACTATAGCCATCCAGAAAACTGTAATAGCAATGCCCTGCTATGGTGTCTAAGACTTGGTCAACGAATGGTAACGAAAAGTGATCCTTAAATGTTGCCATGTTCAGCAGCCTAAAATCTATGCACACCCTCCATTTGCCTCCCTTTTTAAGCATGATCACCAGAGGGCTAACCCATTCGCTATCAGCAATGGGATATATGAACCCGGCCTTAAGAAGTTGTTCTATTTCTTCTTTTACTACTTGCTTCAATTTTGGGTTCAATCGCCTCTACGGTTGTTTTCAAGGTTTCATGGAGGGGTCAGTGTAAATCCTATGCTAGCATATCCTAGGATCTATTCCAGTTAATTAGGGATATGACCAGGCATAGGCTTTTGAACACTTGTTTATTACCTTCAGTAGTCTTCCTTTTTGTTTGGAAGCAAGTCTTGCATTAATGATTACCGATTTTCCATTTTCAAGAATCATATATTTTAGACCGGTGGGCAATGGCTTTAATTTTAGAGGCTCTTATTTGATTTTTTTAGGAATTTCCAGCTTCCCACAATTGATGTTTTCAAGGTTAAGGCTTGGAATTTGGCAGCGGACTTGCTCTAGTGCATCTATGCTTTCAATGTAAGTGCAAGTTATTCCCTCAGTTAGTTCCATGCACGTTAGTGAGTTTCTCTCTTGATTAGCTATCAACCACTAGGTGTCTTCTTGTTGTGTGGCTACTGCATACAGGCACTTTTGTATGTTAATGTCTTGTGCACACTGGTTGCATGCAGGCAATGCTAAACTTTGCACAACCCATGATCTCTGCATGTAATTGCACCCTATATCATTGTATGCGATGCATGGAACTTTCTTCTTCTCGATCTTTCCAAAAGTGTTCTCCTTATATATTTCCAAGGAAAGATCGCAGATTCGTAGGCGTGTATCTATAGTACTTAGCCATTCCCTCCCCATTATTATTGGGAAGTCCCCTTTACCATTATTCGCTTGTATCACTAGAAAATCAACTAGGTACGACCACCCACACATAGTGGTGACAATGTCCTCCACTAGTCCCAAGAGAACAATGATGGACTAGTCGGCTAGCTCTAGGTAAATATTTCTCTTCTTTAATGGAGGTAGGTTGCAGGCTTTGTACATTTCTTGTAATATTAAGTTGACTCCGGAACCTAAATCCAAAAGAGCTTTGCATGGCTCATTCCTAGCGATTTGGAGATAGATTAGAGGGATTCTAGGATTAGAGAATTTCTTGGGAAGGTGGCCAACTTTAATCCAGTCAATAACAGCATGTGTTAACATAACCGTATGCGTTGAGCTCGGTGTTTGGTTCGAAGGGAGCTCTGAAGCCTTATTTGATGGGCAGGTGTTCAGAGGTTCAACCGCTTGTGGTTATAAGGGCTTGGTTGGACTGTTGGTTCTAAAGAAAGGTCTTTTCTTCATACAGTTGTCAGAACCAACAGCAGGTTGAGGATTCATAGCCCTTGTGGCATTGCATTGCTGTGATTGAGTAGGGAGTTCCCCTTGCATTGCTGGAGCGGGTGGTAATGGAGCTATTGGTGTGAGAGCTATGGATGGATTTGAAGGATGGTATATTTATGGGTTATCTTCCCTAGGAGAAGGAGTTCTATAATATTCATGGGCTTGGTAGTGATGTTGTGGTGTAACGTGACTAACAGAGTCATGTGGAGAGATTGGATGCTGCACGTAGTAGACATATGGGTCAAGTTGCTGGTAGGGGTATTGTTGCCTTGGTGGTGGCATCCCCCATGACTATGGGTATTACCACTATTGATGTTGCCATGAATAATAAGAAGCCAGTAATTATAAATTCCAACCTAAATAAAGATTAGAAGAAGAAGTTAATGGAAGTTATCAACAAGTAGTTGATAGCATTTGCATGGTCTTATGATGAGATCACAGGTATTGATCTAAGAATATGTTAACATTGGATATATACCAATCTAGTGGTCAAACCATGATGCCAACCCCAAAGAAGGCTTAATCCTAAACTAAAAAAGTACTCAAGAAGGAGCTAGAAAAATTACTGAAGGTAGGATTCATCTATCCTATCGCAGATAGTAAATGTGTCAATCCTTTAGTAATCATTCCAAAGAAGGGGGGCAAGTGAGGACTATGTATTGATTTCTAATTGTTGAACTCTACCACATTTAATGATCATTTTCTGCTGCTATTTGTTGATCAAATCCTGGATACTATTGCAAGACATGAGTGCTATAGTTTTTTGGATGAATACAGTCGATACAATCAAATCTGCATTACATCTAAGGACTCGAATAAAATAATGTTCACTAGTCCATGGGGAATGTTTTCCTACAAATAAATGCCATTTGGTCTTTGTAATGCACCAACCACCTTCTAGAGACCAGTACTTAGCATCTTCCAGAAATAAATTGGAAATTGTGTTGAGGTATTCATGGATAATTTTTCAACATATGGGCTAGATTTCAAGCAAGCACTAGACCAATTAGAGCAAGTACTAAAAATATGTGTGGAAAAAAATCTCAAGCTCAATTAGTAGAAAAGCCATCTTATGATCCAAGATGGCATAGTGTTGGGACATAAAATCTCTCAAAAAGGCATTGAGGTAGATCCTTAGAAGATTTGAATCACATAAAATATTACTCAGAGACCAAAGACAGTAAACGATGTTAGATCATTTTTGGACTATACGAAATATTATCAAAGATTTATAGAGCATTTTTCAAAAATAACAAAACTACTAGTGGAACTCACTAAGAAGGATGCACCCTTAGAATGGATAGAGTTATGCGAAAAGGCATTTGAAAATCTAAAGTAAAAACTAATTGAAACGTCAATCCTTCAAGCTCTGGATTGGTCTAGGCCTTTTCACATCATGATAGATGCTTCCAACTATGTGCTTGGTGCAGTACTAACATAGCTAGATGATCAAAAGAGACCTTATTATATACATTGTGCCAGCAGAAGCATCACTAGGACATAACTAAACTACACCACAACAGAAAAGGAGCTAATCATCATGGTGTATGTGCTTGAGAAGTTTAGACATTATGTACTCAGGTATCAAATTTATGTCCATACTAATCATAGTGCCATCCGATTTCTCATGAAAAAACCAATAGTTAGTTCCATGGTGATTAGATGTCTTGTTATCTTGCAAGAATTTGAAATCATAATGATCGATAAAAAGGGCATAGAAAATATGGTAGCTGATCATCTATCAAGGCTAAAATGGGATTCTTAGAATCATGCATAACCTTTATTTGACCAATTTCTTGATGAAGACATGTTTACTAAAATAGTAAAGGCTGTAAGTTCAATCGTGAGGCCATGGACAACAAAATATCTGATCTATCTAACAACACAAAAGCTTCCTATTGAATGGAATAAGAAACAGAGAGAATAATTCCTTCATAGAGCAAAATGATATATGGAAGTCAATGGAAATCTATATAAGATTTGTGCAGATGGACTAGTTAGATGATGTGTGTCAAAATGTGATCAACAAAGGATATTACAGGATGTCCATGAAGGACCATGTGGTAACTACTATGCAAGGCATAGAACGACACTCAAGCTAATGATGGCAAGCTACTTTTGGCCTACATTGTTCAAAGACCTGCACATTTTTACATACTCTTGTGAAAGAGGCCAAAGGGATGGAGGAATTACAACAAGAAATGAAGGATCACAACAATGGATACAGCCAGTCGAGCCACTTGATATATGAAGAATTGATTTCATGGGACCTAGAATGCCTATGTCAAATAAGAAAGCATATATAATCATGACTATGGATTACTATACAAAATGGGCAGAGGTAGCAGCAGTTAGAGATTGTACAACCAAGACACTTGTCAACTTCTTCCAACAGCATGTGGTGAATAGATTTTCAGTACCTAGAATTCTCATTTCAGATAATGGAACTCACTTCACTAGTGCTACTTTTAAAAAGCTCATGCAACAACTTGGAGTAAGCCATAAGTTAACCAAACCATATCATCCCCAAGCAAATGGTCAAGTCGAAGTTACTAGCTGACAGATTACTAGGATATTGACTAGGATGGTTAGTAGGTTTAGGAAGGACTGGAGCACTAAACTAAATGATGCTCTATGGGCCTATAGGACATCCTAGAAATTACTTATAAAATATTCACCATATGAGTTAGTCTATGACAAGTTACCAACGCTTCCAATCTAGGTAGAGCTCCACACTCTAGCTACTGCTAGTCAACTTGACCTTGCTTTGAGCTTAGCACAACTAGAAAACCTCATGAATCTGAACTTATTAGAAGAAAATAAGCTTGTAGCATTCATGATTAATGAAGTCCATAAAAACTACTCCAAACTTAGGCACAACACTAGTATAAGGCAAGTGTCCATACAACCAAGTGATAAGGTCCTTTACTATAATCCAAATCATGTACCACAAAAGGCCAAATTTTAGACACTTTGGGAGGAACCGTATATTATTGAAGCAACTTATCCATCAAGTGCCTTACACATATCACCCATCCTTCCCACATAAGCTCATTCTTGTTAACATCCAACAAGTCAAATTTTATCATGAACATCCCAAGAAGTCTACCCAATCTATCATAGTGTCTTCCACTCATTCTCTCTTCTATTTGACTGATCTTGATGAGAGTCGTGGGGGTGTCCATCTGAACACGTAGGTACTTTACTAAATTTTTTACTTTCTTTTTTACTTTTTCACATTTCTTGACACATTTTTCCATTCTTGTATACTTTTCAATTTCTTAATAATTTCTTAATTATTCAACATTCTTCCATTCTTTACTGATTTTTCATTCTTTTCATTTTTACTATCTTTTACGATGTTTCATACCTTGTTTCTGTTTTACTTGTACATATTTTTACTAAATCATTAATCAAGCACCAAGAATAAGACAAGATGTAGTCTCAAATAAGATGAATATTTCTCTATGTTATCAAGTCATAAGGGGTTGATTGTTTGTACAGTGAGACCACAACATCCATTCATCCATTCCAATAATAAGAGGTTCTTACCATGGCCATAATGATATTCTTTCTCATCATAAATCTAAGAATAAACTTCTAATCATTATGCTTAGATGGACAAGTGAAGAACCAAGTGGGAATGTAAAGGGTGTGACATCAAGGGAATTTATGAAATCTCTTGGATCACTGTTGTATGTTCTATTACATTACTAAGGTTGTAATAATATCCTTCTAGATCTAACATAGAATAGAAGTACGAGTATAATAAGTGCTACCTTACCATGTCACCAGAAAGACATGTTATCCATGCCTAAAGGTAATCCTCTAGTAAGGTCAACATAGTCAAAAATAAAATACATGCATAGAATAAATTTCTAGGGGTTCCACTAGAAAGACATGTTACCCATGCCTGAAGGTAGGTGGCTTCTCAGAAATTTCAAAAACAAAATAAAAAGTGCAATGAATAGACTCCTCCCTTGGACAAAATGCCAAGTGATGATACTCCTTGTAATAGTAATAGTCTTATGGTTGTAAATCTAAGCAGTGAAATAATGCGATGTCACTAGATAGTGGTCTGAACTTGGTTTGAAGCTTGGACAAAAAGACTAATGATCACTTTAACCACTAATGACTCACAAGAATTCATTATGCCTATGGTACAATACCTCACATTCCAATCTTAGCAATCCCTTCTAAAAGTTTGTCTCACCTCATTGTACAATTAATCATAACTTATGGTTTTGTATAATATAGCGTAATTTTCCCAACCTGGTACTACTAACATGTGTGTTTTGCTAGATAGGTACGCATTACATTCAACTCCTTGAGTGCCTAGGGACACTTAAAGGCATGGTTATACAAGGGCACTAAGGGTTGGAGCCTACTTTAGGAAGGAACCACTTGTATAACTATTGTATTTCATACTTCGCAAGCAATCCCACATCATCTTGAGCCTTCCAAGAACAATAAATGTCAATAAATACTTTCCTTAACATCCAATAACTCCATTTATCTACCAAGAATTCATTCCCTTCTCATCCATCTTATACAAACCTAATAATTTTTCATAGCCCAAGATTCCTTCATCATGAAATTTTGATGACTATTTTTCACAACCAGAGCAGCATAACCACTCCAAGATTTAGACATGCTTCATATCTGCCAGACATTTGATTTGACTCACTTTTTCCCCAAAAATTCCAAGAAAAATTTGAAATTTTTCAAGGTGATATCATAGCTATGGATGACCTATGATATCGTATGTATGATATATGATCTATGATATCATGCATATAAATTTAGTATATATACATGTGGGAGTTAGCCATTTTTTTCACATTCTTCATTTTGCACAAGTTGAGTTGTTGTCATTTTTCCTTCTAGAACTTTGACACACTAACTTCCCGAGGCCATATCTTCACCCTCATAGCTTTGATTTCTAAAATTCTTGAACCTTGTTGATCCTAAAGCTTTCAACTTAGTTGTGGAGGGGTGCTTCATGTGCTATAGTTGAAAATTGAGTCAAAATTTTCTAATGTCCAGAAGGTATCATAAGGGTAAGTACGAAAGGAAAAACAAAAATTTTAATGTTAATTAATCACACTAAAGACAAAAAAGACTCCTAATGTACCATACCAACTATTTTAGGCCATAAATCAAAGCATTACTAATAACTGTGAAGAGTTATAAAGGAAATAACACATAAGGGGATTTCTTTTTGAAATTTTTCTAATTTTGCAATCATGATAAGCTAAGAACTTGATTTAGCTAAGGGTACAAGGGAAAAGAGCTATTAAGAATTGGTGTAAACATTTTAATAATTTCAAAACCCTTGTTGATTGCAAATGGCCCTAAAAAAAGGAGCAACAAGAGGACCCTTACAACTAGCAAGCAAAAGAATGAGAAGCCATGGAAGAGGTCGAATTGGGAAACAAGCCCCGCAAGTAGAGCATGTACAGTAGGAGGCTCAATCTTTTAGTATTCATCAACAAACCCCTATTACAGAGTAGTCTACCCAGGCAAACGCAGAAATTCCACAAGTGCCAAAACAAGGACAACAACTCACACTATCACCTGAATGCCTTTAACCATTTAAGAGAAATCCATCATGTCCATAGTGATTGTGGAACTTAACTTTGGTCCATTCATGGAGTTTGCCCCAAATGCTATTAAAACCCAACTCCAGTCATCTCGCTTGTGGCCCACCTTGACAACAAGTGGAGATTGATACTTAGAAGAGACACTTCAATTTTTTAAGAATAAACAAGCAAATGCTACAATGAAGATTAAGGGTATTTCAATGTCTTATTTAGTTAAGGTGATTGCTGAAGCACTTAATGTGCCCAATGAAGGGGCAAAGGTGGCATAGCTTTCCACTAGATTTGATACAAATGCGAGGAAATTGTGGTTGTAAAGAGCATATGGCAAAGATGACAAGGATTACAATGAGCTAACCCTTGACAAGAAAATCTACTTCAAAATCAACACATATCACTTGTTCTCAACCAAAAGGCTTAATCAAATTTCAACATATGCAACCAAAGGAAGTGCAATTTTAATGGGAAAATTTAATGCAAACATCACCCACCTCTACTTCCTCAAGATCTAACAACGATTTGAGGAGAAAAAGGTAGGGAAGTTAACACTTCCATTTCCTTGCCTTATTAGGAAACTGTGTAGACAAGTTAGCATCCTAGGGTATACCAATGATGTCCTTAGGAAGGCTCAAAATGCTTCCTATGCTAAAATGATCAAATTAGTACCACGAAAGAAGGATCAAGTGGAGAAGTAAATAGGCATTGGGGAAACCACTTAAACTACTATGATGCAACAACAACAAGCAAGACCTAATGGCTAGTAGCAAGAATAAGAGCAACAAGAATAATAGTAGTAGCAAGTTCCACTGCCACCACCACAAGACTATAGGTCATTGATGAGCCATCTACAGCAAATTGTAGAGACTATTCATTAGGGAACACATAAAGAAGCCAACCTGTACAAAGTCATCGAAAGTGCTATCCAACCCACAGTTTCTACCAATCCTACTATTGGACAAATTTCATTGCATTCAAGAGGAGGGGGAGAATGGTCACAATAGATTTCCAAGAACATTGCATTATTCCAAGTGGTGCTTGAAATTAGAGAAGGAGCCACATTCATGGTTATGTAGCACTAGGATGCAGTGGGAGCTATAGAAGTGATCACCAATCATATAAAAGAATCTTTTAATGTTCATGTTGTGCCGCTAGCGAATCTTTTTGGAGCCAGAGATGCTCAAATGTTAGCTAGTAGCTTGATGAATCTTGCAAATCATGAAAATGTTCTTGATAAACTGCTATAGACAGGACAAGTTATGCAAAATCTTTTCAACATCCCAAGCGATGTCATTGTAGTTTAGTTAGAATTAATAGCCACCAAGGGGAAGCTAGTCATGGCAAAAACTAGGGTAGAGCATGTTGAAAATGAAGTTCACAAATTACAAGAAGAGCTTGCAACCCTAAGGGTAGAAAAGAAAGATCCCACTTAGTTTCTTGTGCCTAACCAGCTAGATTAGTTTAGACTAGAGCACATCAATTGCCTTGTTGAGTATAATAAGTAGATAGAGCACAAGAAGGAGAAGGCGGTTTGGGATGCATTAATAGCATAGGCATAAACATATGTGCATGCCAAAGCACTGATCATCTTACAGGAGGAAAATAAACAAATAGCTATAGAAAATGCTCAGTTGACCAATATTGAATGCCAAAAGAATGTCCTTGAAGAAAGCATTCATCAATTAAGAAAACAACTAGTGAGGGTCAACCAGGATATGAGCCACCTAGCACGAGAAAACAATATCCTCTCAATGAAGAAGGTACACGCAACAAGACAAAAATCTACAATTGAAATAAGCATGTGGTAGAATGAAGCAAAGAAGCATGAAAGGCTCAAAGAACAACTTCGCAATCAAAAGGGCATGTACAAATAAATTAATGAAAAAGAAATCTAGATGGCTAAGGCCCAAATCAGCTCAATTTCAGCATAGAATCCAAATTAGTAGCCTATCTTAGATAGCTTGACTCATGTCCACCAGGTAGAAATCAAAAACAAAGACTTGTAGATAGAGGATTTGACAAAATACATAGGGTTAACTAACCTTCGTTATGCTAACCTAGCCATGTAAACAACACGTAGACCTAGAAATGAGCTAGACCAGCAAGTAGTAATTGTCTATGCTTTATATGAGAAAGAATTTGCTAATCAAAAAGATGCTTTGCAAAAGTTACACATGGCAAATTCAGAACTGTAAGTAGTAAAGGCTAACTACCAGGATCAAATGGATGTTGTAGCTAATCTAGCCAAACAAATGATGGATTATCATGAACTATGAAAGATGGCTAGAGCATTTGAGGAAGAACAAAGGTAGTTTACAACATGGTATGTAAAAGCAAATCAGATGTTCCCATAGCTACCATGCCCATGGGACATGCCAACTCCATCAAACATTGGTCAATCAACATGGATAGTACGTGATCCCAAAATGGAGGAGGAAAAGCTTCGAGCATTGCTAAATCAATATCAATTTAAGAAGCCTGAAGATAAAGGGAAGCAATTGATGGAGGAGCCATCATCGTCGGGAACTTACTTTACATCGAGCTTCTTCAATTTTTTGTCTTGTTTCATAGTACAACTGTGTTTAAATTTTGTAAAACACCACTACGACATTTAGTGTCATGTATAGAGTCAATTAGTCATGTACTACCTCCCAATTTTGTAAGGGACTCTATCCTCATTTTGTTTTACTGGAGGATGAGTTCCCAGTCAGTCGTGAGAATATGATAAAGTTAATTTTTGATCATCAATGACATCGTAACAACGATATTGCATCAACGATGTCATTTATCTGATATCGTAGCACATGTTACATCATCATTAATACAATATCTCGGGATGTGTATAACCCTATAAATATGACACATGAATGCATGATCCACATAACTATTCATTCCATAGTAACTAGACTCTATCAGTTTTATTTCGCAAATTTAGACTTAGCACCTAGAAGTGTGAATGCCATCAATGTGGTGTGTCTTAGTGAATGACATCTTTATTCAAACATATTGTACTTGGGCATAGTATGCAAACGAAAATAAAGATCAAACTATTTTTCACCATTGCAACATTCTCCTAGTTTACTGTTTCTACTTAAAATAATGTTTACTATTTTCTAGCTTAATGTTTACTTTTCCAAAGTACTTTACTTTTAACAGTTGATAGTAAGTGGAATGAGTATGATTGGTTTTGAGCACTCAAGTGCAATCATTTGGTAGCCCAATAATGTTATTACTTGGTATGCCTAGTGGCATAACACTTGTTAGCCCAGTAACGATTACTCGAAGCCCAAGGTGTGTATAGAAAATCAAGAACAAATACTAATCGCATAGGATAGATTACATTTACTTATCTATTTCACTTGGACTTAGAAATTACTCTCTTCACTATGACTATGCTTAGGAGTTTAAGCCCTAAAACATCATCTATCATACACCTCACCGTGAGCTAAACTATACCCTTAGATTTCACTAGCTCCACATGGAAAGACAACGGTCTCAAACTTCAATTCAATTACTAGCATATCAACATTGTCTATTTATGGATTACAATCAAGTCACACATGAACATTTGTGACTTATATTAGGTTAAGTGTTAGATTGCTCCACTACACATCATCGACGTCGTTGTTGGGGATAATCAATGTGTGCTTAGTAATTGACTTCACAAAGTTTGTTGTATTAGAAATTCAAAGTTTAAACCAATAATTCTCAAGTAAACTTGAACACACACTAACAAGCGTCACAATTTCAACATGGCTTCGCTTAAAGACCAATCATCACCTACCAAATAACTACAAAGAGGCAATGACAGAATCACATATGCTCACATTGATCCTTATCATCCAAACTTTACTTTCATCTTTCATCAAGACCAACAAATGAGATGGAGAGACATACAAGGCAACATAGTCCTAGCTCCAAATCAAGCAGCACTTAGCATGCTTCATTTTGCCTCAAGGGAAATGAATTTGAACCAGATCTAGGATGGGTACCATGTGACAAAGCACATAACAAGGCCCTATCAACCCACAAAGGACCAGATGAAGAGAGATGCTACCATGGAAGCCAAGTATGTACATATACCAAAGGGAAGCAGGTTAACACTTCGATTGTCCTAGAAGAACTCAATGGTGATGCATTTATTGTAGAAATACTCAACCAGAATCATGAGTATCCTTTTCAAACACTTATCATTAGAATCATGAGTATCCTTCTCAAACACTTATCATTAGACTTAAAGAACCTGTCACAATTCAATTATATTCCACCCTAGCAAAGACACCATGAAGGTACACAACAAACTCCAAGTATAGGTTTAATATTCAACTAGCACAATATTCCACGCAACCCAGGAAAAAAAAAAGCAATCATTCATAATTATTTTATTCTTACATTTTGATCTTAGTAAATACCATTGCCCTAAAACACTCCTGCAATATCACTTCTAGGTAAGGCTTCTTGTTATACTTTTTGAAGGCCACTAAGTGCACATTACAAGTAAAGAAAACTTCAATTCAATTTCAATATTTTTTCTATCCCAATAATTTTAAAGAAAAATAAAACTGTATACAAAGAATTGTTACAATAATTTTCACCGGTAATATTTAAAATCCCTTTTCCCACTCTGCGGTTATAGACCAGCTTTAAACATGCACTTCAAAGAAAAACAGTCATTGGCATCTTCCTAAATTTGTTATTCCCTCCTTCAAAGCTGTCAAAAGACATCACACCTTTACAAAAGCTGTCAACAGCACCATGGCCTGTATTTACAGAAGAAACAAGAAAATAGGGAGAAACATAAAAGAAAAGTAGCTCTACAGGTACAGCAAGTACAGACAAGTGGTTCTTTCATGAATGCATGGATATCAAATTGAAACCCATTATTGGTCACCCAACAATTATGCAGTTGATATGAATTGGTTCCTTTCAGCGTCTATAAATACCATGTTCCTCTAGATACAGGAGGCAAGCCTATATTTACAAAGCATATTGGGGTGACAAGTCCTACTGCCTCACTGTCCACTCAAATCATTTTCACTAAAAAGGAAAGATGATTTATTTGCCCTTCTAAACCATGTATTAAAAGCAGCAACCAAATGAGAGCAGTCATCCATGTTTCTGGTAGTAAAACCTAAGCACTGTTGTAGTAGTGCTTGAGCATCTACCATTGGTAAGGTGGAAATAATTTGTAAAAACACATCTTCCATTTCCTGAAAAAGTAGTTTGGGACTTGACAGTGTTGGTAAGCCACTGTCCCTACAAACGATTAGAACTGGAAGCCAATCCTTCACAAGCTTCATTCGTACCTGCAAAATGCAAAATAAAACAACATGAGCATGGTTAAGTTGGTTATGCATACTTGTTACGGAATCTCTAGTAGAAGGTCGCAAGTTCAATTCTAAGCTCATTCAATGTTAGAAATAGAAACATATTATACGATGCATCTTTCTCTCTATACAAAGTGAAGCTAAAAATGACTAAAAAGAAACAGTAAGTACCAACTACTTACATGAAATGCTATTTGTCATTTAGATAATCTTATAGCATAATAAAATGTCACGGTGCATCCCAGATAATATACTAACAATATTCTAGAAGTCTCTTAAAAGAAAGAATTTCACTTTGCTTAAGCCTAGGGTCTGCTGTGGCAATGTCAATTAACGATCGAGTCTTTATTCTTTTTATGTAGTCAGAGGTTTAGAAATGATAGAGATCTTGCTTTTAATAACTTCGTTCTTGAAATATCATGTTTCACTCCTAGTTCATTGGCACAAATTGTCAGTGGTAGGTTGTATAACATAGGAGCAAATCATCGCAAACTAAATAAGCAACTGAATAGCCCTCATTGCTTCATCCCTTGGGTTCCAATCACTTGTTCTTTGAATTTTGCATTATTTTTACATCACATTACAAACTAGACATTACTTCTAACTCACCAGAGATCTTCAATGGAAATTGATCTCTACTTGTTTTAACTTAGGAACTCTACTCTACCCCATTATTCAACCATTGTTACCCTTTTCTTTTTTAACAATGAGGTGTTAGCCTAGTAGTAAAACTCTTGATTTGAAAGCTCCAAGTAATGAACTTGATTCTAGTGGGCAATGCTAAGTTATAAAGTTCTAATTAGACTATATATCTTTTTTTGAGTAATGATTGGGTATTATAACTCAAAAAAATGTATGTACAAAAACAAAAAACGTCCAAGGACCCTGACTCCAACCAAGGAGTATGCCCTAGACAAGGCCCCAATCTCCTGAAATCCCCAATCCCAAGACCTTCTTGCGGAAGCCAACTCCTACAAGCCTCTAAATGTTAAAACAAAACGGCCATCCCGATGCCCAACCATGGTTCCATCGAAACCAAGACACAAAATCCCCACAACCCCATCTTCCCAGCATCGGTGCCATGGAATCATGGAGCTTTCATCTCATCCCCTAATGCAGCCCTAGTATCTGCCCTTGTGTCCTGAATGGCCATGGCCCTCCACACCATCTCTATCTGTAGCTCCCTTCTCACTTCCTCTTCCAGTTCAAACCTCAGCTCCCATCTATAGGTTTGCTCCAGCTTTTGCCTCCTACGCTCACTCATTTGCTGCATTTCCGCACATTGCTGCTCAGCGAGGTCTACAATCCGCTAGATGTCTTCCTCCTGCTGCCTCCAACTCATTTCCCACAGAGCCCTCTCCTCCGTTCTTGCATTGTCAGCGACAACCTTACTTGCCTTCTCAATCATCGCTTGGAGCTCTACTGGCATCGGAAGAGTCATCCAACTCCCTGTCTCCTACCTTTCCCTTGAAGCGGTTGGCCTTGTTCCTATCTTGGAATCATGACACACCGGTTGCTCCTATCTCGATGTCGGCGGTTGGATCTCCAACGCAACCCTCATTCACCTTCTGAAATACACTTGGGTGAATGGCCTACCTACCACAAGCACCACGGACGTTTTGCATCTCCACAATGCGAGAATCAGCCTTGGGTGCCACCCCTTCCTCTTGCACTTCAGACAATCTAGCAAAAACCTTGGAAAATTCACCTGCAGTCCGTGTTTCAAACATCTCAGCAGCACAAAATGCACTCCCAACAACTGATGCTAGCATCCAAACTACACAAAGTAACGGTCAATAAGCACCATTGCTACCTACTAGATTGGGGGAAACACTAACTTCCTAATGTGTCTGCTAGCCATTCTAGGCACCCTTCCTTGAAAGAACTCCGCGGCATATCTTTGAGTATGTAACATCGGCATAATGACATCCCCCTCCTGCAACATTCCTAGCACCACCACCATAGTCAACTCTGTAAGCCGAATTCTCTATCCTCGGAAGACTATTTCTTCCCCATGCCAATTATCAAAGAAGGTTTGATCAACAACCCCAGGCTCCCCTATAATTGTGTACAGCATCCCTACCCATCCTACATGCTCAATGAGCGGCCAGAGCTCCATGTTGGCCTTAAATTCCTCGATGGCTGATTCATACTATTGTGCCATCCCCATGTTGGTCATGGCTTCCTCCCACAATCATAAACCCACCCTCGCAACCTTTGCGAGCATAGGCAACCGGGACCCCCTAAACACCAAATTATTTTGGCATTTCCAGGCCCTCAACAAGACCACCAACTCTCTAGAGTCACCCATCAACTGAAAGGCTGGCATTGATCCCACAGCCTGCCACATGACCTGCATATAGGGGAAAAATATATAAAATGTTCCATCGTTTCCCGATCTCCACCACAAAGTAGGCAAATCGGGTTTAGCGCAACGCCCTACTCTCCAAGCAAGCTCCTAACAAGCAGCACTTTGTGCTCAATCAACCAAGCAAAGGCCTTTATTTTTTCAGGTAGCTGACCTTTCCATAGCTTCTTCCATTGTTGATCTGGAGGATACAGGACTCTAGTGATCTCTAAAGCCCCCACTCAATCATCTCATGGGCACACTTGCATAGATCCATTGTGCTTGTCCTTCCCCCTACCTAATCAATCCGTTTGTCAATCTCTGCAATCCCAACTTCATCTTGTCTTTAGAAGATAGAGTACCAATCCCCCCAGCATTTCTAGGTCTTGCGATCTTTTCCCAGCAGATCAGATGCATCTTCTAGCCCCCTTTCCTCCCAAAGCATATAAACTGGCGAATGATGTGATTAATTTTTTGTGTCACCCCAGCCAGTGGAACCACCATAGAAGCAGTGTACCTCACAATTGGGGTGTACCTATATTACAATTATTTCAAAGTTCCAACAACCCCCCACTTGAAATGGTTTCAAAATTGAGTTCTACTTTATAATCTTGTATTTTTACTTGTTCAAAAAAAATCAATTTTGAACCTCACTTAAAAAATGCTTTTCAAAAAAAATTTCCAAATTGATTCCTAGACATTAAAGTGGTTTTGAATTTTAAAATAAATTGGGTATTTTATTGGATTTCATTCTTTAAATTTTAATGTTTTAGTTTTTTTAATTTTTTTTATTGACACCAAAAATGTCAATAAATGCTGTCCTGGTTGTTGGCATGATCATTGAGTTGTAGTTTGTTGGTAAGCAAATCTATGGGCAACTAGATACAAATATATGTTTGGCAAATCTAAAGGTTCCAGCCTCTCAACCTAGATTGATGTAAAAAGATGGAAAATGAAAGGAAATAGACTTTGATGACTTAGGAAACTTAAGGGTGACAATCAAGTGTTACCCTAGTTGCAAGATTTCTGACACAGTAACACCAATTCACAAGTTCAATTCTAGTGAGCAATACTTAATTATTGCTAAATTTTATCAAAGGAATCCCGAAACTAGCATCGTCCAACACATCAAGAGGATCTCAATGAATGTTATTAAATACATTCAGTTTAGGTTCATATTCTTAGATGTTATCCATAACTTTAAACTAACAGAACTAATTCAAGAAAAAGAAACACTAGAAAACTTTTAATGAGGATCTCCTATCATCTTGACATTATACTACCATAGTGAGACTACAAGTTGCAGTTTCATGAATAAAAAGTTATAATAAAATAGCTAAGGGTGCAAGAAGCAATTGTGTGGGTACAGAAATGGAACAACCCCAAAGCAAAGTGACAACTACGATTTTGAAAACCAACAAACATAGGAGTAGTGGTACTTGAAATAGCAAGGGGGACAGCAATACATGAAATAGCAAGGAAAAGGACTCGCATAGTGGGACAATAGCATCCCCTATGGCAATGAAAAGGACAACACCCTAAGGGTTAAGATTATACGTCAGAAATTTGAAGATGTAGAGCAAATGTATGTTTAAATCCTCCTAAGTCACTTTCTTTCAGGGCCAGACACTGCTTAAATCTGGTGAGCTACTGGATTATGAAACAATGTACATGTATAGGTCTATAGAAATGTCCAAGGGTATACTTCTGTTGTATTCCAACTCCTTGTGAAGCAATGGACAAGTATAGGCCTGCTTTAGGTGATAGAAATGTCCCAGGGTTTACTTCTATTATATTTCAACTCCAAGGAGGACAGAGATAGCATCCAGGTACTAGGGCCCTGGTTCTTTAGGGCTAATGATTTGGCATGGGCAAAATAGAAGTTCAGGATGTAACTGAACATACAGTTGCTTGAGAAAGTACCGATCTGGATTAGAATCCCAAACTGCTCACTTGTCATAGAAGAAAAATAGCTGAAGAGAGGTTTACGGCTCTAATATTTTTAATTAGGGTCGTAGCAAAGTAATCACAGATAGTATTTGGTGAAAATTTATGTTTGGATGACCACTTGAAGCCCAATGTTGAATATGAAACTGTTCCAGCACCACGAATTCCTATAGAAAAATAGGTCACCAGAAATACGTTTGCCTCACAGTTACTAAGAAAATGTCGTCACTGTGGCTAGGAAGGACACAAATTGGAAAATTGTCATATTTGACAAGGGAAGCAAGCCAGAAGAATCAAAGGGGGGCCCCGGATCTGGTTCTCGTGTCGGTTTTGGGACATCTGCCGCTGCTGCTGGCTGTGTGCAGACTTGCGCCCCGCGCCCCTACAAACCAGCAACACGCGTTTTCTGGCGCGCAGGGCAACGCGTGCCCGCCTGCAACATCAGCGGCCCTCAGTCCGGCAGCTTCAACTTCGGCCAAAACAGCAACAGTGATTTTCAGCGAGCAGCGCCATAAAAATTGCAGATAATCACTCGGATCTGCAAACGAATCGATCGGATCGGATCAGGGCACCCTAGCAGATCTCGGGCAGATCTCGCTGCCTGTGAGATTGGATCGGATCAAGGCACCTTTGCAGATCTCAAGCAGATCTTGCTGCCTGTTCTGTTTTGTGATCGCGGAAGAGCAAGCTCTCTGACCTGGTTTAGATCAGCTCCTTTGGTTGCCATGTCGNAATTGTCATATTTGACAAGGGAAGCAAGCCAGAAGAATCAAAGGGGATGTCCTTAAAGGAAAAATGAATACAAAAAATGGAATGCAGGGATAAGAAACAGAAGTATAAGAGAGGAAAAAGAATCAAGGATCTGGGGCTAGTGGGATGGAATAGAATACCCATAATAAATTGTTGTCCTGAAAACTACGACAATAAAGATAACTTAAAAAACAGCATCAATTGAAAACCCAAAACAGGTAAAAACGTGGTAAAACATGGCACAACTCACATGGAGGGCATAAATGAAAACCACAGCTGGAGGATTTGGCAAACTCAACTCCCCATGTGCCAGACAAGCTGACAACCCCTCCCCAACCCCAAAAGGTAACACTCACTAAGCCATTGCAGGATACTGTTATCCAACTATCTATCATTTCCTAAATTTTCTCTTGCTGATTTTTTAATTAAGGAGTTTGCAACTGCCTTCCTTGATTATGATGAGTTAATTTTATCTTAACTAATTGTATTTATGTACCTGATTGATTAGGGAACTCAGTTTAATTGGTATCCTTGACTTTGGGATATGACAGATGTAAGCACTTGATTGATTTTCCATGATATTTTGGGTGTTGGGTGCTGGAGGTTAGTTAAAGGAGAGAAGATAGATCTGTGGATGTACAAGACACGCTATTCCAAAAGAATTAATAATCAGATCTGCCTAATTTCCTGTTTATACACCATGTGATTCCTTATCTCATGTTCTATTTTCTTTCCTGGTTTACAGTTTGCATTTTATAGTTCTGGTTTGTTAGTGTCTACAACTAATATCAGAATTTGCTTCATGGCAGACTGCTCGTAGACAATCAAAGATGGAGAACAAGATCAAAATTCAGAAACTTACACATTCCACTTAGCAGATTTCGTAACCTCTAATGACAGACATGCTATATCAGAAGCAGTGTAAAGCACTCACTATAAAGGTTGTGCCAAAGAAGCCTCAAATCATGAAACAAGAAGATAAAATAAGTTTAATAAGAAGGCTTTCTCTAATCAGAATACACCTTGGCTCCTGAAAATGCAGTAGAAGGCTTGTGGAAGAATCTAATTCAGCTATATGAGCAGCCGTCAGGAGAGAAGATTACATAAGTTAAAGATGATGGAGAATGTTGCAGTAGCACAACATCTCTCTGAACTCAACAATTGTTTTTCACAGCTAAAATCACTGAAAACGGTTTTGAATGATGAAGTAAAATCATCATTATTGGTTTTATCTCTTCTCGACAATTGGAAGGCAATAAGTACAGTATGTTTGAGGCTAGATTATAACATTATAATAGCAACCTTGTTGGATGTTGAGAACAGAGAGTAGCTAAGCAATCTGCATTGTTTGAAGGAAAAGTTGTAACTGTTGAAAATCGAGGAAGAACACAATGACGAACTCGAGGCAAAAGTAAGGATGGTCAAAGCAGGAGCAGACCACAAAGTAAAGAAAGAGGTAACTGAAATAGTCACAACACTAAGCATTTGAGAAAGAATTGCTCTGTTCTGAAGGGCAAAGGAAGCAAACAAAAGAAAGCTACTTCACAAGAAATATCAGGTAATCAAAATAATGAAGTTGGGATTACTTTAATCTCTCAATAATATTTAAATTAGTAATAGATTAAGCTAACCCAGATATATGGATAATGGATTCCAAAGCATCTTTTCATGTATGCCTATACAAGGAATATCTTAAAGCTTTTACAAAAGTTTAAAGTGTCCATGTTCAATTGGGTGATAATCATGAATTTTCAAAGGCATTGGTGATTTGTTAATCCAGCAAGAAGATGTAAGGCATCTAACTCTATAGAATGTTAGGTATGTGCCTGATTTGAAGAGAAATCTGATTTCAGTAGGCCAATTAGATGTGGTTGGTTTCATTTAAACAAAATGAATTACATAGAATGGTTGCCTAAAGTTTGTTCACGCTGATATTGTTGGTCTAGTAAATCCCATGTCATTTAATGGGGATTTTTATGTTATAACTTCTACCATGATTTTTCTAGGAAGTGCTCATTGTACGTCATAAAAAGCAAAGATCAAGCTATTGATATGTTTGGATCATTTAAGGCAAGAGTTGAAAACAAAATAGGTAAAGAAATTGGGCATTTGTGTACCAATAATGAAGGAGATCATTATTTGAATGCCTTCAAATAGCTTTGTTGTAAAGCTAGCATCAAACATTGTGGTTTGCCAAAAAGTTTCTAGTAATAGGATGCAAAAAACGATGTATATGTGATTAATAAATTCCCTAGTGAACCAGTGCACTTTAGAGTCAATAGGGGAAGCTTCTAGAGGTTTTGTAGGCTCAAGTTTCAGCGGTGCACATGGCATTTTCAACAGTAAAAAAGGGAAGCATGGGCTTCACCACAACTTCCAGAAAGATTGCCCGGAATGCAAGCTTGGCAGAGACCAGCAAGAGAGTAGAAAGGGTTCCAATGGAAACCCTTTTCATCCGAAAACAAAGAAGAAAGGTTCACAAGAAGAAGGTTTGAACCCTAACCTTGACAATAGTTCTGCAGATAGATTTAAAATTAACAAATCACATATCATTAGCATGCTTCACTAGTCCTTTGCAAAGGTGTTTTCAGGCTCACCTGCTACTAGACACAAATCAATGGGCACTCTTTCAGAGCAGAATGTAGTATAAAGCATAGGGGAGGATTTCCGAAAAACCAACTCAAAGAATGAGAGTATTATCATAATCCCTGAATGGTTGTCAAGCCACAGGCCCAAAGGTGTCAGCACACCGTCATCGGCCTCTTCAGCTGAGTGCCTACCCTGAAGTGCATCTCTCAATAGACAGTGAAAATGGCCAAGGTGCACCCAAAAATTAACCCCGTTAACGGTAATGGGATCTTATTTTCACTTTACTGTAATCATGTTATGTAAGAGGTTGTATCCACGGGACCATGCTTTGAAGACCAACTTCTCTTCCAAAAGAAGTGGCACCAGGGCTCACCAATGACAAACAAAATGTGGATTACAATACAAAAGCTTTTTGGTTGAGCTCTAGAACCAAGAAGTTTCCATGGTAATAAAACAGATCTTTGGAGAACTAGTAGCCATGGATAACCCCACAGCTTCCAAGTCCCAACTCATTGATGCGTAGATTTATATTTACATGCCACTAGTTCCCCAATAGTGGACCTCCAATATAAGATCTGGCGCATGGATACCCGTGGGAAAATACAACTAGTTGTATTTGAAAACTTCTGCAATCATTGTCCAGTCTGTTTAAAGAAAGGACATATTACCCAATGCCCAACGTAGAAGGGAAAGGGAACCGACATTCAACAACAGCAACAGCAAGCATCACAACAGAATGTTGCTATCTCACTTAGCAATGTGCAAGCCATTCTACAACTTCAACAAAGGATGACAAGGCCTTGGGCACCACCTCCCAACTGGGGAGCCTCCAAACATCCCTTCAAAATCGCAAATGCTTTCCCAACAAAGAGCCCATCTGACCCATAAGGCAAACAACAGCATGAGATTTGTGAAAGCACCCAAAGCCAACAACCTTTTTTATTCTCAGATAGAAGACAAACAAAAAGCAACAGTTTTCGTAATAGCAAATACAAATGTAAGCTAGAACCTGTTGACAGAAATGAAGTCAAAAATGAAAGACAGTCCACTCCAGATGAATATGGACTCCAAAGACCAAGGCAGAAAGAGGATGCACAACTCCCATGAAGTCGACAACGCGATGACTGACTTTGGACACCTAGAGTGAACTGTCTATGGGCGAGTGGCACCCTTTCAGAAATCCCATGGGTCAACTGTCCAAAGATGAGAAAAGGCACAGACAGACAAGGAGAGAAATAGCATATGAAACTCAAGCCACCCTATAGTTGCAAGAATAGAGCAAGAACATTGTTAAATCCTAGCCAAATCCATGATCATAGGATCATGGAATGTGGAAGGCCTTAATAACCCTGGACACATGAAAAAGATATTAAGATTCACAAAAGATTTAAAGGTGGATGCCAACAGCAATTTCTACAGGTATTTTCTCAAATCCTATGTCTTGGTGTAAGGCAGCCCATTCTTGTTGTGCTGCAGACCTTGAGCCTACGTTTGTTTAGGCTGTTTAGACCTTTGTCATTTTGTTGTATTTGTCAGTACCTTTTTTTTTTGGTGCTGTATCACTCCTCAAGAACCTATGTCTATTTAGTTGCCAAAGGGCTACATGATTTCAGTCTCTTCCTACAGATATTGTCGAAGCCAGTTGTGGGCACGACACCATTGTGATCCTTGTTCATACCTGTTAATGCATACTTTTTGAATCTTTTCTCCCAAAAAAATCCCCAGTGGACCATTATATGGAAAAATATCAAAAGTTGAATAGAGTGGTAGGCAAATATGTTTCAGACATCTTAGAACCTTTGATTGCATTGCATATGCATATCCATATACTCCAAAAGAAAACAGATCCAAACTTGAAGATAGAGAATACAAGTGCATTTTTGTGGGCTATGGTGGTGATGATTGTGGGAACTGGTCCCCAAAATGATATTCAAAAATAGGAATGTTTATTTTAATGAAAATGTTATATATAGACAACTTCAACAGCCAACTAGAAACTATGACCAAGTAAAAATTGAAACATTCTCCATTGTTTCAAAGCAACCACTGCAACAGCTCAAAATCTTCTCAAATGTCATATCCTAATTTGATAAGCCTTGAGGATTATGACATGAATGATAGTGAAAGCAACATCCATGAAAAACAAACAGAAAGTGATAAAGTTGAACACCAGGAAGAAGATGTTGATGAAACACCTCAACATTGGGTCCAAAGATCTACACAATTTACCAAACCACCTAAAAGTTACTCTCCTTCTTTACATAGTATCCTTTATATTGAAAATGGTGAACCAGAAAGTTACCAGGAAGCCTTAAATAGTCTGAATTGGAGACTTTGGAATCTACTTTGGATGAAAAGATGCATTCACTGGACCAGAATCAAACTTGGGAATTGGTTCCTCTTCGTGTTGGAAAGAAAGCCTTGAACAATAAATGGTTGTTTAAAATCAAAAGTGAGGTTGACATTTCTAGGAAATTTAAAGCTAGGCTGTTTGCAAAAGGATGTGCATAGAAGGAAGCTAAATGTCAAAATAGCATTCTTACATGGAAATTTAGAAATGATCGACATGAAACTGCCAGAAAGCTTTGTAGATCGACAAAGGCCAGATTGTGTTTGCAAGTTATAAGTAAGTTTATATGACTTACAACAAGGCCCAAGAGAGTGATGCAAAAAGTTTTGAGAGGTGATGTATATGGAACAATCAGCAAGCTTTATATGGCTTACAACAAGCCCCAAGAGAGTGATACAAGAAGTTTTGACATGTTTATGCATGAATTCCAATTTGTCAACTCTGATGTTAGTCGTTCTGTTCATTTTCAAGGCAGCATATCAACCAAATTTATGATTTTATTATTATATTTTAATAATATATTAATTTCTAGTAATGATGTGGCTGAAATCAAAAACTTTAATGTTAACATTTCTAATGAGTTTGAAATGAAAGTTTTCAATGTGGTATGCAAATAGAAAGGAACAAGATTCAAAAGAAGTTACAGTTAAGAAGTGTATATTAATGAAAGTTGCATCGATTTTTCATGGTTTCTACAAAATTAGTAAGTACTCCCCTGACACCACATCTTAAGTTATCAAAGGAAGATTACCCTAAGACATGCTAATAAGAAAATAATGAAAAAAAATACCATATAAGTCACCTGCGGGAAGTCTAATGTATGCTACGGTTTTGCACAAGGCTGGATATTGCAGATGCAGTAGAAGTTGTAAGTAGATATATGCACAACCATGGGATAAAGCATTGGAACACGGTTAAATGGATACTTTGGCATTTAAAAAGTACTGGACCTCACTGTTTTTGTTTTGGTGGAACCAACTTAGAACTTGTTGGATATGTAGATGCAATCAAGGAACAACAGAGCCCTAATAGAAAAAGATATACAACAAAGGGAAATTTGTGCTTTCAGAGGATTAGCATGACTAACATCAGACCATAGGCCAATTGAACTAAGGTTAGAATCCAAGGATTATCATACTAAAACTTTCATATTTGACAAATATTGGCGTACCAAAAAGGTTCTGCAGAAGAAAGTAGAGAAGTTATGCGGGTGCTATCAGCTCTCATGTCATCCAAATTCTTTTATGAAGCAAGACTTGATGAAAATCAAACAATTTATCATAAATTGAGAAAAGGAAAAAAATTGTGGTTTCCAGTATCAGAAACAGACCTGAAGGAACAGCTACAGGAAACTAGGACTAGCAGAAAGCATAAGCAAATGTGGAAGATGAGAACCTTCTCCAAGAAGTATAGGATAAAATTGAAATTGAAAAAAACCATCACCGATAGCGATCCAGAATCTATTCACTTTGTGAAAAAAAAAAATTAAATACACTAAGTTCTCCTTCAAGACAGTCATCAAACACAAAGGTATTAACATCATAGAAAGAATCAAAGTTGCAGCTAAAATGGCTTAAGGGTGAGGCTATGAAGCAGATATCCTGATATTTAAGGATACTTCAAATTGTTATGGACCAATATAGAAATTGCCACATTAGTGAACACATACAGAGAGTTATTACACAGGAAGTTAATGATGCTATACTACAGCCAATCATGGATGTGGAAGTATGACAAGCTATATCAACTATGAATTACAATAAAGCACCACGGCTGAATGCATGACCGGTGAAAGTTTTTAAGGAATGTTTCAGAGTTATGGGAAACAATCTAATTGATATGACAAATATAGGATGATCATCAGCTGAGAAACCTATAGAGACATTAATAACACTGAACTAGTGTTGATCCCCAAGATGCACCACTGCAGTACTCCAGACAACTACCAGCTAACAGGTGTCTGTGACATCCTATACTCCATCCTACCTAAGATTTTGGTCTACTTCCTTAATCCATCTCTACACCATGCTATTGCTCCCAACCACACTGGGTTTATCAAAGCCACGTCCATCCAAAATAAGATCCTGTTGAATCACAAATCATAAAAACAGTAGGCAGACACATTGAACAATCATGCTTGGATTTAGTATTGAGAAGGAAGGTAGAGTTGGTTTCCTGTTTCACCCAGTGCAGAAATTCTCATAAAATGGATGTTACATTTTGAGTTCTTAAGGTCATTCAAGATTAGCAGGCCAGTGGACCTAGAGCATTATTTTTGGTAAGTGCTACATAAGGAGGACAGCTTTCAGCATTCCTGACTGATTTTGGCACTTGGCATGCAGCAACAACTTCTCTTAGAGAGAATGATGTTTTGAAGGCATGAATGCCTATGAAATGTAGACCATGAAATGTCAATGTAGAAGGACCTTAAGGTCCAGCATGTAGAAGGACCTCAATGGGAGCACGGCCTTGCTCATACAAATGGAGGACAAGGAAAGGTACATCCACAGAAAAATTGGAGGAAAAGACAACAAACCAACAAGCTAACATTAGGAATGCATGTCAACGGATATACAAGAAGGTCCAGAGTAGCAAACTTTACAGAGGACCCAGCAGGAGAAGCATGGACGGCCTGTATAGGCCATTAAAGAAGATATACGGCAGAATATAGGAGAATTTGAACATACAATTTCCATATAAGAATAGGAAAAGGATGTCCTCAACCTACCTTCCATTTTAAGTTAATTTGCTTCCCCTTGGCTCCATACATCACCTTCAAAGCCATCCTTTCAATATCTGACCTTGACCTTATCAAACTGCCCTACCCAAGACTTCTCTTAACTGATGTCATCATCCCTGCATCACCGTTAGTGGCCACCACCAAACTTCAAGAAGACAGTGAGCCATCCCAAACCTATGAGTACTATGTAACATGTGGGCTGGGTTTATCTTGTTTTTATTTGATGTTGGAACTACAACATCCTGCCATGCAGAAAAAACGTTATACCATGAAGATGATTGTAATATATACATTTTCTGTACTAATATAATTTTTAATACAATCAGAAACTGCTTTTTTTCTTAAGTCTCACTTTCATTCGTCATCTCGCATAAGTTGATCTTGTTTGAAAAGTTCAATAAGAGCTATTCTGAGCTGAGGAAAAGCAAACATGAAGCCATTCTGTAATAAAAAGATGCACAGCTGATTATCCACTGAAAGTCAACAAAATTCAATCCCAACGAATGATTAAAAAAGAAAGAATAACATTGCTGCTGTCACCATGAAAAAATGTCTTGTTAATTCTCAGAAAAGGTCAGCATTCAGGCTATTGGTAAACAAAATTTAGTTTGACGCAATCTCTATCCAAATAATAATTATAGAATTGAATATAAAGAAATATGCAAAAGAGATTATCAATTACCAAAAAGCTAAATAAAATAAATAAATAAAATATGCGAGCATTGGAGCACACATTCAGTGAGATGGTTTCAAGATATTACAAAGGTCATAAAGAATAATCTACAATTTCTTCAACTTCATAATATTTTCTCTAACAGTTCTTAAGAATTCTTCCATTTCCATGGACATTTCAACTCGTGATTTAATAGTGTAAAACTAGACTGGTACGATTTCAATAACTACCATAACTGCATTAGTTTGAGAAATGTAGAAAACTCTATTTTAAGATCCTTCCTACGATGCCTCATCTACATGTAAACCTTACTAGGGTCACATATTTGGGACATCCTACATGGATGGCATTGTGATCATAGTGCATATGTTGTGTTTAAAACTTAAAGCAATTATTTTTACTTTTAACTAAGTTGGGCTTATCTTATTGTAAGCTACTAAGATGCATCTTTAAATTTTTTCACGGACTTGAATCTATACTTTATTTTGCATCTTCATGCATTGAAAGATAACATTCATGATGGTGAATTGTCAATCATATCTGCTTTCTACAGATGCAGGTGAGAACTTGGCTCAAATAAGTGAACTAGAAACAAATATGTAATAGAGTATAACATGAACATGTAACATAGATGATTTGATACATCAACTATACAAAGACATCTACCCTGGTGTATATTAAAGTTTCACAACATGTGTTGTCCTCTGATAACAAAGCTGCTGATTTTATGTTAAATGATCCTTTGATATTTTTTTTTTTGTAATTGTACTTATGTAGTTAAAATTTTTACCATGAGTTGGTGCATCCAATGATTTTAACACTTATAGTAATAATTATCTTTCAATTATTAGAAAGAAAGAAAACGGTGTATAACTGCTTTTTACAGTTTGTATAGAAAAAATAAATGATTCTATGATGTCAAAACATACAAATAGTTATACCTGTCGTGCAGCCAATATGGTTCCAGAAGCTACAGCACTTGCCAAGCGGCAGGTACAGCGAAGGACAAGTCCTGGAAGGCCTGGAACAATATTACGCCATGCATCATCCCTAAAAGTCCTGTGCAAATTTGCAGTGAATGTTGATTGATCACTCCACTCTGTCACTGCAGTATCTGCAACATTGAGTTCAACCATTCTATCTATGAGCCAAAGCAAATGTTTGGCATTCACAGTTGCTTTGTGTAAATTCATTCGCTGCATAGCTTCAATCTCATCATGATCGCCTCTCAAGTTAGGACTGGAATACTCTTCCAATGAATCTTTAACTGTCCTCAAACTGACGGTAAAAGCATTATCCAAAACTAGACGAACAGCATCTCTAGAAGAATAATCACGTAACAATTTTGCCACAAATGCTTTAACTGTTGCACCATTTGAATGGCAATGAATTGCAGTGTAGATTAAGCCATGAAGCATATCTTCAACAGTATTACATTTGACAGGAGAAATTCGTGCTAGAAGTTCTGAACCCTCTTCACGCTTGAGATAAGGAATCAGTTTAACAACCTCTCTTTCTTCTTCTTCAGTCCATGGTACAGCTTCCAAAAACCTAAGGCAGTACTCGATACATTTATCATACAGCAGCTCTGAAGCAACTGGCACCAAAGATGTTGCACATGATACACTGTTGATGACGGCAGTGAATTCATTTGTATATAGTAATTGAAAAATCTTGTAATAGGACTCCAGGGACCTGGATGATGGAACTTTCAGGTTTATCTCCACTGGTTTTTCAGATTTTTGAGATGTCTGCCATCTATCTGACAAAAGGGTAGCAAAGTACCTAGAGTCCTTAATTACAGCAGAATGCAATTGTACCATGGATGCTTCGTTGGCTTGTTTGGCTTCAAAACTTTCATCGGCATCCCCATCAAAAGATGATGATTTTTGGCAGAGATAAAGAACCACATCCGCAGTAGAAGCATCACCAAACCCACAAATTTTATGTCCAATACTTTTTTTCATGTGCTGATGTTCAAAATCATCCTCACTGTTTCTCATTAAGTCTGATTTCGGTTCACTGAGAGCTGAAAGCCTGCTACTGCTACCTGTACGCTGCTTCTTTTTAGAACCAAGGGTCATCTTCACAAGTGTAGATGCCCTAGAATGCCGTTAATTAGACATCAATACCATAAAAAACCGGCAGCAAAAATACAAGCAATGCTTAATAGTTAATAAAATATCAGAAAGAGTCTATCAGAACAGCTTGAAAAGCCTAGAAAGACTATGTATTGGATTCTATAAACCTAGAAGATTTGGACTACCAAAACCATAAATTTAATGCAAACAAAATCGTGATGCAAAAATTACAAAAGTTGAGATTTGCAAACTTAAGGGTCAGGGAAGAAACGAGGACGGGAAAAAGAATAAAAAAATTCGTGTTATTGGATCTATCAGCCGTCTCAAAATGAATATAATACCACTTGAGATTTGACTAATGATTCCAAATCACGGAAGACAATTTTCAAGCATAATAATTCATATCTGTAGCATAAGATTGCGATGATTATTGAACATATTTCAGAACATTTAATACACATCAAAACCTTGAACAAGGTAGGGTTAAAATACAAAATCTAGAGTGATTGTATTACACTCATCGGATCAAAATATAAAAGGAAAAAAGAGAACGAAAAAAAAACAAACCGTTGTAGAATACCTGTGCAAGATGTAGCTGCAATCCAATTTACTAATTAAGTATTAAGAGTTACAATACTTCCTGGTTGCGCAGAAACAATGTTCCTCAACTTGGATATTTGTCGCAGATAACTGTTGCTCGGGGATTCACACAGAAGTGCGGTTCAAGCAGGGATTGGGTGCAAATGACAAAAACCGCTTTGTGCTCTGCAATGATTCTTCTAGGAAGCATGTAGAATGTACATTCATGAGCACTGCGCCTTTTTGGGAAATATAATATATTTGAATGTGCAGGATTTATCCAGAATGCGGGTCCTACACTCTGTCTGCAATAAAACGTGACACAGCAATGTTATCCTTTATCCACGGCATCTTATGCTTGTATTAAATGGGTTGATCATCAAGTAAATTTCACATTTATTCAAAAATTCATTTGAATAGCGTCTTCTATTTCCGTTAAGCTTGTAGTGGCATCGTCATCGGGTAAGTTATGCTTTTATGCGTTGGGACAATGTTGTCTTCGTTTATCTTTATAAGAAACCCTTTCCTCGGGTTGCGTACTTCAATCTTCATTGTCATAATATTTGTTGGTTCTCCAATGAATTGCCTCACTAGATGTGGCATTATTATAGTCTTGTAGGAGAGACATGGTTGTAAATTTATATGTGATTTAATTACAATTATTATTATTATTTTTCTAAAAGATATATCGTCTAGGCTTTGTTACAACGATTTTGTATGATGTAACTAATCTAAATAACTAGCATCGTCCCCGGCAACGGCGCCAATGATGAGCCTACACTCAACCATACAAATACGAGTGTTCACGCATGATCTGGTCGAACTCCGTGGACAAGCTAGTTGTGGTATCTAGATCCTTACACGTTGATCACAGTTCGCTGTCTTCCCACCTGGACTAGTATTTACTTTGTCACGTATGGTTTAGTCCAGAGTGAGACGTATGATGTGATTCTAAACTAGTGCTACTCCTAGAGACAATGGAACATAATCTTGATTAAACTAATGAGTAATAGGAAATGAAGTTTAANGCTCGTGATTAAGTTGTACTCATTTCGCATTTAACAACAGGAATAGTAAATGATGATAAAGAAATATTAACTAAGAAAACAATAATAATAATAACAATTAAACAATTAAAACTAAGTGAATGCTGCAATGATGAAGTAATCTTGATCTTTATTTCCGATCATGTGCGCGTCCAAGTACATCACACTCAAATAAAGGTGTCGTACAATTACAAGCATCACATTGTGGCCATGCACTAGGAAAATATTCTAACTCCTACGGAAACAAAATGCAAGGGCTTCACTACAACTACTAGAAAGATATGTAAGTGTGGTGGAGGGCCACTTATTTATAGGCTAAAAATAGACTTTACGTAAACGGGGCCGCATCGAGGCATGGGTGGATGCATCGACGAGGCTGCATATACGGGGCCCCGTCTACGCGACCTAGTTAACGCAGCCTCGATATCGGGGATTCGATAACTGGGCTTGACAAACCATATCTTGTATCAAGGCTCCAATAATAGGGCTCCGATAACTAGGCTCCAACAAACCATGACTCATTAGGAATGTTGATAACTTGAGAGGTTTAGTTAGCATATCAGTGAGTTGATCTTCACTCTTACAAAACACTAAATAAATAACACCATCATTGCATAGATCATGCAAGAAGTGAACTCTCACATTAATATGCTTGCTTCTTCCATGTAGCAAAAGATTTTTGGATAACTTTATGGTAGAATTGTTGTCACAGAAAATTGTAATAGCCCTGTCTTGCTTAAAATATAGCTCATTAAGAATTTTTCTTAGCCAAATAGCTTGGTAAGCACAAGATGTTGCAGCAACAAATTCAGCCTCTATGGTTGACAATGTGACAATTGATTACTTCTCATATAACCATAAAATAGCCCCTATGCCCATCATAAAAACATATCCTGAAGTGCTCTTCCTATCATCTTGATCTCCTACATAATCACTATTCATAAATTCCACAAAATTAGATTTCTCACCTTTCTTGTAAAATAGCCCAAAATCTTTAGTCCCTTGCAAGTAACAAAATATTCTTTTAGCAGCCAACAAATGTATATTCTTTGGAGACTCCATATATCTACTGATAAGACTCATAGCATGCATTATATTGGGTCTAGTTGCAGTCAAATATATTAGACTTCCAACAATTTGCTTGTAAAGTGTAGCCTTCACCTTGCTTCCTTTAGAATCTTTATTTAGCTGAAGCCAATCTCAATTGGAGTGCTTACAAGGTTGTAATCCTTCATCTTAAACCTCTCCAAAATTTCTCTAACATACTTCTTTTGAGAAATAAAGATTCCAACAGGGGATTGCACTACTTCCATGCCAAGATAGTAATGCATTTTCCAAGATCAGTAATTTCCAACTCATCCATCATTGACTTCTTAAATTTTTCAAAAGAATCACTATCATTCCTGATGAGCGGCGAGGTACCCCTACGCCCAACCATATGAATACGAGTATTCACGCATGATCTAGTCGAACTCCAAGGATTAAGTGCTTATGCGCCTACACCAAACAAGGATGAGTTATGCAGTCGTTGTCTTCCCAAGCTTACTTGTAAGGCACAATTGTATGGTTAAGTAAACTTGGGGTATACAATTTTTATGTGTTTTTTATATTTTCTATCTTGGTCTCCTAAGTGTGTGCAATGAAAATATTTAATTAACTAATGGGTTTTATAACTCTAATGTGAATCAAATCCTAACACCAGCATCCGTTCCTACTCTCCAAACACATCCTAAACCAGTGTAACACTACTAGGATTACCAAACGCTAGTCGTTACTAGGTTACCAAGTGTTCCACGTATGCGTGAAGTGGTCATGCTGAGTGTGCTAATTCATTAGTAATTGATAATTAATAATTCTATGAAATAACATTAAGTAACTATTGAAAGCATCAAATAACAGTAAATAACATGAAATGCAATAATTAAGCTATTATGAATGTTCCAAGGTTTATCACAAAGTTCGTCTTTATTTTCGGACACAAGGTATGCTCAGGTACATAATGCTCAAATAAAGATCCATTCACTTTATGACTTCTACTGTGGGCACTCAGAAATAATTCTAACTCTGGAATAGAAAAACTGCAAGAGTATGACTAAGAGACTGAAAAACTCATGCCAAACCAAGTGCCCATGTCTCTCATTTATAGGTAACAAAGCAGGTTCCAACATCGCATGTTTGATATTGCTTCTACATCTCTGATATCGCGTATCCAATATTGGGACTCATCATACCCCCACGACTGAATGAAAACTCATCCTTGTGTTCCTTACAAAATATTGGAGAGGTATGGGATTATTGACTGAACAACAACTAACGATGACATGGAATAACAGACTCAAAGTGCCTAATGAATAGATCGACAAATGTATTACAACATTGATATTCATAACCATTGTGGTGAACATTGTACATAGATGACATCCAGACCCTCATTTGATAGCTTGAAGAGAGAAAGAGAGAGAAAAGAAAATGAGGCGCATTGCTACCGATGTCAAAAATGTGCACACCATTATTCATCCATGGCCACATGACCAAGCTTATTCTTTATGTAAATGCTCTTGCTCTAATCCATCTTGAGTGCTCCCTCCTATCCCAGTCCATTGTTCATGTGATTGCCATTTTCACACACAACACAATCACGAATTAGCAAGGATAGATAAGATATAATGTAGTTGATACCTTACCTTAATATGAAGCACATTGGCTAGGTTGTGGGTATGGCAGATACTAGGTTAGAGGTTTGTAACTGATAACTATCCAAGGTGTAAGGGTCTGATAAGTAATCGAATGGAAAAATTTGCCATAGGCCCCCACAACTAAGAGCAAACCTTCGATAGCAATAGGATGGAAAACAAAAAAACAAGGAAGATTAGAGAAATAACAACAGTGAAGCCAATAAAATAAAAAACAAAAATGGATTTCATGGATGGGATGAAACAAGAAATAGTTGATTGCAAGAAATGTTTAAGGGAAAAGAACTTAACAATTGCACCAAAAAGGAATGCCAATGGGTCCTTCCCAAAGCAGGCTCATGCCCTTTATGCTGTGACAAACCCACAAACCAAAGAGTCCATAGGCTCTAGGAATGACATATGGAAACAATAGTTAAGAATTCACCCATAAAAATTTACCAAAGAATAACAATGTGTTGACCAAGATATAGACTAATCATAAAACTAACAATGAGGTAGAACATGGGAAGCAATATGGAAAGAGAAGAGAGAATGGAATGGAATCCCAAAATCAAGGTTGTGTAAAGTCCCTTGTTTATTATGTGGTTAAGGTGACTTAATAAAATTCAGCCCAAATCTAGATTAAAACAAACCACATCCAGTGACCTCGCATCAACACACTTGACCAACCCATCCTCCTGAAGCAACAAGAATGCTTTCACAGAGCAAGCACCATTCTAAAAAGAGAAGAATAGAGAAGCAAAAGTGAGGAAGGGCCTTAGTTAGAGGGAACCTTCAGGCATGGGAAACATGTCTTTCCAGTGCCATAACTAATGCTTGTAGCCCATGCTCCTTTATTGTGTCTAAGGGGTATGCTTTGAATTCCCACCAGTTTTTTTTAAATGTGAGAACCACACCATGCAAAGACTTATTTGATTCATTCAACTTCCTGATATTAGTTGACAGCGGAATGGCGAAAAACCTATGAAAAACATCCAAGTACCCAAGAGAATAGCTAGCACAAATGCGTCGAATCCCCTTGAGGTCACACCCTTTTTAATCCATTTGAATCTTTCCTTGGTTTGAAGAATATCAAGCCACCACTTCATTAATAGGTTTGCTTAGAAAAAGGGACAGTACATTTCCAAAACAAAGGGAGACCATAGAGTTGAATGGATGAATGGATGATGTGGACTCATTACCTGTTTTATCAAAAGAAACCATATCTTAGCATCAACATTAAAAGTTAAAGGTAAAAACCAAACATTAGTAAGCAACACTATTACAATACAATCCACCATCATGAGCACTTATTATATGACGAGTGAGAATAAATCAAACAAAATGTAATAAAGAAAGAAATAATAAAAATGTTAACAATGGTGTAAAACAAAAATAAGTAAATATGAAAAATGTGTAAAACAAAAAAGATAAAAGAAACTGAGGGCTTAGAATAATTAGCATTAGTGGCCATCTCCCCCATGACTGAGTTGAAAGGAGAAGACCCGAAATAATGAGCAGGGTTGTCCATCAACAAAGGTAGTGTTAGTATTGGCCATTTTGGGCTCATGGAAAGGTTTGGTTTGCTAGCTATTAACCAATAATTTCTTATCTGGGCTTCCAGGTTTATAGATCATCATGGCCCCTCGAAGAAAAAGTTTCATGAATGATCTAAGGTCCTTCCCACAACATTTGAAATTTAGTTCATTGTGGCACATGTGCGAGATTCTAATAAAGAACCCTATCTCCTGGTTGGTATGTGACTATTCTAATTTTCAGGTCATGACGTTGTTTGTTGAAGCCCTTGTGCAATTCGTTGGGTGACAGGGCGACTAATCAGTTTTCATCTAGCAAGTTAAGATTCATTAACTGTTCCTTCTATGCTAGACTAAGGTCAAGGTTAAGGTCACATGCTGTAGATAGTGTACGAAGCTATACTTGGATAGGAAGTATTGGAATTTTACCATACACTAACTCATAGGGAGAGTAGCTTATAGGGAGTTTCCTTGTGGAGCGGTAGGCCCAAAGAGCATTGTTTAGTTTGGTGCTCCACGCTCGCCTATATTTGCTAATGGTTCATATCAAAATTTTTGTGATTTCCCTATTAGTGACTTTAGCTTAACTATTCGCTTGAGGATGATATCATGTAGTCAGTTTATGCTCAACTCCTAAGCATTGCATCAACTTCCGAAAAGTCGTGCCTATAAAATGTGTACCATTATTAGAAATAAGTGCACGAGGCACACCAAACCTATTTACGATTTGTTGTTGAACAAATCATGCAACAGTAGATGATGTACAATCGGTAACGGCGGTTGCTTCTACTCATTTTGTAAAATAATCAATAGCAACAACAATGTATGCTTTTCCATTAGACATTGGTGTAATAGGCCCCATAAAATCAATACCCCATATGTTGAAGGGTTCTAAGGGTTGAATCCATTGTTGTGGACCCTTCATTCTAGCAGTCATTCCCCCATCATATTGGCAGCACTCACAAGATTGAACAAAATGATGGACGTCTCGAAATAATGTAGGCCAATAATATCCTGCAAGCAAGATTTTAATAGTTGTTTGTCTCCCAACGTAATAACCCCCCACAAGGGCCCTCATGAGCATCTTGGAGAACTTGCAATTGATCTGCGTCAAGAACACACCATCGGTTTAAGCCATTGGAACACACCTTGTAAAGGTATCGGTTGATTTCCATGAAATGTTTGACTCAGTGGAGAAACTATTGTTTCTTTTTAATGTCCAACCCTTGTGGTATTTCTTGTGTGAGAAGATAAGTAAGAATGCTACTATACCAATTTGTATCAATGGGTGATTGATTATTTATGATACTTGCAAAGAGGAGTTCATTAGGGAAGCTATTAGAAATTAGGTATTCATCCTCTTTGTTGTCCCATTGCAACTGAGATAAATGATTGGCAACAACATTCTCAATGCCTTTACGATCTACTATCGTGAGATCAAACTCTTGCAAGACAATAAGCCATCGTATGATGCGAGGGCTCATCGTTGGTTTATTCACAAGGAACCAAGTTGCACTATGATCTGTATGTACAAATACCTTATAGCCTAATACATAGTGCCTAAATTTCTCTAGTGCAAACACAACAACCATTAACTCTTTTTCTGTTGTGATATAGTTGAGTTGTGCACCAACAATACTTCGACTTACATGGTGAATGTAATAGGGATGTTTATGCTCATCTAACTATGTAAGTACGGCTCCTAAAGCAAAATTGGACACGTCAATCATTATATGGAATAGTATAGACCAATCAGGAGCTTGTAGAATGGGTGTTTCTATGAGCTTTTGCTTCAAGGTTTGGAAGGTTAACTCACATTCGTTGGTCCATTCAAAAGATACATCCTTTTTTCGTTAATTCTACCAATGATTTTGCGATCTTCAAAAAGTTCTCCATGAAGCATCTATAATACCCAGTATGTCCAAGGAATGATCAAACATCTTTTACAGTTTCAAGTTAACGAGTGATTCCTTGGATGACTTTAATTTTTTCAGAATCTACCTCTATCCCTGTTTGTGAAATTTTATGCCCTAATACAATGCCCTCTTGGACCATTAAGTGGCTTTTTTGCCAATTGACTCTTAAGTTGGTTTCAACACATTATTTTAGTACTTACTCTAATCGGTCCAATGCTTGTTCAAAGTCCGCTCTGTGGGTAGAGAAATCATTCATAAAAATGTCCACACCATTCCCTATTTGCTACTAAAATATACTGAGAACCAAACATTGAAATGTTGCTGGAGCATTGCACAAGCCAAACAACATTTGCCTATATGAAAATGTCCCCCAAGGACTTGTGAATGTACTTTTGGCTTGGTCTTCTAGTGTTATTTAGATTTGATTGTTCCCACTATAACCATCCAGAAAACTGTAATAGCAATGCCCTGCAATGGTATCTAATACTTGGTCAATGAATGGCAATGGAAAATGGTCTTTAAATGTTGCCATGTTCAGTAGCCTAAAGTCTATACACACCCTCCATTTACCACCCTTTTTAGGCACAATGACCAATGGACTAACCCATTCACTGTCAACAATGGGGTAGATGAACCTGACCTTTAGAAGTTGTTCAATTTCTTCCTTAACTACTTGTTTAAGCTTGGGGTTCAGTTGTCTTTGCGGTTGTCGTCGAGGCTTCATAGAGGGGGTCAATGTAGATTCTATGTTGGCATATCCTAGGATCTATTTTGGTTAATTTGAGATATGACCAAGCAAAGGCTTTTGACCATTTGTTTACCATCTTCAGAAGTCCTTCTTTTTGTTGAGGGACAAGCTTAGCATTAATGATTACTGATTTTACATTCTTGAAAAATGCATATTCTATACTGATCGGCAACAGTTTTAATTCAAGGGGCTCTTGCTTAAACTCATAAGGGATTTCCAACTTCCCCCAATTGATATTTTCAATGTTAATACTTGGAAGTTGGCGATGGACTTGCTCTAATGCATCTATGCTATCAATATAGGCACAAGTCAAGCTCTTAGTTGGTCCCATGCATAAAGTTGAATTGCTCTCTTGGTTAGTTATCAGCCACTAGGTGCCTTCCTGTCTTGTGGTTGCTGCATACCGGCATCTTTGTATGTCAAATACTTGTGCATATTGGTTGCATGCAGGCAATGTTAAGCATTGTACAAACCAAGACTTCTACACGTAGTTGCACCCTGTGTCACTATATGCGATGCATGGAACTTTCTTCTTTTTGATCTTCTCAAATGCATTTTTTTATATCTCTAGGAAAAGATCACGTATTCCTAGGAATGCATCAATTGTACTTAGTCATGCTCTTCCCATTATGATTGGGAAGTCCCCTTTGTAGTTGTTAACTTGAATCATTAGGAAATTAGCTGGATATGACCACCCAAAAATAGTGGTGACAATGTCCTCCACTAGTCCCAATGGAACAGTGATGGACTGGTCGGCCAACTCTAACAGATGTTACTCTTCGTTAGCAGAGGCAGGTTCCAAGCTTTATACATTTCTTGAGAGATTAAGTTAACACTAAAACTTGAATCCAAAAGAGCTTTGCAAGGCTCATTTTCAGCGATTTGCAAATAAATAAGAGGACTTCCAAGACTAGAGAATTTCCTAGGAAGATGGCCAGCTTCAATCCAATTAGTGATGGAGTGAATTAACATGAAAGTGTGCGTTGAGTGCAGTTTTTGGTTCAAAGGAAGCTCCAAAGATTCAAACGATGATGAGGTATTTGGATAATTAGTCGCTTGTGGTTGTAAGGACTTGGTTGGACTGTTGGTTCTAAAGAAAGGTCTCTTTTTTGATCGATTGTCCAAACCAACAATAGGTTGAGGATTGATAGCCCTTGTAGCATTACGTTACTGCAGTTGGGTAGGAAGCTCACCTTACATAGTTGGAGCAGGTGGTAATAGAGTTGAGGGTGAAAGAGATGCAGATAGATGAGAAGGATAGTACGTATGTGGAGCATCACCTTGAGAAGAAGAAGTTCTACAGTACTCGGGGTCTAGTAGTGAGGCTGAAGAGCAACGTGACTAGTAGAGTCACGTGGAGAGATTGGCTATTGAACGTAATACTCGTATGGGTCAGGTTGATGGTAAGGATACTATTGACGTGGTGGTGGCATTCCCCATGATTGTGGGTGTTGCCATCGTTGATACTATTCATTTGGTTGTGGTGGAGCTCCACTTAGATAATATGTCAAGGGTTGGTGGAACTGCCTTGGGTTACCTTGAGGATAAGGTAACCTTCTGGGTGTTTGCCATTTGTTTAATTGTGGGTTTAGTGCATACACCCTAGACTCTTGTAGATGTGACACCACTAGGCAACATCCCTTAGGATGGTCATATTAGCAAATCTCACATCCATCATCATTGTCCGTGTTTGAATATACAACCTCTTCAATGAAGGTAACTTTGCCCTTACCTTTGTTACGTGCATACTCAGCTTCTTTCTTTTTCCTTCTCTCTCGGTCACTACTTTGTTCTCTAGACTCCTCTACTATTTTTAGGATAGTTTGAAATTTGTCTTCTAAGGAGTTCCACATTTGATCTACCATTGTCGATACTTCTAATGCAAATTTTTGAATGGGCAAAGTCTTTCTATTCACCATCTCTTCAAGTGGTGACTCTTCTTCATCTTTGTAAAATCTAATTTCCTTCTTTTTGAGGGAAGGATCTCTATTGTACTCCTCTACACTTTCTCTTTTCCTCAACTCACCTTCCTCCTTGGAAACTTGCTCCAACAATCTTTGTATTTGATGGGCTTTGAGCTTAGATAGCCTTCCTTGGGCATAAGTCCCAAGGTTTCTTCGTGTTTTGTACCTAAACCCATCTACAAGATGGCATAGTTGTTCCTTTTGCAAGTAACATGGCCCAAGCAACAATGTAATAATGAATAATATTGGCCCATGAAAACATCCAAGGGTTCGTGTTCTCCTTGTTTTCATCCTTGGATTTGCTTATACAGGTTAGACACTTGGGAGTATGTTTGATACTTATCGTTGAATAGCTCCAACATGGTACTCCATTAACAAATGGATTCCAGTTCTAAGGACTAGTACTAGCTTTCTATTTCCTTGATCAATGTTTGTGGAAACAACTTTAGCTTTTGCCACTTATTTTTTATATTTTGAAAGGCACATGCATCATGGAATGCATGTAAATGGTTTTGAGGATCAACATTGTATCCCCCTTCAAATCGTGAGATGTTATTCATGTCTAGTCTTTTGATTGTACTGTCTTTCTGGTGCCTTGTTAGGATCCTAAAAGCCTTTTTTATATCTTACTTTGGGTGGCAAGTAGGGGTTCATCGTGATCATGTTGTCTATGGTGTCTATGATGCCTATGTTATTCCCTACTCTCCCTTCTTTCATGATATGTCTCTCTAGAATGCCCTCATCCCCTTTCTCTATTTTTTTGTCAATGATTTCTATTTTACTTACCATCATCCTCATGGTCTTTCCCTTTGTGACTTCGTTCAGATCCCGAAGGAGAGGGGGAAGGAGATGATGAAGGTGAAGAGGAAGGAGGACTGGCACCATGACAATGCTTGTCACCTTTTCTTTGGTGGTCGAGGCCTCAGTCATGGTTATGATTGGAATGCCTGTCATTGTCATGCATTCGTGTACCTTTTCTAGACCCTTTGTGTCTGTTGGTACCAAAACCTAGGTTATGAATAGTTGAGTGAAGATTTTGATACACAACTTCTTGACCAAAGTCAACAAGAAGAACATTGTTTTGTGGAAAACCTCCCGAGACAAGTTCACCACCCTTGTTTTCACTTAGGACATACGAGACATCCTAAGCCCACTTCTCCTTCATGGATTTGTAATGTCTTTCCTATTGTAAATCTCTCTAGTGTTGTGCCTCTGTGGTTTGATAATCTCTCGAATCTTGCTCATGCACAACGTACTTTGACTATAAGTGCTAAATACCAATTCGTGTGAGAGCACAAAGAAACATGCTCGGGATTAAGTGATTGGGAGGTAGCACTATGTTACCTTCTAAATCATGCCATCGTAGTTGTTCATCCTGATGAAGGATAAAGGTAAAGTCTGGTATATACTCATTAGGATGAGCATATATCATGCGAAACTGTTGGGCACTAGCAGATCATTATGTGCACCCCGCCTTTGATTATTCATGGTGTCGGACCTAGTCGGTGAAGAACTCTTATGAGAAGAAGGAGACATGATTGATTATTCAGTGTGCGATACCCTTTTCTAGTGATTGTAGGATAGTTAACTCTAAGGGTTTGTTCTAACGATGGAAGGATTTCCTAAGTTCTGATCAACACACAAATAACAAAATCCCCGGCAATGGTGCCAATGATGAGCGGCAAGGTACCCCTACATCCAACCATACAAATATAAGCATTCACGTGTGATCTGGTCAAACTCCAAGGATTAAGTACTTATGTGCCTACACCAAACAAGGATGAGTTATGCAATCGTTGTCTTCTCAAGCTTACTTGTAAGGCACAATTGTATGGTTAACTAAACTCAAGGTATATGAGTTTTATGTGCTTTTTATATTTTCTATCTTGGTCTCCTAAGTGTGTGCAATGAAAAGATTTAATTAACTAATGGGTTTTGTAACTCTAATGTGAATCAAATCCTAACACCAGCATCCATTCCTACTCTCCAGACACATCCTAAAACAGTGTAACACTACTAGGATTACCAAACGCTAGTCGTTACTAGGTTACCAAGTGTTCCACGTATGCGTGAAGTGGTCATGCTGAGTGTGCTAATTCATTAGTAATTGATAATTAATAATTCTATGAAATAACATTAAGTAACTATTGAAAGCATCAAATAACAGTAAATAACATGAAATGCAATAATTAAGCTATTCTGAATGTTGCAAGGTTTATCACAAAGTACGTCTTTATTTCTAGACACAAGGTGTGCTCAAGTACACAATGCTCGAATAAAGATCATTCACTTTATGACTCCTACTGCGGGCACTCAGAAATAATTCTAACTCTGGAATAGAAAAACTGCAAGAGTTCGACTAAGGGACTAGAAAGCTCATGCCAAACCAAGTGCCCCTATGTCTTATTTATAGGCAACGAGGTAGATTTCAACATTGCATGTTCGATATCGCTTCTGCATCTCCGATATCACATATCTGATATCGGGACTCATCAATTCCCAATGAAAATAACATCATCAACATATAAATATATAATGAGCACTTTTCCTCCATCAATCTTTGTAAAAAGTGTACACTCATATGGACATTTTTGAAATCCCTCCTTAGAAAAATAGGTATTTATATGACTATACCAAGCTATTGGAGCTTCTTTTAATTCATAGAAAGCCTTTTTTAATTTATAGAACTTGTGCTCAGTACCAAGCTTTACAAAACTAGGGGGATGATCAATAAATACTTTTTCCTTCAAGTCTCCATATAAGAATGTAGACTTGACATCCATTTGAAAGATAGGCCATGAATTTTGTGCTACCAATGCAATCACCAATCTAATTGTATCATGCGTTGCAACAAGAGTAAAGAATTCTTTATAGTCAATCCCATATTCTTTCTTGTATCCCTTAGCCACCAGTCATGCCTTATACTTGTCAACTTCACCAGTGTTTTTTAGTTTTGTTTTGAAGACCCACTTCACACTAATGGTTTTGTGCCCTTTTGGAAGATCAACCAACTCGCAAGTACCATTTCTCTTAATGGCTTCAATTTCATCCTCCATTGCCTTTTTTCATTTTGATTCTTTAATAACACTTTCAAAAGTTGTGGGATCATAATATGCAAACAAGACAAAGTTACCTCATAATGATTGGGTCATTAGAATGGTCAATCCTAGTTACCTCATAATTCATCATCCATAAGGGTCTTTTTCAAATATGGCAAGATTCGGTTGCTGCTATTGTTAGTGAAGTCTTAGCCTTCACAGTTCTTGGTGCTTAAGCTTCCATGGCTTTTAAGATTTCAGCCTCCATAGTTCTTGGTGCTCAAAGTTTGTAGTTCTAGGTTTTGTAGTTTCAAGCACTACGAAGTTTGTAGTTTTACTATAAAAAATAATTGAAGTAGGCTACTGCCCATTCCAATTCCAAGTGCTCTTTTCATCAAAGATGACATCTCTGCTAGTCACAATCTTCTTTGTTAGAGGATTATACAATATATATGCTTTGGATGCTTCACTTACGCCAAGAAAAATACATTTTTCACTCTTATCCTCCAACTTCTTCCTCTTCTCATTGGGGATATGTGCGTAGGCAATGCAACCAAAGATTCTAAAGTGATCCACTGCTTGCCTCCTCCTACCCCAAGCCTCTTTTGGTGTCATGTTTTGAACAGAAAAGGTGGGACTTCTGTTCAAAACATGAATGCTCCAATTCATAGCCTTTCACCAAAAATTATTTAGAATACTTCCTCTTGCCAAGAGGCTTCTCATCATATTGAGGATGGTTCTATTTTTCCTCTCTAATACACCATTTTGTTGTGGTGTATAGGGGCTGTGAGATCTCTCTAAATGCCATATTCTCACAAAAAACATCAAACTCTTTTGAACAATATTCTCCTTCATGATCTATACGAAGAGTCTTAATGATCTTTCTAGACTCATTCTCAACATGCACCTTGAAGCTTTTAAATGCATTAAAAGCTTCAGACTTCTCCTACAAAAAATAAACTCAACTTTTTCAAGTATAATCATCAACGAAGGTGATCAAGTAACTCTTACCTCCATTTTAAGACAGTTTTATTGGACCACAAATGTTGAAGTGAACCAACTCAAGGACATACTTTACTCTCCATGATTTTCCTTGAAAGAATTGAGAGAATGATGTTGTTTACCAACAACACATTCTTCATAGACACAAAAAGGAATTGTAATTTGAGGAAGACTAGTCACCATATTTTTTTGTTGTAGAGTCTTTAATCCTCCAAAATTTAAGTGGCCATAGAAAAAATGCCAAAGCCGTGTTGAGTCTTTTACTTCAGCCTTCAAGCAAGATTGAGCACTTTCAATCCTCAATGAAAATAATTTGTTGAATCTCATTTGAACAACTGTAATAGCTCCTCTTGAAGGATCATAAATTTCACAAGCACCCTTCTGAATGGTTATTACATAACCTTTCTCTTGCAATTGACTAGCACTTAACAAATTTCTTTTCAAATCAAAAACATAGAAAACATTGGAAATTATTTCTACAAAACCATTCTAAGTTCTAATGTTAATATCCCCCTTTCCCATTACATTTATAGTAGAAAAATCACCAAAACTTATTGTAGAATGGAAACTTTCATCTAAGTAAGAAAAAGAAGACTTACATCCACACAAATGGTTGCTGCAACCAGTATCCACACACCATATATCTGACTGAGACTCTCGATTGGCTTGAACTGCCATCAACAAAGTCTTAGACTCCTTCACTTCTACAAAATTTGATTTCTCTCCTCTGTCATTAGGTCGTTTAATGTAGCATTTGAAATTATAGTATTTACATTTATGACATCTAAAGCATTCCACCTGAGATTTGTCAACTTTTCCTTTGCTTTGCCTTGAAATTTATCACCATCCCCTTTGAAATGTCTACTACCATCTCTATTACCTCGATCTCCTCTTCCTCTACCTCTACCTCTACCTCTACCTCTTGAGGAATAAGTAAAAGTAGAATCCTTCAAAGCTTGCTCTTCAGAAGTTGAATTTTGATTCATCTTCTATTCATGGACTAATAAAAAACTTTGAAGTTCATCAAGGCAAAGTGCATCAACATCTTTGGATTCTTCAATTGAACAAACAACATAATCAAACTTGGGGGATAGGGAATGCAATATCTTCTCAACAATAATCACATCCTCCATCTTCTCACCATGAAATCGCATGTTATTAACTATCCCAATTATCCTTGCATAATAGTTGATAATAGACTCCCATCTTTCATCTGCAGAGTCTCAAAATCCCTTCTCAAGCCTTGAAGTTGTGCATACTTTATTCTTGAAGATCCTTAATATTTCTTCTTCATAAAATCCCAAATATCCTTAGAAGTTTCTTTGCTAAGAATAGTCTCCAAGATAGAATGATCAATTACTTGAAATAAATAATTCTTTGCCTTCAAATCTTTTAGCCTTAGTTCCTCTAGTTCATTTCTTTTTTCATTTGTGAGTGCAACCTCAACTGCGGGTGCTACTACACCATCTTCAAAAATTTTCCAGTACTCCTTAGACTTCAAGAAATTTTCCATTAACATGCTCTAATGATCATAGTGACCATCAAAATGTGGGATGGAAGGCTGTACAAAATTTTTAGAGGTCATTTATGCGCTACTGTGCTCTTCTCTTGACCCTCCTAAAATAGGTGCACTACTATGCTTTCTGTCTAGCCTCCTAAACTAGGCTTTCTCTCTAGCCTCTTAAAGTGAGCTTTGATACCACTATCAACCTCTAAGGTTGTGCACTTCTAGCCTTAGGTAAAAAAAAAAACCAGCAAAATAGGGGCAAACAAATTTCACATTTTTATTCATCTAATAATAGCCTTTAAATAGGCAAATACATCAATGGAAAATAGCAACTTCTATAATAGTTGACCTTTAATTTTTGATGAGCAGCGAGGTACCCCTATGTCCAACCATACAAATCACAAGCGTTCACACATGATCCGGTTGAATTCCATAGGTGGGACTAGTTGTGGCATCTAAATTACTATGCCTTGATCATAGTTCACTATCTTCCCACTTGGACTAGTGGTAGCTTTGTCATGTATGGTTTAGTCCAAAGTGAGGCATATGATTTTTATTATTTTATGTTTTATTGTTCTACGATTAACAATAGGTTGAAACTCAATTTATAATCAATTCAACTAATCTAATTGCTAATTAATAATCAACTACCCTAACATAAGTATCTGATCCCTCTTCCTGTGCACATCTTGAACACATATAACATTACTGGGTTACCAAACGTTAAGCGTTGCTAGGATTTAAGTGTTGCTACATGAATTTTAGATTATGGGAGATAAATCCCTCACGTAGCTACATATGATTGAATCATTTTGGTGTTCCATTAGAGCATGTTAGTTTCTATTGTATTAAGCATTTTTATAATAATGGTTTGAGTTACATCTTAGGTAAAAGGTTTTTGTACTAAAACTTATGAGAAATAATTTTCTAAAAAAACTATTAATAGTTTTAATATGTATAGTCATTGAATCATTTTTGTAAAGCAATTCTAGCTTATGTACGACCTTTTCATTTGAGAAATTATAAAAACATATTGTAAGGTGCATCTTCAATTTTCAAATAGAACATGTTACTTTTAGTAAGATCACTTTTAGCTTTAAAAGAATCTAACATCATTTTGAATAATGAGCTTTAGCCAAGATTTTTTTAGTTTCAAATTCAAAGGGATTTTGATCTAAAAAATTCCATTTACTTGACAGATTTTACAAGCTTTTCTTCATCTTGATACTTCTACTTAGCAAATTACTTTTTGAAACATCTTGCATCATGTTACGAAATTAATTAAATTTGCAAATTGAAATAGCAAAGAAAACAAGAAAAATACACACAGAAATATAGTGGAAAACTCTAAAGTGAAAAAAAAACCATGAAACTAGTGCAAAGCTCTTCCTTTATTTAGAGAAAATATCCCAAGGACACAAACCATTGTTGTTGTCACAACAATCTTAAGCCCTTCCTTTTGTTGTTGTTGTGGTGGTGCTTAATACGTCTTCTTAAAGAAAACAATAGTCTTTTTTCTATTATAAACTTTAGATAATTTTAGAAACTTCTAATCATATTTCAAGAAGAGATTACAAAGCTGAAAGTTACAAAAGACATAATTTAAATTGATAAAAAACAAACAAAGAGTTTTCTTCACATTAATTGACAATTAAAAATTTTTGATTTTTTACATTAACTAACAGTTAATAATTCTTGCACTGGAAGAAAAATCTAACGACAAATCTTCAAGTTAAAGATGCATTAGTTCCAAGCTACATTCTTACGTCTCTACTATTCCAAGCTGTTTTGTCCAAAAAACATGCACATCCCTTACAACCACTTTAGTTAATGCATCAACAATATTTTTCTTTGTGTTAATTTTCTATAATTAATTAAGCCTTCTTTAATTGTAGCTCTAATAAAATGGTATTTAATATCAATATATTTTGTTTAGTCATGATAAGGTGAATTTCTTGCTAGATGTAAGGCACTTTGGCTATCACAGAAAATTTAATAACTGTCTTGCTTTACATGAAGGAATTGTAAAAATCTTCACAACCATAACATCTCTTTACACGCTTCTATCAATGCCACATATTTAGATTATGCAGTGGACAAAATTACTAGAGATTGAAGTTTTGACATCTAGCTTACTACAACACCACCTAAGACAAAAGCACAACTTGTAGTTGAATGTCTAGTATCTAAATCAACCACAAAATTTGCATCCACATAACCACAAATATTCAAATTATTATTTCCAAAATATAAATAGGCAGAATGAGTTCCCTTTAAGTACCTAAGAATCCATTTCACAATAAGCCAATGGTTCCAACCATAATTATTTATATATCTACTAACAGTACTAACTACATATGCTATATCTAGATGAGTGCATACCATAGCATACATTAAAGAGCCAACAACGGAAGTATATGAAATATCTTTTACTTTGGCAATTTCTTTTTCTGTATTGGGACAATCTTTCTTAGATAATTGAAAATGAGAAGTCAAAGAATTACTTATATGCTTCTGACATATTAAAACGTTCCAACACTTTTCCAATATGCTCACTTTGACTAAGCCATAATTTTTTTTTTTTGCTTTATATCTTTGTAAATATGCATTCCAAGAATTCTTTTGGCCTGTCCCAAATCTTTCATAGCAAATTATTTACTCATCTCTATTTTAATTTGTTTTATTTTTGATATATCATTCTTAGCATATCATCTACATAAAATAGCAAAATTACAAATTTATTTTTATCACTTGAGAAATAAACACAATGATCAAGATCACTCCTATAATAACCAATTTTGTGCATAAAAGAATCAAATTTTTTGTACCACTGCCTAGGAGCCTGTTGTAAATCATATAAGCTTTTCCTCAAGCAACACACATTATGAGGCTTATTTTGATTAACAAATCCTTCTAGCTGATGCATATAGATTTCTTCATTTAAATCCCCATATAGAAAAGTTTTTTTTAAACATCTAACTATTCTAACTCTAAATTTAAACAAGCAACCAATGAAAGAACAATCCAAATAAAAGAATTCTTAACAATGGGAGAAAATATTTCTGTAAAATTAATTCCTGGTTTTTGATTGTAACCTTTAGCTACCAACCTAGCTTTATAAAAATTCCCCCCATTTATTTCATTCTTTAAAGTAAAAATCCATCTATTTTGAAGTGCTTTATGTCCCTTGGGTAATTCCACCAATTTGCAAGTTCTGTTCTATTGGAGTGAATTCCATTCCCTTTTCATAGCTTCCTTCCATTTTACTGCATCAAGACTTGCAAGAGCTTCTTTCACCATTTTAGGTTCACCACAATTTGTATAAAGAATACAATCTTTAAATCTAGTAGAAGGATGTATTCTTCTACTTGAATGTCTTATGCCATGTGATGTATTTTCTGCAAGATTTTCCTCCTCATCAGTTTCTTTTTTCTCATCTTCATCCAAAATTTTTGTAATGTTTTGATTTGCCACTTACTTTTGTATTATATCTTCTTTAGGCTACAAAAAAAATCCATGAACCTACTATGTAATAGAATCATAAAACGTTTTCTTTTGAAAATCATAAAACACCATATTTTCTTGAAATTTTACATCTCATGATCTTACAAATTACTTTGCCTCAGGATCTCATAATCTAAAACCCAATTCATCACTATCATAACCTACAAAAATACGTCTTTTTGATTTGTTATCAAATTTCGATCTATTTTCCTTTTGTATATGCATGTAAGCAACACATCCAAAAAATTTTAAATGATTATAAGAAACATGTCTCCCATTGCACAAAGACTCTCGTACTTCATTATTTAAAGAGAAATGTGATGATCTACTAATTAAATAAGTAGTAGTCATAATAGCCTTAGCCTAAAAACTTTTAGGCAAACCTGCATCAACAATTATGGATATCACATATTCAACCAACATTCTATTGCATCTTTCTACTACATTTTTTTGCGAAGTTTCAAAAGAAGGAAGAATATGTCAAATTCTTTTTTCTTTGCAAAACTCACTAAATGCATTTGAAGTATATTCACCACCACTATTAGTAAGCAAACATTTTAACTTTAAACCTATTTGTATTTCTATTTTAGCAACAAAGGACTTAAAAATATTTAAAACAACATCATTGGAATTTATTGGAAATACCCATACTTTTCATGTATGATCATCAATGAAAGTAACAAAATATAGTGAACAACCTAATGATGTTGGATTTATTGGTCCAAAAACATCAAAATAAATAAGCTCCAATTTATTAGCTCATCTACATATCATATTTCTAAGAAAATTCACCCTTTTTGATTTACCAACAACACAATCTTTACAAAATTCTATGTAGCTTACTACAAATTTGGGAATGCAAGAATGAGATTGAAGTACCTTTAAATTAGAATAACTGATATGGTCCAATTGTTTATGCCATAAACTAATATCCTCCCCTGTAGCAACTATAGCTAAGAAATCATCATACAAACATATATTAGCTCCTAAAGTATACATTGTGCCTATCTTTTTATCTTTCAAAATTGTTAAAATTCCCTTGGTCATTTTTCATTGATTATTTTCACATGAAAACTTTAACCCAAATCATTAAGTTGAGAAACAGAAATCAACTTTTTAAAAACTTCACGAACATGCCTAACATTACTAAGAGTGATTTTAGACAAACTAGGCTATTGTAAAATAACACTTCCTATACTAGCAATTTTTAAAGAAACACCATTAGTAGCATAAACAACTCTTGTTGAAACTGGTTGATATGAAATAAAAATAGATCGATTAGGGCAAGTATGAAATGAGGGTCCTATGTCTACAATCTAAACATCTGTTATTGTGTTTAAAGAAAATACTGTAGATTATTTAGATACAATAAAATCAAAAGCAAGGTCACCCTTTGTATAATTTATTTGTGGACTTGCATTACTTTTTGATTTTTTTAACTTTATCTTTTCCTTTTATTGCATTGATGCTTTCCAAGCTTTGTAACCATGAACGTCCCTCTTCATGTGACCAGTTTTGTGGCAAAGCCAACATTCAATCCTGCTTTTAGAAGTTCTTCTACTTTTACTCCTTTCCTTGCTTTGATTAGGTCCCCTACTTTGATCATGTTCATTAGATCTACCTCTATTTGAAACTATAAAAGCATTACCTAATGATTGACCTTGTCCTTCAGGCAATATTTTTTCTACATCCTGAAAAGTAGAAGCTACATCATCAAAAGAAATATTACCAGTACTCATAGAGGTAGTAATACTTGTAATAATTGGATTCCAAGATTTAGGTAAAGAATTCAAAATAGCATAACACTTCGCTAACTTTGGAATTATCACTTTATATTCTTCAAATTTAACAAAATCGGCCATCATATCATCTAGATGATCTTACAAAGAAACACCTTCTTTCATCTTTGTATCAAAATTTTTTTCATAAATATGAAATTTATTAAAACCTAAAGCTTTATCAAACCTATTTTAAACTTTACCCAAAGAGCATGAGGATCTGTTTCATTAGAAAGACATGCCAAAATTCCATTGCTCAAAAGGGAACACTCTAAAGCCCTTCCTTTCATACTTCATTGTTGTTGTTGTTGTGGTGCTTAACACATCTTCCCACCTTTAATTTATAGGAGAAAACAATAATCTTTTTTCTATTACAAACTTTAGATAATTTCAGAAACTGCTAATCATATCTCAAGAAGAGATTATAAAGCTAGAAATTATGAAAGGCATAACTTAAATTGATAAAAAAAGGAAGAGTTTTCTTCATGTTAACTGATAGTTAACAATTCTTGATTTTTCACATTAACTAATAATTAATACATTATTTTTGGTCTGGAAGACATTTAGGGGTGATTTTGGCTTTGTGGAGGGTAAGGAAGATGGAAATCCTGACATAGGTAAGGGTGGTGTTGGCCTTGGTGTATCAACAGAGGCATTGGTAGCTAGAGTAGGGGACTTGGCTATTGGTAGTGCAATGAGGATCAACGGGAATAGACAGAGTGTACAACAGTAATGCACAGGTTGAGGGGCATGGAGTTTTGGATGGAGAGAGGCAATCTCTGCATACAGACTCGTTGAATAGAATGGCTAAGGCATGTTAGTTTGTAGCTAAGTAGGTGAGGAGAGAGGAAAGAATGACATGGCAGTACCACTAGGAAGAAATCTGGGTAGTGATTTAGAGGGAGGTGGATACTCAATAGATGAGGGACTTGCAACTCATGGAGGACCTGTTCGAGCAGCACACTGGAGAGTACGCACAAATGGTAGAAACACATAGGCAGTGATGGGAGAACTATAAGCTTTAGGGGCTTCCAACGGTTGAGACTGGGGCATAGTTGGCTACAGCCAGGACTATAAACCAGGATGTGGTGCTAGAGCTGATTGGGCTAGAGAAAATGGTGACATTGGATGCATTGTGATGAGATGCGATATGCACAAGCCGCGATATCATGGCAACCACGATATCGCGTTGTCCCCTGCGATGTCGGGTACGCTATATCGCGGTCCATAGTCAAATCTATAAATAAGAGGCGGCACTCCCCTTATTTCCCATCCTAGGCTTAAAGTAGGAAAACTCTGGTAGTTTGATCACTCTAGAGATAGAATATTTTCCATGTGCCCACAGTAGGAGTCCCCAAGTGAATGGATCTTTATTCGAGCAGCTT
>MNCI01006861.1:686483-710989 GCA_015680685.1 Gnetum montanum | reverse complement strand
ACAGTAGACGCATGCCTTAGGATCCGCGATCTTTCCTTGGAAATCTCTAAGATAAACAAATGTGGAAAGATCGAGAAGAGGATAGTTCCATGCATCACATACAGTGATTCATCGGGTGATGACATGGAGAAAATGTCTTCATGTAACAGGTGTGCCCAAGAAACTCTGCAACAAATATGCCTGTATGTAGCAACCATACAAAAAGTAGGAGATACCCTGTGGTTGACAGCTACTCGTGGGAGTAGGAAAATATGCATGGAATGAACTGAGGAAACTCATGCCAACAATCGTGGCATAGACGCATTGGAACATGAGCGTCGCCAACTTCCACCCCTCAACTTAAGATCATCAATTGGGAGAAGTTGGGCACTTCTTAGAAATTCAAATAGGCGCTCACTATTTTGGATCTCTCCCTTACAACTTAGCCATGGGGGAGATGGCCACCTATGCTAACCATATGGGGCCGTCAGTTCTTTTTCAATTTTTTTTACAACATTTTTGTTTTACGTGTTTTTGTTTTATAAATTTCTTTAACTTTTCTAATTTTTGTTTTACAACTTTCTTTAACCTTTTTAGTTTTTGTTTTACACCATCATTATACTTTTCTATTTTGTGTGTGTGTGTGTGTGTCATCCACCCTGTAAGTTCGTCACCCGATAAGTGTTTAGACCGATGGTATGAACTATTTTCACATTGATTGCTAATGTTTGGTTTTTACCTTTAAGTTACAATGTTGATACTAAGGTATGTTTCTTTTGATATGGCAGGCAATGAGATCACTTCATCCATCCATCCACCAGAGTCTATGGTTTCTCTTGGCTTGGAGGTGTACAGTTCCCTTCCAATAAGAACTTTAATGAACCGGTGACTGGGCATTTCTCAAACTAAGGAAGGACTCAAGGATTGCAAAGGGTGTGACTTCAAGGGAACTTGATGCTTTTGTGTTGATCATTCTCTTGGGTGCTTAGATGTTTTCTTCTTGAGTTTTTTTACCATTCCAATGTTACCCAATTTTCAGAAGCTGAGACAATAAAAATAAGAAGTCTTTGCATGGTGTGGTCCCCACACATAAAAACACAAAAGAAAACAAAAAAAAAGAGAAAGAAAGTGAGGATTCAAAGCACACCCCTTAGACGAAATAAGATTTGGGCTGCAAGCACGGGTTATGGAACCAAAGTGTTCCCTCTAACTAAGGCCCTTCTCGCTTTCTGTTCTCTCCTTTGTTTCGTCGGAATGGTGGTGGCTCTTTGAAGATACATCCTCGTTTTCCAAGTGGATGGTTTAACCGAATGCATTGATGTGAAGTCACTGGAAGTGGTAGGTTTGAGCCCAGAGTTAGAATGAGATTCGCCAAGTCACATTAACCATAAAACATACAAGGGGCTGTACACCACCTTGTCCTTGAGATTCCATTCCATCCTCTCTTTTCCATCCTTCTCTCCATTGTTCACCTCATTGTCGGTTGTATCATTAGTGTATATATTTTGGTTGATGCTTTGTTTTCATTTTGGTAAATTCTAGCGGTTAAGACTTTAACTCTTGTTCCAAAGGACATTCCCAGAGCCTATGGACTCTTTGAATGTGGGGTTGTCAGGGCATTAAGGGCATGAGCCTGCTTTGGGGAGGACCCACTGACATTCCTATTTGGAACATTAGGTAACTTCTTTTCCTTAACATTTTGCAATTAATTTTATTTTTGTTCATTTCCATCTTGATATCCACTTCACTGATGCCATAGTTGTCCCTTTTTACCTATCTTTCTTCCTCTTTTTCTTTCTCCATTCTACCGCTACCGAAGGTTCGCGATTAGTGATGGGGGTACGGGGCCTAATTTTTCGATTTTTCTCCTAAGCCCCGAATTTTTTCATTTTTTCTTCCTAACCCCTACACCTTCGGTAGTCATCACCTATATCTTCCCAGATCCATATCAGCCATACCACAACCTAGCCAATGGACTTACACCGAAGCAAGGTATTAATTACTTAATGATTTAATTACCCTTGCTAATATATGATTGTGTTGTGTGTGCAAATGGCAATCATACAACAACGGATTGGATCTGGAGTAAACACTTGGAATGGAGCAGTGTTGAAGCAGCTATGTAAGGAGTAGAATTGATAATGCGCTTACGGATGGACAACGAAAGACGTAATCTAGGTGTTGGTAGCAGCAATACTCTTCTCTCTTCTTCTCTTCTCTTCTCTCTCCTCTTTTCTCTTAGCTGCCAAGTGTGGCCTGATGTCATTGTAATAAGGTGTTCACCCTTGTTGTCATGAACACCAGTCTTGTCAAGTCTTGTAATAATGAACCGTTCACATGTCATTCCATTAGTTCCATTCCCCTCAATAATCCCGTACCTACCTGATATTATTGTAAGGAACTCGAGGATGAGTTTTCATTCAGTCATGGGGGTATGATGAGACGTGAATTGCACAAGCCGCGATATTGCGTACACGATATCGCGGCCGACGTGATATCGCATCGTTCCCTGCGATATCGCTTACGCGATATCGCGGTCCGTCGCCAAATCTATAAATAAGAGGTGGCACTTCCCTCATTGGTAGCGATAGGTGTAAGGTAGCGAAGCTCTGGTGGATTGATCACCCCAGAGATAGAATATTTTCCATGTGCCCGCAGTAGGAGTCCCCCAAGTGAATGGTTCTTTATTCGAGTAGCTTTGTACCTGAACGCAAGTTGTGTATGGCAATAAAGATGAGCTTTGTGGATAAACCTTGCAGTGCATGGATAGGTTTATTTAATGTTATTTATTGCTTTCCTAGTAACGCGGCATGAGTACGACTTGGTTACGAGCGTTGACGAACGTGTACGGCTAGCCAAGGAATCGGCTACTCATCGTGATTAGTTTCTCTCACCCTTTCCTCCTAGAATGTGGGACAAGTATGACTTGATTACAAACATCTATGGATGTGTACGGCTAGTCAAGGAATCGGCTGCTTGTCACACTTAGGTTAGTTAAGTGCTCCAGTACGACTGCTTCGAGCACATGCGTTACAACACAAATGTCTTAACGACACTTAAACCATATGTATAGATAAAACACAAATGTGAGTTAGGAAGACAATAATCTTACAACTACATGATTCGCTACTTAGAAATATTGGCCACTTGGGTAACTAAGTCTACAAAATTTGATTGGATTGCTAGTGAGGATTTGTGATTCATATGGTTGGACATAGGGATACCTACCACTCATCATTGGTACCATTGTTGGGAACTTAATTTAACTAAGTTGGCAAAATATTATTACTTAGTGAATTTATACAAAAGCATTGTGAGGAGAACATAATGAAATACCACTACTACTAATAGTAATATTATTATCCTAAGGCACACTTATATTTTTGAAATGGCTTCAACTCATAGGAAAAAATCTCCACCATGTGATGACAAAAACAATACGCAACAGGCATGGACACAAAGGACCATCGATGAAAAGCCTCAATAACTAAAAATTGTCTATGCCCATCTAGATCCCTATTATCCAAACTACACCTTCATCCTCCATCAAGATGAGTAGTTATGCTAGAGAGATATGGATGGTAATATTGTGTTACCTCTTGATCAATCTGTTCCTGCCATGCTCATGGTCCAACTCATGAGATTGAGTATTGAAGTAGTCAAGCTTGAGTATATTCAAGGACTATCAATCTACGAAAGCCCAACTCCAAAAAATAAATGCTTGAAGACTTGCTATGAAGCCTCTAAAGGAAAACATGTCTTGACATCATTATTCCTATATATGCATAAAGAGGATGAGGATTTCCTTTTTGGCCACTCTCAATATTCAAACTCTCCTCCTTTCTTTGATGAGGATACTTTTCACCAAAGATTACATTCAACCTTGGAGAACCTTAGTGATGAGAAGATAGGGTCCAAAGACCAAGGAGCCTCAAATGATAAGATTCTTAGTCATTCATCTAAGGACAAGGAAAATGATAAGAAGAAGAAGAAAGATAAAAATAAGGATCAAGATGAAGACTAAAAAATAACTAAAAGGTACTAATCTCTTAGTCCATCATCTTCATCATCCTTTTCATTATCAAACTTTGATAGGAGGAGCCACAGTAGAGATAGTACACAGGAATAGTCGAGACTGAGATGGGGATGACAGGAGGTTCCGTTGTGATGATAAGGCCTAGGATGAAAGTCAAAAAAGAGAGGAGCAAATACATTTCTAAGAGAGGAGGCATAGTAGGATTCACCATTGGAGGCATTGTCATCATAGGAGCCACTGTGGACATGAGGATGATGATGAACCATTGCTAGCCACTAGGAATATGTTGAATATTTTAGAAGCAATTAGAGTTCCTACTAGGCATCAAAAGGATAATAGGATTAAATGGTTGAATATGAATAACATCTCCAAGTTTGAGAGGGGATATAATGCAGATCCACAGCATCATCTGCAAGCTTTCCATGACACAGTTTACTAGGCCCCAATATCAGATACTCGATATCAAGTACACGATATCATAGCCTGGATAACGATATCGAATACATGATATTGTGATTTCTGTGTTGGCTTATAAATATAACACTCAGGCGCACAGGAAAGGAGGGAGTGGGTAAGTCTTTAGGGTGAAGTATTTTTGTTATCTTTTAGTTAGTTTTTAGTTCCTTCCCAAGTGCATGCTGTAGTGTGATGTTTATAATTGTATAGAACCTTTGTTTGGTTGTGACGTACTTGGACATGCACATAATCGACAATAAAGATTGAGATTACTTCATCATTGCAACATTCACTTAGTTTTTAATTGTTTAATTGTTAATTATTATTATTTTTTTTAGTTAATATTTCTCTATTATTATTTACTATTCCTATTGTTAATGCAGAATGAGTATGTCTTAATCATGAGCATTTAAGTGTAACTACTTGGTAACCCAGTAGCGTATCTAGTAGTGCTCAAGTAATATGCGCTTGATAATCCCAAAAGTAGTACACGAGGTCCAAGATGCATGTAGATGATTAAGGATGGATGCTCATTACACTTAGACTAGCTTAGAATTTATTTTCCATTGTCTATTGGTTCACTCAAGTTATTTTTCATTGTCTTTAGGAGTAGCATAGTAATTAGAAATCACATCATACACCTCACTCTGAACTAAACCATATGTGACAAAGCAATTACTAGTCCATGTGGGAAGATAGTGAACTGCGATTAATGTATAACTATCTAGGTGCCATAACTAGTATATTTGCGGAGTTTGACCAGATCATGCATACACACTCTTATTTGTATGGTTGAGCATAGGGATACCTCACCACTCATCATTGGCACCATTTTCGAGGATGGTGCTAGTTATCTAGATTAGTTATATCATACAAGATTTCTGTAACAAAGTATCAACCATATATCTTTCAGATAGGAAATTAATTGCAAATAAGTCACACACAATTCAAAACAATGTCTCTTTTACAAGATAATGTTGACGCAACGACTAGCGAGAAAATTCATTGGAGAACCAATGAAATATATGATGACGAAGAAGTGTGGAGTACTCAATCTTATGCAGGGGTCTTATATGTTCATGAACACCCCAATGATACTTAAGGACTCTTGTCATCCAACTCAGACACCTTTAGTAAGGATGAGACATCCCATGGAATGAGGGGACCCGTAAGGCCTAGGACCTTCTCAATGGCTAACAAAAGTTTATCCAGGAATGATTGGGATACTTACAAAAGTCATGGCGAGTCTTCTAGTTCTTTCTCTTTCTCTACTCCTTCAACGTTAGGTCGTGACATGGATGACCTTCTCTCAAGGGGTTGGTAAAGAAATAAAAATTGAATCCATGGGTAAAGTCAGGAACACTAACATGAACAAAGACAACATCATCCAAACTCACAAATCCATAACCTACTTAGTGATGATGAAAACCTATTGGCCACTAAGAGCCTAATGCATATACAAGAGGTTGTTCAAATATCCTACAGGGATCGTAAGGAAAGCTGTCTACCCAGTCTTGCTTTAAACAACTTTTCCAAGTTTTCAGGAAGCTATGATTTAGATCTACAACATCATTTACAAGCCTTCCATGATGCCTATGCATGGAACAACATTGATAATGGGTGGCAAAGACTTAAGCTCTTTCCTTTGACACTCATTTGCCAAGAAAAAGTATGGCATAGGTCTTTAAAGCTCAAATCAATTCTCTATTGGTCGACAATGGTAGAACTCTTCAATGAAAGATATCAAGCCTGTGCAAGAGTGTTAGCCTTGAGGAGACAAATCCAAGAGTGGAAATAAGGGCAACATGAACCCTTGGACATGGTCTTAGAAAGATATTACTTACTGTTAAACAATTGCCCATGCCATGGGTTCTCCGAGGAAAGGCTAATGTATCACATCATGGATGGGCTTCGTAATGAAACAAGGGAGACCCTAGGGATGTATGTCCCAGGTGAACTATATGAACTACAAACCCACTAATTCCAAGAGCTTATTAAGCGAGTAGCAAAAGAAGAAGGAGAAATGGCCAAATGGGAAAATGTTGAAAGATCTCAATATGACCAAAATCTTAAAATAACAAAGGTCCATAATCATGAAGAGAAGAAATCAACTCACCTCCAGGAGGTGGAATCGTCTTTGCCAATACTACAATCACTAGATGAAATTGAGGCAAAGATCAATAAGATGATGGAATGGGTACATGAAAAATGTGGAGAATATGCTAACATTATTAGAGGTGGAACCATGCATGACCTCTCTGACGAATAGGACAAATAGAGGATGCCAAACCAAGAAACAGGATAGAACACCACTCGACAATTGAAAAGAAGGATTGAACATAATAAGGATAGGGGCTCAACTACAAATCATAAGTATCAATATGATGTTTATCGGTATGATCACCCCAAAAGCCAATGCCCAGTATTGTCACATTTACATGAGCATTGGAGAGGAATGCTACATCTAGATTTCGTACAGAAGTGTTGTGTCCAACTGCAGTGGCAAAACCCCCAAGCATGGGGGAGGCCATCGCCAAACAAACCACACTCTTCATATACCCCGACACCAAATGTTTATTATGTTCAACATCCTATTTTCCCAACTAGATCAACATCCTCTGCTTCACCTCATCATTATCATTCTCCTAAGTAGTATCAACCCATGTCCTCGCCCACAGGATCAACACCTCATGTCCCTTATACTTCTCCTTGCCCTCAATATTCTCATCCTTCACCTCCTTCTACATTGCCACCAATTGTGCCAGAAGGTCTTGCATCACAGCACCAACCCATGAACATTACTTGTGCTGCTACTGTCAATAGTAGTGGAAGTCCTTCAAAATGTCAGAAGCGTCCTTTCTCTAGGCATGACCTTAGAAGGAGACAACACAATTCTGAACCCACTACATCCTCCAACTTAGCACAAGCCTAATGCTTTCATGCATCTTCTCTTCCATTTGAACGCCTCTTGTTACCTTATCCAGGCCACCAATTAACACTCTAATGATCATGTGGGCCAATGGATATGACCACGTGAAGGGACACATCGATCCTTGCATACTATCTTATGGTCATGGGTGCCATAGTAGGTTAACTCCTTATCACATGACCACATCTTATAATATGCCCCACTATGCCTACTTCAATTAAGTGTGTGAACCCCAATTTGGGTGTAACCCTGCCAGCACATCAAAAGACACCCAGTGGTTGGGATATGATAGGACCCCAATGTTTCCAACATGCATGAATCCAAATTTTCCATTTATTAATTCTAGCCATACTCAAAGGTTTAGTCATGGGGGATATCCCCCATTCTAATAAGTATAATTAGTAAATATTTTTCCTTTTCTTTGGTTTTACAATTTCTTGTTTTCTAATTTTTATTCTATAATATTTCATTTTTTTCATTTTTTCATTTTTCAAGTTGTTGTTTTTATCTTTTTGAGAGTAATCTCATCGGTGAATGAAATACTCATGTGACTTGTCAGTTGAGGTGTTGTTCTATGCTATCAAGTCTCAGGGGACTAATTATTTGGATAGTGAGCCCACAACATCTACCCATCCATTCTATTAATAAGAGGTTCTACTCTGGGTATGATGATATTCTTGGCATCATTAAAACTTAAAGTAACCTTGTACTCATTATGCCCAGAGCGAAAAATGATAGACTAAGAGGGAATGGCCAGGGTGTGACATCAAGGGGACTTGTGGATTCTCTTTGGTGACATCTGTATGTGCCATCATGTAGCTTGGTTGTACGAAAATCCTTGTAGATCTAATGAAAAATGGGAGTAAGAGTAATAAAGGAACTCAATAAAGAAACTCAATGTTGTTCTTAAGGGTCCCACTAGAAAGACATGGATCCATGCCTGAAGGTTGGCAGCTTCTCTAGAACACTTTTGGAATAGACAAAGTGCGAAAGTGGCCAAATGAAGAAAAAGCAAAGAAAGAAAAAAAAGAAAATAGACAATAAAGAAAAAAAATCAAGAAGAATGTGCTATAGAGAAATTCCAAATCACTCCTCCCTTGGACAAAACACCAAGTGATTGTATGCCTTGCTATCATGATGCTCTTATGGTTGTCTATCATTGGTTGAAACGATGCAATGTCACTAGTCCAAGGTATGGACTTGGTCTTGATTTTGAAAGGCTAATAATACATTAATCACACCTCACAGTCAAGATTCATTATGCCCAAGGTAAGTGACCTCATGTCCCAATTTCGACAATCCCTTCCATGATTTTTTTCATCCCACTGTCTAGGTCTTTCTAACTTGTGTCTTGTGTAGCATAGAATTCATACCTCATTGTGGTGGAATTTCACATGTGTGTGTTTTGCTGCACTGGTGCAGATTGCATTTAACCCTTCTAGTGCCTACGAACATTTTAAGGTGTGGTTACACAAGGGCATGATAGGTTAGAACCTACTTTGGGGAAGACCCACTTGTGTAACTTTTGTAATTTGTATTTATTGCACACCATTGCATCATCTTATATCCTCTGAGTACTACACTGCTGAACTTATTCTTCCCTTTATCATCATTTCAACCCCAACATTCCTGTGCACCACTAAATGTCCATTTTTTCTAAAACTTCCCAAAAAGAACTTTATTGTATAATTCTACTTTATTACACTGTTGATGCCTTAATGTCTATTTAACATTATCCCAGACCTTCTAAATCTACCTTAAATCCTTTGTTTTTGGCCTTGGAAATTCAAAAATTTATCAATTTTGTTAAGTACCATATTCTGGAAGGGATGCGATATCATGTACATGATATCAGGTCCAATGCGATATCGGGTCCACGCTAGCACATATGCAATATCATGTTTATAAAATCTATATATATGGACCCCCTTTCATGCATCAACATTATTTTCAACTATTCACGTGAGGGGAGTTGCAATTTTCTTCCACGAATTTGTAGGCTTTGGGCACCTATCATTTAAACATTAATATCTTACTCATTAATGCTCCAATTCTCTTTCTAATCNATATGTTTTATCTTCCTTGTCGTACATCCTTTTAAAACATATTTTCTGTGCATCAGCATCAGAGTGAGTGGATAAGTGAGCAAGCCTGGGCCCTATATTTTGAAGGTTTAGAACTTCCAAAATGGCCTTAGTAGAGAAATCAACTGAAATGCCACCAATATCAACAATGGTGCCTTTTTCCTTATTATGCCAAAATTGGTACGTCTTCCCCAAGTACCATTCGCCAGTCTCTGAGAGAATAGGCCACAGTGGAGACCCTTTAAGTTGGTCTCTAACTGACTCAGGGGAAAATTTGGTAAAGGATTCAAAGTTGAGTTCCATGATCACTGTAGCTGATGTGGACCTTTCCGAATTACCTGAATGCATTCTGGAGACAACATGAGATGTTGTCCCTATTTAGGTGCCTTACCTTGTACACCTTTTGCATGCCTAGATTATGCATTAATAGGAGGTTCTTGATGAATGTTGAATGATTGTGCCTCGTGCTCTACATGTTCTATAGGAGGTACTTGGCCTCTATCTCTCCTTGGTTATTTGGATGCACCCTAAGAGGGTCCTCCCTGTTGTCCTTGTTTAGGGGCCATCTGCAATCACACAGGATCAACTATNTGATATTGGTGGCATTTCAGTTGATTTCTCTACTAAGGCCATTTTGGAAGTTCTAAACCTTCAAAATATAGGGCCCAGGCTTGCTCACTTATCCACTCACTCTGATGCTGATGCACAGAAAATATGTTTTAAAATGATGTACGACAAGGAAGATAAAACATATGGGGAGCTCACACTTGAAGAGAGAATTTATTTCAAAATTGGCACCTATCACTTGTTCCCTGAAACACCATGAAAATTGCGAGTCGGCCTCAGGCTAAGATTCGCAATTCAGGCAAGGGCACATGTCAGAATTCCAGAAGGGAAAATAAGACAGAGCAACACCAAGAGGTGCGTAGCATCGAGTCCTCTACTTCTTGTGCAAATTCCTAATCTTTCTATGCTTCTTCTGTTTATGCTATATCACGCAACGTAGCGTAATGGCGCTTAGCGTGATTTTGCTTAAACACAGTCCGGCATTAGAAGGATAGTCGCTTCGACATAGGGAGAAGCTTAAGCAGCGTGATATGCGACTTCTTGTGTCTTTTGCTAAGTCTTTTGTTCAAGGCCAGGTTTACGCTCTGTTACGCACGGCAGCGTAATAAGCTCTAAAACAGTCAAAGGCAAAGTCTAAGAAAGTGCGATTGCTCATCATACACTCATCACGCAACGCAGTGTATCACAGCGTATCGCATTGCCAAGCTGAACATTGTTTTACGCTTCGTTACGCACGACTGCATAAGCAAGCGTAAAACAGCTTGAATCCATTGTTTCCATGTTACGTTACGCTCATACACGCAACATAGTGTGAATGAGCGTAATATAACCCAAAGACAGTTGAAACATGCCCGACGTGCACCTCTTCTTCACATGCACAATACGCGAACGAGCGTATTGTGCATAGTCATGAGGTTTGATGCAAAAATGGTCAAACCAACAGTGCCCGAAACACTCGGGACACACGTCATCAGGGTTGCGCCTTTTCCACAGAGCGTCGCAGCCTATAAATACCTCAGTTGACAAAGATACAAGGGTTGGCAAATTAGAGAAGCAAAGGCATTTTTCTGAGCACCGGAGCACTTATCACTTTTGAGCAGAGATACAGAGAGCAGCGCCTTGGCAATCGTTGAAAGCATCACCTTAAGGCAGAAACAGAGCACGCTTCGCTTTGAGCACCGGCGACGGGAGCAATCATTCTGCTAAGGAAGACTCTATTGGTCAGAAATAGTTGATTGGTAGACGTCAGAGCTTGACCTTCCTTGCATCCTAGCTTTAGCCCACGAGGTAGATCGGACTTCTGTTTGGATAGTTTTCTTGTTGTTTTGTGCTTGCTTTACATCCAGTAATCGGGGTCTCTCCAGTGTAACGAGATATACAAAATATACATTTTTCAAGTCAAAGCGTAGATCTTGAAGCTACGTGTTTCTCTTATGTTAGCCTCCTCTTATCGTGTTTAGCATTATCATCGCTGCAATTCATCTACATCATTTTCCCCTCGTTTTTGCGATTCCTCAAATCAGATCATTTCACGAGATATTCATCGGTTTACTGATTAGTAAGTCCCTGTCTGATCGACAAGACCGTTCAGGGTGCCACGGATTCGTTTTTTTTCAGCATAGCCCTCGTACGGATCTGTGGTTAGAACTGTGTACATGGAATTTGTTCGGTATTTTTCAGCTTTCGACGTTTTCCGTCGTTACATTCCCAAGAAAAGGATTAAATAGAATTTACACCTATGCTGCTAGAGGAAGTGCAATCCTAATGGCCAAGGTTGATGCCAACCTACCCCATTTATATCTCATAGAAATATTAAGGTGGTTTAAAGAATGTAAGAGAAGAAATTTTGCATTACCTTTTCCCTACCTAATCAGGAAGCTATGCCGACATGCTATAATTCTAGGGTACACCAATGATGTCCCCAGGAAGGCTCAAAATGCCTCATTTGCCAAATTACTGAAGCCACCAGCACCAAGGAAAGATGCTAGTGAAACATTGGAGCCTAAGCAAGAGTATATGGTTGGGCCCACTACACCTCAAACAATTGGGCCCAGCTAACTTCCGAACATAAGGCCCAGTCAACAATAGGAAGCAAGGCCCACCACACAACCCATAGGCCAGCAAGACCAACTGCCACCACTACCGTAGGACTATCAACCGTCGATGAGCCATCTTAGGGCCATCGCAGAGTCGATCAGTTGGGGAAGTCATGATGAGGCTAACCTCCTCAAGGTTATTGATGATGCCATACAGCCCACGGTTTTAATTGATCATGCACAAGGTGAGATTTCTATTCAAACAGGAGGAGGGAAATCACATTGGTCACAACAGATCTCTGGAAATGTTGCATCTTTTCAAGTGTAATTAGAAACTAGTGAAGGTGCCAAAGTAGTGATTATGCAACACCAAGATGTAACAGGAGTAGTAGAAGTGGTCGTAGATGACATCAAAAAATCATTCAATGTCCCTATTGTGCACCGGTAGATTTTAACGGAGCACATGATGCTCAAACCTTAGCCGGTCCCTCGATGACTCCTGGAAAACATGAGGATGTTTTGGATTGGTTGCTGCAAATAGAACAAGTGATGATGTCCTTATTTGACATTCCTCAAGATGTCACAACAATACAATCAGACCTCATCTTCACAAAAGGAAAGCTAGTCATGGCAGAGGTTAGGACCAAACATGCAGAGGATGAGTTGAAAAGACTCCAAGAGAAGTTTGTTTCCCTACAAACTGCATAGTGGGATCCATCATAATTCATCCTAGTAGACTAGCTAGAGTCATTTTAGATGTAGTAGCTTAATAAATTGTTAGAAGAGAATAAAAGGGTGGTAGGGGAAAAAGAAAAGGCTGATTGGGATGCTTCAAAGGCACAAGCTCAAACGTATGCACATGCCAAAGCACTTAAGGTCCTACAAGAAGAAAATAAACACCTTACCACTGAGAATCTTTGATTGACCACAATCGAAAAACAAAAGAATGTTCTTAAGGAGAATTTTCAGCAAATGTAAGAATAATTAATAAGGGTCAACTAGGACATGAATCGCTTAGCTAAGAAAATAGGACTCTCTCAATGGAGGAGGTACGTGTGATCCATCAGAAGACGACTATTGAAATAAGCGCATGACATAATGAGGCTAAACAACATGAGAAGCTTAAATAACATTTCAGAGATCAAGCAGGGATGTACAAGCAAAATCACTAAGAAAGAAATCCATATGGCCAAAGCCAATATCAACACTCTCAATGCTTAGAACATTGATTGGTAGGCCATATTGGATACTTACGTCTTCGTCCACCAAGTAGAACTAAAGAGTTGGGACCTGCAGATCTAGGATCTCACTGAGTACATGGAGTTGGCAAACCTATGGTATGCTAACTTAGCCATGTTGGTAGAAGGATGCTTGAGGAAAAAATTGGAGAAAGAGGTAGCAACCACCTATGCTAAGTATGAAGTAGAATTTGCTAAACACAATAAGACACTTCAGAAATTAGAGGTAGCAAATTCTAAGTTAGAGGTGATCAAGACTAGCTACTAAGGGCAAAAAGATATCATAGTAGATTTGGCTCGATGGCTCACAGATTACCAAGAATGCAGAGACAAAGCCAAAGCCTACAAGGAGGAACGACGGTTGTTTACGACTTGGTACATTAAAGCTAATCAGATGTTTCCACAACTGCCATGTCCATGGGAGGTGCCATCTCCATCAAATATTGGAACATTAGCATGAACGACACACGATCCCCAAACCAAAGAAGAAAAGATTTAGGCGCTCCTTCAGAGATATCCAGTTCCAAAGCCTAGAGCACAAGATACAGGGAAGAGGCCCATGGAGGAGCCACCACCACCAGGAATCACATGAGTTCCAACAATTTTGTCTTTTGTATTCTATGTTGGTGTCCTAATTTTATTTTGTTTAATTCCACACTGTAGCATGAAGCAATTCATGGTTAGTCAATAATCTCATACCTATCCACTGTGTAATCAAATGAACTCGTTCTCATTTTGATTGTTTGACTTGAGGACGAGTTGTTATTTAGTTATGGGGCTATCATGAATCGCAGTTTGCCAGGCCCCAATATCAGATGATATCGTAGCCTGGATAATGATATCGAATACACGATATCGTGATTCCTATGTTAGCTTATAAATATAACACTCAGGCACATAGGAAAGGAGGGAGCTGGTAAGTCTTTAGGGTGGAGTCTTTTTGTCAGTTTTGAGTTAGTTTTTAGTTCCTTCCCAAATGCATGCCTACAATGTAATGTTTGTAATTGTATGGAACCTTTGTTCAGGTGTGATGTACTTGGACATGCACACAATCGACAATAAAGATCGAGATTACTTCATCATTGTAGCATTCACTTGTTTTTTAATTGTTAATTATTATTCATTGTTTTCTTATTTAATATTTCTCTATTGTTATTTACTATTCCTATTGTTAATGTGGAATGAGTACGTCTTAATCACGAGCATTTAAGTGTAACTACTTAGTAACCCAGTAGTGTATCTAGTAGTGCTCAAGTAATATGCACTTGATAACCCCAAAAGTAGTACATGAGGTCCAAGATGCATGCAGATGATTAAGGATGGATGCTCATTGCACTTAGACAAGCTTAGACTTTATTTTCCATTGTCTATTGGTTCACTCAAGTTATTTCTCATTGTCTTTAGGAGTAGCATAGTAATTAGAAATCACATCATACACCTCACTCTGGACTAAACCATATGTGACAAAGCAATTACTAGTCTAGGTGGGAAGACAATGAACTGTGATCAATGTATAACTATCTAGGTGCCACAACTAGTTCATCTACGAAGTTTGACCGGATCGTGCGTACACGCTCATATTTGTATGGTTGAGTGTAGGGGTACCTCATCGCTCATCAGTTTACAAAACATTGAAAATAATAGGTAGACATTGAAATTATTCCTAATGATACTCATAAAAAAAGCAAAAAGTTGGTATTGGTCTTTGGAGCCAAAATCAATTCAACAATGAAGTACAATGTTAGAATTATTCAATGATAAATACCAAACATACTCTCGAGTGTCCAACCTAGAAAAGAATATTCAAGGATGAAGTAAGGGAATCATGAGTCCTTGAATGTAGCCTTAGGTAGGTATTACTTTCTAATGTACCAATGCCCATGTCATTAATTCTCTCAAAGGAAACAACTTTACCATATCAAAGATGAGCTTCGGAATAAAACAAGAGAAACTCTTGGGGTCTATGCCCAAGGAAGACTTTTTGAGATGACAACTCATTAGATCTAAAGGCTAATAGAATAGATGATTAAAGAAGAAGGGGAGTTGAAGAAACAAGAGAGTGTAGAGGAGTACAATAGAGATTCCTTCATTTATAAAAGGAAAATACGTTTATATGATACAAAGAAGGATGCACTATTAGATGAAGTGATGTAAAGAAAGACTTTACTGATAAAATCTATCTTTGAAATATCAGCTAAGATGGATAAAATGTGGGACTTCTTAGATGAGAAGTTACAAACTACTTTCAAAATAGTAGAGGAGAAGGAAAACCAAGGAAGTAGTGAATCAGATAGGAGGAGGAGAAGAGATATAGACAAGGGGTATCAATAGCAAAAAGGTAAGGTTGCCATGGATAATGAGGTTGCTAATTCTAAAATTGATGATGATAGATGTGATATTTGCCAATATAAACATCCCAAGGGAAGAATTTGGAATGTATGCCTTGAATCAAAAACTTGCAAAAGGGCAACCACCCAAGAGATTGCCTTATCCTCAAGGTAATCCAAGGTAATAGTTTGACCAAACATAACACTATCCAAGTGAAGTGTCATCTCAACCTTAGGAGCAATATCAACAATGGAAAAATACATAGTCATGGGGGATGCCACCACCTCGACTATAGTAGCCTTACCAATAGTTGGTTCCCTATGGATACTATGTTTAGCAACTTTTATTTCCTTACGGCTCTACAAGCCACAATCCTTTCAATTATTAATAATAGCCTCTAGAATATCATCGAATGCATACTCCATAACCTAATTCTCTCTTTGCTTATCATCCTTCATATCCATTACCAAAATCTACACCATTAAATGCTAGTCCTATACTACCCATTCCACGTATACAAGAAGAAATTCCATTGTAGCCACAACAAAGAAATGCCACAAGGGTTATTAACTCATAGCCAAATAACCATCCGATTGGTTCTAAATCTAAACCTTGAAAAAGGACTTTCTTTAGGATCAAAAATCCACCAAAATGCTCCCAGACACCTATGACTACTAACCCTACATCTACTACCTCTAATATAACTATTTAGCCTCTTTCAAACCAACTATCCTTCAATGTCCATATCGTCATGTTAATCCATGTAACTAGTAATTGGATCAAGGTAGGCCACATTCTTAGGAAATGATTTGATCCTAAGAGTCTTTGTATCTATTTGTAGATCATTGAGAATGATCCATGTAAGGTTCTATTGAACTCAGGTTCTAGAGTAATTTTAATCTCATGCAAAATGTGCAAGACTTGGAACCTATCTCCATTGAAAAAATGCAACATCAGACTTGAGCTTGCCAATTAGTCCATCATTATCTTCTTGGGATTAGTGGAGGACATTGTGACCACCATATGCTGATGGTCTTATCTTGAAAATTTCCTAGTAATCCATGTTGATAACTAAAAGGGGGACTTCCTTATTATAATGGGAAGGGCTTGGCTTAGTAGAATTGATGCCAAGATGGGAGTTTGAGATCTTTTCTTGGAAATCTGCCAAAAAAATGAATCTAGAAAAGTAGAGAAGAAGCAAGTTCTATGCATCACATACAATGACATAGGGTACCATTATGTGCAAAAAAATATGGATCTTACAAAGTTTATCCATCAAAGCATGCAATAAGCATGCTAAGTTGCCTACCATTTAAAAGTGCTTATATGTAGTAGCCAAAAAATAGGAAGATGTTTAGTAGCTAATAATAGATAGTAGAGCATATTCAAAAATATGCATGGAATCAATAAAAAGCCTCACAAGTGTCTACATCGAATACATGGATGAAATAGAGCAAAAAGGTAGCCAACTCTCCCACATACAAACTGAGATGGATTGGGAAGAGTGGGAGATCCCAAGATAGTTTAATTAGAAGCCCCTTGAACTAAAGGCCTTGCTGACTAATCTAGAATATGCTTATCTTGATAATAGTAAGTTGGTAATCATCAATGCTCATCTTGCTCAAGTAAAAAAGAAGAAGCTACATGAGATCTACATACATCCCTTCATCAGACCCAAAAGGTAGCTACATAGAAGGTTGAATCCTAACCTTAAATAGGCTGTAAAAGATGAAACTAAATAACTTCTTAAGGTGGGATAAATTTATTCCATTGTAGATAGTGAGTGGATTAACCCACTTGTCATTATACCCAAGAAAGGTGGTAAATGAAGGGTTTGCATAAAGTACAGACTATTGAACATGGCAACTTTCAAGAATCATTTCCCATTACCATTTTTGGACCAGATGTTCAATCCTATTACAAGGCATGGCTAGTATGGTTTTATAGATGGTTATAATATCTATACCAAATCTAGATAGCATCAGAGGACTAGGTCAAAACTATCTTCACAAGACCCTGGGGGAATTTTGCATACAAAAAGATGCACTTTGGCTTGTGTAATGCCTCTACTACTTTCCAATGCTTGGTGCTTAGCATCTTCTAGAAATAAATTGGTAGTTGTGTAGAAGTCTTTATGGATGACTTCTCCACTTATGGTACCACTTTTGAGCAAGCCATGAACCATCCTAAGAAAGTACTAAAACATTGCATAGAGATAAACCTACAACTTAATTGGTAGAAAATCCATTTGATGATTCAAGAGGACATATTCTTGGGGCATAGAATTTCAAAAAAAGAAATCAAGGTTGATCTAGAAAAATTATGTTTCATCTAAGGAATCACCAAATAACCTCAAATGGTAAAGGATGTGAGGTCGTTCCTTAAACACACTGGTTACTATCAACATTTCATTAAGAAGTTCTCCAAAATCATCAAGTCACTAGTAAAATTAACCAATATGGATGCACCCTTTGAGTAGACCAAGGAATGCAAGCATGCATTCCAACAATTAAAGAAAAATCTCGTAGAAACTCCTTGATGAGTGGTGGAGGTATCCCAACATTCTACCATACAAGCCACGAGTACTGTGCACAACTATATCATAATCTATGGATGAACAATGTAATTATGCTAGTGATTGATGTTAAGTTTGATATCATTATCTTCCCACTTTGAGTTAGTAAAGTTTGAGTATATGGTTTAACTCTTAGTGAGGCATATGATTGGTTGATGTTGTAAGTCTCTTAATGCTTCTAATAGTAAACATGATGAAAATGATATCAAACTTAACCAAGATGGATGCACTCTTTGAGTAGACCAAGGAATCCAACAATTAAAGCAAAATCTTGTAGAAACTCCTTGATGAGTGGTGAAGGTATCCCAACATTCTACCATACAAGCCATGAGTACTATGCATGACTAGATCATAATCTATGGATGAACAATGTAATTATGCTAGTGATTGATGTTAAGTTTGATATCATTATCTTCCCACTTTGAGTTAGTAAAGTCTGAGTATATGGTTTAACTCTTAGTGAGACATATGATTGGTTGATGTTGTAAGTCTCTTAATGCTTATAATAGTAAACATGATGAAAATGAATGTTTAATCCTAAGTCCAAGTAATACTAAGAATGTAAATCTATTCTATCTTAGAGTGATGGATATCCAGTCCTAGTTTACTATACATGCATTTGGCTTATGTGATTACCACTAGAATTACCAAGTGGAATTGCTACTGAGCAAATCAAGTAATATCACTACTGGATTACCAAACAATCATACTTAGTGCTCAAAACTAGTTGTACCCATTCCACTTAACTAATAAGCATAAAAGTAAAGTACTTTTGGAATCCTAGAGTGATTGATATCTAGTCCTAGTTTACCATACACACCTTGGGATTATGTGATTTCCACTGGGATTACCAAGTGGAATTGCTACTAAGTGAATCAAGCAAGATCACTACTAGATTACCAAACAATCACACTTAGTGCTCAAAACTAGTTGTACCCATTCTGCTTAACTAATAAGCATAAAAATAAAGTACTTTTGGAATGTAAATGACTAACTAAGAAAGTAAGAAAATTATGCTAAGTAAACAATAAAGCAAAGGAACTAAGTGGATGCTACAATGATGAAAAATAATCTTAATCTTTATTTTCAATCATAAACTGTGTCCAAGTATAATTTACTTAAATAAAGATTTTGGTCAACTGCTAAGACCACACTGTAAGCATTCACTCTATTGCTAAAACTATGAAATAAAATTATAAGAGTTTGGCTAAGTATTTGAATGGAAAGTTGTTGATTATACACCACAGGTCTTGAGGCATCACATCAACGATGATGTAGAATGAGCTATGACATCATTGATATAATATTGTAGTTACAATATCGCAATGGTGAAAAATTTGATTTTATCATACCTCCACGACTGATTGGAAACTCATCCTTAATTTAAAAAAAATGAGGATAGAGTCCTTTACAAAATTGGGAGGTAGACTTGACATGACATGATTAACTATTTACATGACTCTATGAATGCTACATTGGTATGTTACAAAATAACACAATAATCATGACAAAAAAAATCAAAACAAAGTTAAAAATCAAAGTAGCTTGATGTAGCTCTATGTTCTAGATGGTGGAGGCTCTTCCATTGACTTCTTCCCTTTGTCATCAGGCGTTTGAAATTGATAGTAGTTTAAAAGTGCCTAAAGTTTTTCTTCTTCTATCCTCAGATCATGTATTTTCTATGCTGATTGACCAATGTTTGATTAAGTTGATATGTTCCATGAGCATGACAGTTGCGGGAACATCTTACTTGCTTTCATGTATCATGTCACGAACTATTATCTTTCCTTCTCAAAAGCTTTGGCCATCTTTTTTAATTCTTGATAATATGACATTTAGCATGCCAGGTTTTTTGCTACATCTTTTTGTTCATGATAGCTAGCCTTTATAATCTCCAACTCAAAGTTTGGGACATGTAGTTTCTACATGGCATTCTTTTGATCGATAAACTCCTTCTTGTATAGTGCATATATTGCTACTACCTGCTACTCTAGTTCGTTTTGAGCTTGTCCTGCTATCAACATGGCCAAGTTTGCATACCAAAAGTTTACTAACCCCATGTATTCCATCAGATCCTCTATCTATAGGTCCTTAATTTTTATTTCAGCCTAGTGGATGTAGGCTAAATTGTCCAAGATGGGCATTCAATCTGGTGTTTGAGTTGTTATGTAGTTGATTTTAGCATTTTCCATCTAGATTTCTTTTTCATTGATTTGCTTGTACATGTCCACTTGATCCCTAAAGTGTTCTTTAAGATTTTCACGTCTTTTGGCCTTATTCTACCACACGCTAATCTCAATTGCAAAATTTTGTCAAATGCTATGTACTTCCTCCATTGATAAGGTTGTATTTTCTCTAGCCAATTTGCTAATGTCCTAGTTGACTTTGAGAAGTTGTTCTCGTAGTTGATGGATACTCTCTTTGAGAACATTCTTTTATTTTTATACATCAGTAAACTGGGTATTATCCATAATGAGCTTGTAGTTTTCCTTCTCTAATGTTGTGAGAGCTTTGGTCTATGCATATGTTTGTGTTTTAACAACAGATGCATTCCACACTACCTTCTTTCTTTCCATCTCAACCTTGATGTTATGGTTAATGAGTTGCCTCACCTAATCTATGCTGAACTACTCAAGGTAATTAAGGGATACAAATGATGTATGATCTCATAACTCTGCTTTGAGAGCTATCAATTCATCTTAGAATCTCTACACTTCATTTTCTATGTGTTCTACCCTAGGTTCTACCATTACCAACTTCTCTTGTGTAGCAATCATATCAGACTGCACTATAGTGATATTGCTGGGGATATCAAATATTTTGCATGACCTAGTCTATCTATAGCAACCTGTCCAGAACACCCTCATGCTTAATAAGAGTCATTGTGGTTCTAGCTAGCACTTAAGCATCTCTTGCTCCAAAAATATTCGCTAGTGGCATAATAGAAACATTGAAGGATTCTTTAATATGGTCAATGATGACCTCTGCAGCTCCTATTGCATCCTAGTGTTGCATAACCACTATTGTGATGGCATCACTAGTCTTTAGCATCACTTGGATTGATGTAGCATTTCTAGAAATTTGTTGTGCCCAATCATCCTCTCCTCTTATCTACAATCACAACTTGTCCACTTGCAAGGTCTGTAGACACTGTGGGCCTAAGTAAGCTCTCTCTAATCCTGTAGAGGCTGGCCTGTTCCCTTGTTCCCCAACTGATGGTATTTACGAGTTGGTGTAAAAGGCTCATTGATGGTCTATAATTTTGTGATGGTGGAACTTGTTATTCTGGCCTATCTCCAACAGGTATTTGATTATTAGATCTTGCTTGTTGTTGTTGTTGTCTGGTAGCAGGAATATTACCAGCAGGGGTTGAACCTGCAACTCCCTCAGTGCATGTTGGCTTCTCTAGCTGACCTTTCTTTGGTGGCACTAGTTTGGACAATTCAACATAAGAAGTGTTCTGGGCCTTTTTGAGAACATCATTAGTATAACCCATAATTCTAGCTTGTTTGAATAGCTTCCTTATTAGGCAAGGAAATGGAAATGTTGGCTTTCTTGCCTTCTTCTCTTCAAACTATCTTTGAATCTATAGAAAGATAAGATGTGCGATTTTGGCATTAAATTTTCCCATAAGTATCATACTTCCTTAGCTACATATGTTAAGATTTAGTTGAGCCATTTTGTTGGAAACAAGTGGTAAGTTCCAATCTTAAAGTAAATTTTTTCCTCAATTGTGAGCTCATTATAGTCTTTTTCTTCTTAGCCATAGCCCCTTTGTAATCATGTCTTCTTTGCTTATATATCTAATTTGGTTGAAATCTATGCCACATTAGCTCCTTCATTAGGAATATTCAAGGCTTTGGCAATCGTCTCTATTGAGTAAGGTACTAAGACTTCTTCTATTTTTATAATGACATCCTCTTGTTTGTTTTCTCAAAATTGGTAAACGTCTCTAGAGTACCATTCTACATTGTTGGATGATGTCAACCATAAGGGGGATTCCTAGAGTTGTGTCTTGACTACTTCTAGGGCAAACTCCATGAATAGATCAAAGTTGAGTTCCACAATGATTATGGACATGATGAACTTCTTCTCGATAGCTTGGAGGCTTTCATTGGAAAACATGAGATGTTGTCCCTTTTCTAGTGCTAGTGATGCCTCTGCTTTTGCTTGTGCGAAGTGCTCAGTCGTAGCAGTTTGTTGGTGAATGCTAAATTATTAAGCCTCCTATTCTGCATGTTTCATTTACTGGGTTTGTTCTTCCACTTGGCTTCTCCTATGGCCTCTTGATCTTTTTCCACTTTGTTGGGAAGGTCCTTCAGTTGCTAGTCTTTTTAGGACCATCTGCAATCAATAAAAATTTGTCATTATTAAAGTGTTTACATTAATTCATAATGGTTTATTATCCTTCTCGTACACTTGGTTTGTTCAAGTTCTTATCTTATTATGATTGTAGAGTTAGAAATTTTTTCTTTTAAAACCCCTAAATATTATATCCTTGGTTATTATTACCTTTCACAATTATCATTTTTTCATTTATTATACCCTTATTTGGTTGATATGGTTAGTTATAAGAATTACTTAAGTTCCTTCGTAGAAATTAGACTAATTAGGTGTAATGTTCTTATTATTCTCTTATACCTACCATTTCTAATGTCTTCTAGACATTAAAAAATCTTGGCTCAAACTTTTAGAGATGTGCACATAGTAGTTCCCCTCATGGCTAAGTTGAGCACTTTGAGATCAATAGGGTTAAAAAATCACAAAATCAAAGTTGCAGTAAGGAAGTTATAGCTTCTTGAAGTTCACTTGCTAGAGCTCAAAAAAATTAGCAAAAACTCCTCTTGCTTCAAAATTGCAAAATGAAAAATTTTCTAACTCTTGGCACATATATATAATATTTTTGTGGTGTGACATTGTAGATGCGACATCATAGCTATGACATCATAGGGCATACAATGTTAAAACTACAGCATCACTGTTGAAAAAATTTGAAATTTTTTGCAATTTTTCATGGAAAAATGAGTCAATTGGATAATTTGGAAGATACAGAAACTATCTAAAGGGTCATGGATCATAGATGCTTCTTAGAATTTAAAAAGTTGGCATTCGAAAGTCTTAAGAAAGGGATCTTGGGCAATGAAAGTTTATTGAGATGGATGGAAGGTTCTTAGTTGATGGACATGTTGTAAGCTTCTGTGGGAAGTGCTTATGGAGTCTTAAACATATTGGAAGGCACAAGATGATTTGGAGCTACTTGTCAAGTATGAGATACAATAGTTATACAAGTGGATCCTCCCAAAAGTAGGCTTTAGCCCTTAGTGCCCTTGTATAACCACACCTAAAAGTGTCTATAGGCACTTAAGGAATTGAATATAAGACATACCTGTCTAGCAAAACACACATGTTAATATCGCTAGAGTGGAAAAATAACACTATATTATATAAAACCATAAAGTTATGATTAAATATATAATGAGGTGAAATGGAATGTAGAAGGGATTGTAGAAATCGGGAAGTGAGGCGTCTTACATAGGCATAATGAATCTTTATTCATGATGTGTGGTTAAGGTAATCACTATCCCTTTTGTCCAAGATTTAAACCAAGTCCAAATCACTTTCCAGTGACATCGCATTGTTTCATCCCCAAAGCTAACAACCATAAGACTACCATTGTTGCAAGAAGTATTACCACTTGACAATGTAGTTCAAGAAATGAGTTTATTAATATCACACTTTTTTATTTTTTAGATTTCTAAGAAGTTGCCTATATTCAGGCATGAGTAAATGTCTTTCTAGTGGGATCCCTAGAAATTTTATTCTTTGCTTTTTATTTTATTTTAATTACGTAGATCTTACCAAAGGACTACCTTTAGGCATGAGTAACATGTCTTTCTAATGACACGGTAAGGTAGCACTTATTGTACTCTTACTTCCATTTTTCATTGGAACTCAAGGAAATAATACATCCTTAGCAACAAGATAAAATCCATAGTAGTATTCCTACAAAATCCACAAATCTCCTTGATGTTGCACCCTTTTCATTCCCAGTTGGTACTTCACTCTTCTATCCAAGCATATTGATCACAAGTTTATTCTTAGTTTTATTATGAAAAGTATATCATTATGGTCATGGTAAGAACATCTTATTATTAGAAATGAGTGGATGGATGTTGTGGTCTCACAATATACATAATCAATCCATAATAATTCAATAATATAGAATAATCTTCACCTTATTGGGACTACATCTTACTTTATTCCATGCACTTTATTGG
>MNCI01006861.1:628019-684697 GCA_015680685.1 Gnetum montanum | reverse complement strand
CTTGGTATGCACATAAGTTTACGCTTGTGCTACAAAGGCATCCCAAATAGCCTTCTCTTTTTCTTTTGCCACCTTCTTATTCTCCGTTAGTAGTTTGGTCAGTTGCTCAGTTTTGAAAGTGTCGAGCTGTTCTACGGGAACAAATTGCAAAGGGTCCCGTTCTGCTGCTTGTAGGGCCATGAGCCTTTCTTGCAATTTTTGCACCTCTGCTTCAGCATGCTCGGCCCTCATCTTTGTCAAGACCAGCTTTCCTTTGGTGGAAATGAGGTTCGATTGACTTGCCGTAACATCCTGAGGGATGTCAAACAGGGATGTCATTACCTGTCCTGTTTGTAGCAATCAATCAAGTACATCCTCATGTTCCGCAGGAGTCATTGAGATTCTGGCTAGAGTTTGAGCATCCCGTGCTCTTGTAAGGTCTACCAATGGCACAACAAGTACATTGAATGATTCCTTAATGTGGTCTGCAACCACTTCTATGGCTCCTACTGCATCTTGGTGCTACATGACCACCATTGTGGCCCCTTCATCGGTTTCCAATTGCACTTGAAAAGATGCAATGTTCCCCAAGATATGTTGTGACCAAGTGCTCTCCTCTCCTTCTGTATGAATGGAAACTTCTCCCCTTGCACGATCCAAAGAAACTGTGGGCTGTATGGCATCGTCGATGACGCGGAAGAGATTTGCATCATCATGACTTCCCCAACTGACCATCTTAGCGATGGCATAGAGATGGCTCATCGATGGTCTGTAATCTTGTGGCAATGGTGGTGGTTGATCCTGTTGGCCCATGCTAGGCCCTACTTCTTGTTGTTGGTCAGGTCCCATGCTTGGAACTTAGCTGGGTCCTGTAAGTTGAGTTGTAGTTGGCCCTGTCGTTTGCTCCTTTTCTTGTTCCGGCCCGAGCGTCTCACCAGTGATTTTCCTTGCAGTTGGTGGCTTTAGCAGTTTAGCATATGAAGCATTTTGGGCCTTTTGGAGGACATCATTGGTGTATCCTTTGATACCATCATGTCTGCACATCTTTTTGATAAGACAAGGGAAGGGCAACGCAAGCTTCCCTATCTTCCATTCTTCAAATCGCCTTAGGATCTCCATAAAATATAGATGAGGTAGGTTAGCATTAACCTTCCTCATCAACACTGCACATCCTCTTGTCGCATATGTTGAAATTCTTTTTAAGCCCTTTGTGGGGAAGAGGTGATAAGTCCTTATTTTGAAGTAGATCCTCTCTTCTGTCGTCAACTCTCCAAACATCTTATCCTTCTTGCCATATGCCCTTTCTAACTAAACTCGTCGCACCTCAGGGTCTGAATGGGTGGACAACTAAGCAACCTTTGACCTTGTATTTGGAAGGTTTAATACTTCTAAAATGGCCTAAACAAAGAAATCGATTGTCACACCACAAATGTTAACTGTGATGCCTTGTTCCCTGTTGTACCAAAATTGGTATGTTTCCCCTAAGTACCAGGCACCACTTTCAGAGAGCATAGGCCATAATAGGGATCCTTTGAGGTGGTCCCTAATGACCTCTGGAGCAAATTCTGTGAAAGATTCAAAATTTAATTCCACAATCATTGTAGTGAATATGGATCTTTCATGCAAAGCCTGAACACAATCTTGAGGTAACGTGAGATGTTGTCCCTGTTTAGGCGCTGCAGCAGTTCCTCCTTCTGCCTACCTTGATTGTATAGTAGCAGGGTCTTCTTGGTGAATGCTAAATGATTGTTCCTCCTGCTCTACATGCTATCTGATAGGAACTTGTTCTTCATCTCTCCTAGGTTGTTTGCTCCCACCTTGAGTAGGACCTTTGTTGTCCGCATTTCGGGGCCATCTGTAATCACATGGGGCCAATCATTAGTAAGGTTATTTTCGAAGTTAGGTTATACCTTACTGCTTGCCTTAATTAACTTACTTTATCTCCGTGTGATGTTTCCCAAAAGATTATAATAGTGAGTCCTTTTTACTTAGGTGGTTTCCAAATTTAGTTTCCCAGTCTAACTAAGGAAATGAAATTATTTTTTGGCACATTTATCTTTAGTGTTATAACCAATTACCCTTGATAATGTCCTTCAGGCAATGAAAAATTTCAAAAAATTTATGTGCTATTCGGCATGTGTGCCTCCTCCATGACTAAGCTGAACACTCTGGGTTCAAGTAGGTTCAGACAGAATGAAAATCAGAGGACCAGTGAGTGAGATATAGGTATGAAACCAAGGGACATGCAATCGCAAGTCGTAGAAAGAAAGTTGAAAAGCTCCCCCATGTGAATAGTTGAAAATGATGGTAAGTGGGGCAGGGGGTCACGTATATATAAGTATATGTGACGTGATATCGTGGCCTATCGATATTTGAGGCACAACACAATATACCAAATTTTAAGATTTTTCTGAAATTAATAATGTAAACTAAGGACATATAGGTAAGTGTTAAAGGGTTCGAGGGTACTTTAGTTAGTTTTGAAGGCACAAATACTTATATGTGGGTGGAATTCATTACTAAAGGCCTCAGGTGGTAAGGGAGAGAAAAAGGCCATGTGATGGTTCATAGGAACATTGGAATTCGGAGGGGTAGTAATAAGGGAAAGAACATTGTTGACGATATGCTAAGGGTAATAAATGATGTGTGGAAGATGCGTTATGAGTGAAAATTACAAAAATTACATAAGTGGGTTCTCCCCAAAGCAGGTTCCAACCTATAATGCCCTTGCGTAACCACACTTAAAAGTGTCAGTGGGCACTTGAAGGGTTAAATGTAATCCACACTGATTCCACAAAACACACACATGTAAGTATCACTGGGATGAGGTAAGAATTCTACGCTATATGAGACACGAGCTATAATTACATGAATAGTGAGGTGAGATGGACTACAGAAGGGATTGTAGAGATTAGGACACGAGGTGACTGACCTAGAGCACAGTGAATCTTGCGTGTAAAGCATGATTAGTGTGTCATTAACCTGTTGTGCCAAGATCAGGACCAAGTCCATTCCTCTGATCAGTGACACCGCATTGTTTCATCCCATGATGAGCGACTATGAGAGTACCAGAACAAAAAGGCGTACAATCACTTAGCATTTAGTTCAAGGGAGGAGTGATTTTTGCTTTGTGGCATTTCTTTTTTCTGCTTTTCTTTTCTTTTTTCTTTTTCTTCCCCCTTTTTTTCCGATTGCTAAATCTAGAGAAGCCGCCAACCTTCAGGAATGGGTGCATGTCTTTCCAATGTGACCCCCTAGAAGAACATTGGATTTTTGAGTGCCTTTTGATTACTCTTACTCCCATTTTTCATTAGATCTGCAAAGATCTTAGTACAACCACGTTGCTTGATAACTCCCACAAATGTCACCAAAGAGAATCCTCAAGTCCCCTTAATGTCACACCCTAATCGTTCCCTCTTGATCCATCCTTCTTCATTCTAGGTACAATGAACACAAAATTAATTTTAAGTTTTAAGAATGTCAAGAATATCAATGTACCCTTGAACAGAACCTCTTATTTGTAGAATGGATGAGTGGGTGTAATGGGCTCACTGTCCAAATAATTGATCGTTCAAGACTCAATAACATAGAACACACCTCAACCAACGAGCCACATGAGTGTTTTATTCGTAGATGAGATTACTTATAAGCAAGTAAAAAGACAAAAAGACAAAAAGATAAAACAAGAAATTGCACAATGAACAACTGGAAAACAAACAAAACAAAATAGAAAAAGTTTGTAAAATTGAAGAAAAAATGAAAAATATTTATTAATCCTGCTTGTTATTAAAATGGGGGATATCCCCCATAACTACACGGTTGAGCATGGCAAGGATTAATAAATGAAAGATGAGGGTCCTTGCATGTTGGAAACATTGAAACTTGGTCATACTTACCCCATTAGGGTTCACACACTTGATTATAGTAAACATAGTGGGGCAATTTATGAGATGTGATTCGCGGATAAAGAGTTGACCCACTATGATACTTGGAACCATAAGATGGTATGCAAGGATCAGGATGTTGCTCTCCATGGATGTATTCATTGGGCCATATGGTTGTTGGAGTGTTAATTGGTGGCCCTAATGAAGTAACACGAGGCATTGGGTTTGAAGAGAAGGATGCACCACAGTGTTTGGCTTGTGCTAAGTTGGAGAATGCAATGGCCTTTGAACTATGTTGTCCCTTCCTACGGTCATGTCTAAAAAAGGGACACCTTCGATGTTGCTGAGGTCTCTCACTACTGTTGGCAATAGTAGCACAAGTAACATTTGTGGGTCGTTGTTCTGGTGCAAACACTTCAGGAATATTTGATGGCGACGTAGAAAAAGGGAAAGAATGACAATGTTGAAATTTCAGAGAAGTGTAAGGTACACAAGGTGGTAGTTGTGTTGAGGACATGGGCTGGTAGTATTGAGGAGAATGGTAATGCGGCGAGATAGAGTATGTTGATCCAGTTGGGGAAACATGATGTTGAACTAGATAAGCATTTAGATTCGGATGATACGAAGGGTGTCTCTAGTTTAGGGGTGGCTTCCCCCATGACTGGGATTGTTGCCACTGTGATTAAACACAGTATCTTTATATGAACTCTAGGTGTAACATGCTTCCCCAATGCTCATATAAATGTAACAAGATTGGGCATTGGCCCTTGGGGTGATTGTACAGGAAAATGTTACATTCATATGTATGTTTGGCCATTGAGCTCTTATCTTTCTCATCCCTTCTTCTCGATTGTCTAATGATACTTTGTCCTGCTTCTTGGGTTGTCAAAACTCTATCTCCAATAATATTGATGTATTCTCCACACTTTTTATGCGTCCATTCCAACATCTTATTGATCTTTGCCTCGACTTCCTCTAATGATTGTTGTACTAACAAAGATGGTTCTTCTGCCTTGAGATAGGTTGATTTCTCCTTTTTGTGATTATGGACCCTTGTTAAGTTGAGACTCTGGTCCTGTTGATGTTTTTCAACACTCTCCCATTTAGCCATTTCTCCTTCTTCTTTTGCTACCAACTTAATAAGCTCTTGGAACTAATGGGTTCGTAGTTCGTATAGTTGACCTTGGGCATACATCCCTAAGGTCTCTCTTGTTTCATTACGAAGCCCATTGATGATATGGTACATTAGCCTTTCCTTGGAGAACTCATGGCTTGAACAGTTGTTTAACAGTGCATAATATCTTTCTAAGGCCATGTCCAAGAGTTCATGTTGTGCTTGTTTCCACTCTTGGATTTGTTTCCTCAAGGCCGACACTCTTGCATAGGTTTGATATCTTTCGTTAAAGAGTTCTACCATTGTTGGCCAATGTCATATTGAATTTGATTTTAACGATTTATACCAGACTTTTGCTTGGCCAACGAGTGTCATAGGGAAGAGCTTGAGTTTTTGCGAACCGTTATCAATGTTTTTCTATGTACAGGCATCGTAGAAGGCTTGTAAATGTTGTTGCAGATCTAAGTCATAGCCTCCTGAAAAATTGGGAAAGTTGTTTAAATTGAGCCTAGGTAGGTGGCTCTCTTTACGATGCCTACGGGAGATTTGAATAGCCTCTTGTATTTGCATTAGGCTTGTAGTGGCTAGTAGGGGTTCATTGTCATTGGGTAAGTTATGCTTTCATGTGTTGGGATGATGTTTCCTATGTTTATGTTTATAAGAAACCCTCACCTCAAATTGTGTACTCCAAGCTTCATTGTCATATAGTTCATTAGTTCTCCAATGAATTGCCTCACTAGATGTGTCATTATTATAGTCTTGTAGGAGAGGCATGATTTGTGAAATTGTGTGTGAATTTGAATGTGACTTTTTGTAATTATTCCTTCCTAAAATATGTATCATTAATTCCTATATAGCAATCTTGTATGATATAACTAATCTAGATAACTAGCACCGTCCTCAGCAATGGTGCCAATGATGAGTGGCGAGGTACCCCTACACTCAACCATATGAATACGAGCATTTCACACATGATCTGGTCGAACCCTGTAGATGGACTAGTTCTGGTATCTAAACAATTATTCTTAGGTCACAGTTTGTTGTCTTTCCATCTGGACTAGTGTTAACTTTTTCACGTATGGTTTAGTCCAGAGTGAGGTGTATGATCTATTCCTATACTACTGCTACTCCTAGAGATAATGGAAAATAATATTAACTAACCTAAGAGAGAGAGGGTGAGAGAGAATCTAAGCTAGCCTAAGTGCGATGAGCATATGTTCCTCAATCATCCATACACATCTTGGACCTTGTGCATGACTACCACTGGGATTACCAAGCGCAGATCATAGGTACGCTACTGGGTTACAAAATAGTCACACTTAAATGCTCATGATCAAGTCATACTCATTCTGCGTTTAACAAGAGTTTAGGGTAAGAAGATGTTAACTATGAAAGTAGTAAATCACAATTAAATAATTAATTAAGCTAAGTGGATGTTGCAATGATGAAGTAATCTCGATCTTTATTGCAGGTCATGTGTGTGTCCAAGTACGTCACACTCGAATAAGGATGTCGTACAATTACAATCACCACACTGCAGGCATGCACTGGAAGAAAAGGGTTGAGAGAAAAGCTGACAAAAAGACTTTACAAACTACTTAACTTATCTAGAAACTTAAAACTCCTTATCAGACCTGTCTACCTCTTATTTATAGATGAGGAGACAGGCTGCGATATCGTGTATGCGATATCACGTATGCGATATCACGTATGCGATATCGCAACCAATAAAATGATAACTCATCAAGGGGTAATTGAAATTATAGAAAAATAAAAAAATAGAAAAAGAAGAAGAAATTGAAGGATATCAAAGAATAGAAAATGGAAAAGTATAAAAGAATGAAAATATATCAAAGAATGTGAAAATTATTTAAAAGGTGGAAAGGTATAACAAGAAATTATAAATTGAAAAGAATTATGAAACAAAACATTGAAAAACACTTATTAATTCCTAAATCAAGATAGGGTGTCTCCCCAATGACTGAACTCATGGGCAAGTATTTGAAAAAATGGACGCTAGATTCCCTAGATCATACACTCTAGGTTTCTTATTTATCATTCTGAGTGATTTAGATTTTCGTTTATTATCCCATATGACATTGATGATAATTGAATTTTCATCTTCTGAGGACATATTTCCTGTTGGACTAGGTAATCTACCCATTTTAGAAGGTTCAACTATACTTTCTTATTTATTCTTAAATTTGAATTTTAAGTCCTTATTTCCACTATTTGCTGGTGTATGATTATGGTTTAGGATTTCCTTTTGTAACTTCTTAGTTTGGATTATTTCGTTAGGATAGGAGTTAATAAGTGTGTCAAATAGTTCCATGCATGTTTTGGATAGGTTTAGGTTCTCATTTTTTTGGCCACTCGATGTCTTTTGGTTTAGTGGCCCTTGTTCCTCTTTATTCACACACTTATTTCTCACATCTGTTGTGGGCTAGCATAAGGACTGTGTTGACATTCTAAAGTTTCGGTTCACAACTGAACCCTTCATTATCATCAGTAATGCATGGAATTCTTTGTGTATGTATGGCTCCTTGCACATCTTCCTTAGATATTTCCACAGACAAATCTCTCACTCCTAACTTAGCATCTATTATGCTAAGCCATGCTCTCCCCATGATGATAAGAAATTTCTTATTATCGTTCTTCACATCGATCATTAAGAAATTTGCTAGATAAGACCACCTATTAATAATGGTCACCACATCTTCTATCCGTCCTAAAGGAATGATGATAGATTGATATACTAACTCTAACCTTATGTTGCACATTGTTAATGGTGATAGGTTCCATGCCTTGTATGTTTCTTGGGATATCAAGTTAGTTTAGAACCTGAGTCTAGTAGAGCATTGCATGGTGAATTTCTAGCAATTTGTAGATAAATCAAAGGAATTACCAAATCTATTCTTTTCTTATGGAGTGATCCTACCTTAATCCATTTTGATACTATTTTCATTAACATGATAGTTATAAGTTCCTGATTCAATTGCTATGGAAGCACAGTGTTTGTAGGAGGATCTATCATAGGAGAAACTTGTCTCAATGAAGTCCTAATTCTACTAGCCTTTTCTAGACTTGTCCTAAAGAAAGGACATCTCCTTGATTTTCCTTTAGTATTGCTGGTATGATTCTCTCTCTATATATTCACTGCCGTTGTAGCACTTTTTTGCTATGGCTGTGATGGAAACTCCCCTTGCATTATGTTACACCCCACCCAGAGCTAGTAGGTATGGTCATCCGCTTATGAGTTATACATTACATGTGGAGTCTCAGTGGGTTTTTGGGGATGTGTTAATGTAATTTATATGTTTTGAGGCTTCATTTTTATGTTATGATTATGCTATATTTACATGCTCAACTAACGTGATTATGTATACTAGCCATGTGTGATGTGTTAGATAGGTGATGTTGCTGGTTCGGATGTTAGATTAGGGTACAAGAGCACATATCTGGTATGTTTTTCTGCTTTATGTGTGATTTTGGTATGTAGGAAATTATACTATAGAACTATCTTGTGTAATTTTTGGGTGTGGTTTTGGCATGAGAATGTGTAGTGCGTCTAATAAGGATCTTGTAGGTTTAAACAGATTTTGATTTGGAGTCCCAGTCTATTTATTATGTAGGTTTAAAGTTGATGATATAAATTGTGGAGGAGAAAAAAAAATATTCACTTATGAAAATGACATCTTTTAAAAAAATCCAATAAAATAACATTTAACTAAAAAAATAATAAAAAAGTGAACTCATGTTACGTGAGTAAAGCGCACTGTCATTTTTTTCCTTTGTTTTACTTAATGCATAAAGTAAAAGTAAGGTTTTTTTTATGTTGTTTACCACTACCTCATCATTGCATGGGAGAAATTGGGTTTCAATTTATGTTTTTCTTCTATTCACAGAAACAGAAATAAGGGTTACGTTTGTTCTCTTCTCTTTTCCTCCGTTTTCTTCTATTTTCCTCCTTTTTCTAAATTCTGAGCCTTCTAGATGGGTTTTGCTTGCTCTAAACTTGGATTTCAGAACTTGCTATGGTAGTCATATCTACATAGGTGTAGAACTTGTTGGGAGCAAAATGGAGTCCTGCCAAATTTTTGAAGATTTTTTACTTATTTCGGCCTTTCTGCCACAAAAATTTTAATTGGTGGGTTGTCTTTACCTTTTCTTTGTATTTTTGTGCTAGATTAGTGTATATGATCACTCGATGGGGGCATGTTGGGCATATAGCTCAAAGTTTGAGCTTAAGCATATTATTTTTCAAATTTCCCAAAATTGTAGGCTTTTGGTTATGAATTGTTTAGTAATATATATGGGATGCATGGTTTGAGGTATGTGGTGTTGATGAGACTCATATGATTGGAATGTGCTATTTGTGGGGCCTATTAGGGCACGAGCATTTTTGGGATTTCCAATCCTTTCTAGTGATAATTAAATATTATTTTATTAATCAAACTTTGAACATGCATAACTTTGCTTCCAGGAGTCTATTTGAGGTAAAATTAATGGCATTGGAATTATTTTGAAAAGCACTTTACAATTGTGAAATTAGTTTTCTCTTTGGGCATATCTCATTTTGATGGTTATTATAGTGATCATTTGTATGGAAGTACATGTCTTTTGAGAAATATGGTATTGTTTTGTCATATGAAGGTCTTCATGCTGTTCTGTTGCATTATGGTATTGTTTTCATGAAATGACTGTTAGGGGTAGATCTATGTAGTTATGTTTGTTTGGGTGTGGTGCTTATGACATGTGTTGGCTTAAGCTAGCCAACCTATGTATATGTTTTCGTGATGACACTTGTGATGGTTGTTGGTGAGTGGTGCTAACATGAGGGTGTGGACCAGTTGGTGATGAGGCACTCTAGAGGTAGTATTGGATTGACCCCCATTGTGATGCATTGATGAGGCTCCTATCTCAGGTCTCATCCTAAGAGTGGGAGAGCATAGATGTATTTGTCCCTATGGTTGGTCCGTGGTATAGGTGTGTTCATCCCTATTGCTAGTCCTCTGGAAGGCTAGTGATTATGAGTGATAGGTTGACGAACCGGTTGGATAAATAAAAGACTAATTAAAAGACTTGCAAGTAATGGCTATTATGAATACTCATGGAAACATTTCACATGCTACACTGAGTGCGGATATGCTAGCAACCACATGGGCTATGTATGTGATAGTATTGATTTTTGAGTCACATCATTGAGAATAGGTGTTTTGTTTGGATTATGATTGTGTGGATCATGGACTATTCATGGTATGTCATGGGTATGATGACATGGGCATGATAGATGATGTTGGACTGTTGCTTTGTTTGTGCTTGTATGATAGTATGTTAGCTTTATGGGTGATGCGGTGTGTTGTTTTGAGCATGCATGAGACTAATAGGGTTGTAGGTTTCCTTATACCCCACTCCTCTCCTCTAGTATAGCACTTGTCGACCATCTAGTAGGGGAAGTGTAAAGGCTTCCCACTTAGTTGTATACTAACTTTATTTAATTATAAGTGAAAGGCATAAGAGCGTAGACAAGCATGGCGAGGAAGGGTAGAGGAGGGGAAAATCTTTTGTGCTTGGTTGATGTATATTTTCATGTACAGTAGTGTGGACTAGGTACCCTTGTATGGCACTCTTTGTACTCTTCTATATACAATGATGAGGTTTATGTGTTTTTTTTTGTATTTCCACAAAGCAGTGTATAATTTGCTTTATGTAGAGACATGCATTTTTTATACTGTGATATGTATGTTTAGTTTTTGGTATGGTAGTAAAGTTCTGTACTATTTGACTTTTCTTATTAGCATGTATACTACACATTATTAGTTCTAGTCCTCATGCTTCCATGCTAAGATTACTTGATCCTAGGCATTGCCCTACCCTAGCTAGGGTAGGGTGTTACACATTACTAACGATAAAGGATTAGAAGGTTGACTTGACGGACCAACTACTAGCTGATGTATGTATAGATTGAAATCCATCCTTGGAGTGGTAGATTTATAATACTTAGGTGGATAATACTGAGAAGAAGTATGAACTGAAGCATTCCTTGGAGAGATTGGATGTTGTACATAATATCCATAAGGATCTAGTTACTTATATAGATATTTTTGCCTTAGTGGTGGCATTGCCCATTCTTGTAACTATATCTACCACTACTAGTATTGTTCTTGTGGTTGAGGGTAGGCTCTGCTTGGGTAGTAGATTTTCTAGACATGTTGTCTAAGATTACCTTGAGGATAAGGTAACCGTCATGGCATCTACTTTTTAACAAATCTTGGGTTGAGCGCATATGCCTCAGATTCTTGCAAGTGGGCCACAATAGGGCAACATCCCTTACAATGTTCATATTAGCATACCTTGCATCTTTCCTTGTCTTCTAAACTATAGTCAATATATTCTTCCATCGAAGTAACTTTTCCTTTCTGTTTGTAGTTTTCTTATCCATAGTCTCTTTTATTCTTCTTATCCTTACCCTTATTGAAGGCCTGTTAAGTTCTTTCTTCTAAAATTCTTAGGTTTGTAGTGAACTTCTCATCCACCGAGTCCCACATCTTCTCTACGTTTGTTACTATATCATTGATAGGATTTTGGATGGGTAGAGTTTTTGTCTATATCACATCTTTCAAGATCTCTTCTTCCTGCTTATCACACATTTGTACATCTCATTTCCTGATTAATGGATCTCAATTATATTCCTCAACTAATTCTCTCTTCTTCAACTCACCTTGATCTCTTCTCAATTGGTCTATTAACCTCTAGATTTGATGGATGTTCATCTTTGATTGTCTTTCTTGGGAATAGATCCCAAGGGATTCTCTAGTTTTATTCTTTAATCCATCGACAATGTGTCTAAGTTATTCACTTTGCAAGAATTTATGGCATGGGCATCTATGCAAAAGAGACTAACATCTACCCATTGCTACATCAAGGGATTCGTGTGTCCTTTGTTTCCATCCTTGGATTTGCTTTCTATGGTTAGAAAACTTTGAGTAGCTTTTATATTTGTCATTGAAAAGTTGAAGCATGATACTCCATCTTTTGATTGACTTTAGTTCTAATGATTTTTACTAGCTCTCAACATCTTTGATGAGTGTTGTAGGCAATAACTTGAGCTTTTGCTAATCACTTTTATTATTTTGAAGGGCATAGGCATCATGGAATGCTTGAAGGTAATGTTGTGGATCTGCAGTGTACCCGCATTTAAATTTAGAAATATTATTCATATATAATTGCTTGATGTGACTGTTTGTTAGATGTCTGGCTAGAATATATATTGCTTCCCTGATATTGATCATGCTACAAGTGGCCAATAGAGGTTCTTCATGGTTATTGGGTTCATATGCTCTATTGTAGTAATGTACTCTTTGGTACTCATAATGCTCTCTCTCTTCACACTTATTCCTATCTCTTCTTGATTCATACTCATCCTATTCTTCATCAAGATGCCTTCAATGATATTCATGCCTATCATGAGCCTGATGTCTCTTCCTATTGTGATCTCTAAGTCTTCATTCCCTTCTATCAAAGTTCATTGATGATCATGAGGAGGAAGATGAAGCAATTGGAGAATGATGTCAGCTACTTCCCCTTTTGTGACTTTGAAATTCATCCTTTTGTAATTCCATAGAATATCTATGCCTTAAGTTCTACCTATGTCTAGAGTCCTCTGTCTCTCTTCTTGGTGTCTCTATAAGGACCAAATGCAATTGTACCTTGATAAGTTCTTCCAAATGAATAATAGGTGTTTATGATTGGGCTTCATGATTATTGTGGAGTTTCTTTGTTAAGAATGCATTGTCATTAATTTTCTCTAGGACACTATTAGGATTGATTTTCTTTCCCTTGCTATTTTTACACTTTGTCTCCATAGCATCATCTCTTCATACTTGCACCTTTTTGGGTTGGTACAACTTGGTCATGTGCTATGCATGGCTTAGATTCATTTCCATTAAGGCTACCTAAATCATGGTTAGTATTGAATGCTTTGGAGGCAAAATGATGTTACCCTACAAGTCTCTTCACCTCAGCTACTCATCTTGATGAAAGATGAATGTAAAAATTAGGATAACAAGGATTAGTATGAACATATGACACCCTTGTTTGCATAGGTGCATTCCAGTCTTCATCGTCATGTGTTCTATCATTGCCCCTTTGTAGCTCTTTGGAAAGTGATAATTTCTCTTTAACTGTTGAAGTCATATTAGATATTTACCACTTAGTTATGTGTGTGTTGTTAAAACATATTGAAGGTGTAAGAATAAAATTTCTAATTCTTGATACAACAAACTTTATAAAATCAACTACTTAGCACATATTGATACATCTTTGGCAACGTCACCAATGATGAGTGGTGGATGTATCCCAACACTCTACCATACAAGTCACAAGTGTCTGCTCGCTACCAGATCATAATCCATGGATGGACAATGTAATTATGCTAATAATTGATGTTAAGTTCAAGATTGTTGTCTTTCCACTTCTTGTTAGTGAAGTTGGAGTGCATGGTTTAACAGTTAGTGAGACATATGATTGGTTGATGTTGTAAGTATCTTAACACTTCTAATAGTAAACATGATGAAAATGAATGTTTAATCCTAAGTCTAACTAACAAAAAGAATGTAAATCTATTCTATCCTAGAGCGATGGATGTCTGATCCTTGTCTACCATACATGCCTTGTGCTTATGTAATTGCTATTAGGATTACCAAGTGGAATTGCTATTGAGCAAATCAAGAAAGATCACTACTATGTAACCAAACAATCACACTTAGTGCTCAAAACCAATCCTATCCATTCTGCTTAACTAATGAGCATAAAACTAAAATACTTTTGGAGTGTAAATGATTAACTAATAAAGTAGGAAAATTATGCTAGATAAACAATAAAGCAAAAGAACTAAGTGGATGCTACAATGATGAAAAATAGCCTTGATATTTATTACTAGTCATAAACTATGCCCAAGTACAATTTACTTGAATAAAGATTTTGTTCAATTGCTTAACACCACACTACATGCATTTACTCTATTGCTAAAACTACGAAATGAAATTGCAAGAGTTTGGCTAAGTATTGGAATGGAAAGTTGTCAATTGTGCACCCAAGTATTGGTATTTATAGGGCTACAAAGATCCCAAGACATTGCATCAATGATGATGTAGGATGAGCTATGACATCATAGCTATGATATCGTTGATATGATATTGTAATAGTGAAAAATTTGGTTTTATCACTCATATTCTATGTCCTTCAACTTGGTCTAAACCTTTCCACATGATGATGGATGCATCCAATTATGCATTAGGAGTAGTGCTCATATAATTAGATGATGAAAAACATCCATACTATATTCATTATGCAAGCATAAGCATTGTTGGTGCATAGTTAAATTATACCACCACTAAGAAGGAGCTCATGGTGGTGGTGTACTCCTTGGAAAAATTTTCGCACTATGTGCTAACATACAAAATCTTTGTGCATATAGATCACAATGCTATCCATTTCCTGATGAACAAGCTAGTGGTGGACCCTCGTGTCATACGATGGTTCATGATTTTGTAGGAGTTCGATTTTATGATAGTGGACAAGGAAACTGAGAACTTGGTTACCGATCACTTGTCAAGGATGAGGAGCTTTTATCTAATCAATTTCTAGATAAAATTTTGTTTGCTAAGTCTCTTGATGTTTAGAATTCTAGGGGTACCAACTGGTATGATGATTTCCTCTCCTATCTTCTCACTCAGGAGACTCCACGTGAATGGGATAATAAGAAGAAACAACAATTTCTTTACTAAGTCAAACATTACATGGAAATCCAAGGTACTAATGGCTTGGTGTAATGGGATGTACCTGATGTTGATCAATTGTAGATCCTTTAGGGTGCTCATGAAGGTCCTTGTGGGGGAGATTATGTAGGTAGGAGGATGGCCATAACCATCCTCATGGTAGACTACTTTTGGCCTATTCTTTTTAGGGATCCACACCATTTTTTTCATTTCTGTAAATTCTATCAATAAGACAAACGAATGATAGCTCAAATGGAAGGGTGTAAAAAGTGGATCTAACCACTAGAACCCTTTGACATATAGGGCATTAACTTCATAGGATCCATCACTTTGATGTGCAATGAAAAGACCTACATCATTATATCTATTAACTACTACACTAAGTGGGCTAAAGTTGTAGCCGTCATCAATTATTCATCTTCCAACATAGCATAGTTTATCCAACAGAATCTATAAATAGGTTTGGTGTGTTAAGAGCACTTATTTATGATAATGGAACCCATTTTATAAGGACTGATTTTTGGAAATTGATGCAATGTTTAGACATGCAACATAAACTCACAACCCCCTATCATCCCAAGCCAATGGTCAAGCTAAAGTTACTCATAGGGAGATAACCCAAACCTTAACACATGTAATCAATAAATATAACAAGGACTAGATGACAAAACTCAATGATTATCTATGAGCTTATTGATTCATGTGGAAACTTCCTATAGGGTACTCTTGTTATGAGTTGGTATACAGAAAGTTGCTAAACTTCCAATCCAAGCTAAGCTTCATATACTTTCAATTACTTCTGAGCTTGACCTTGACATCGATCTAGCACAATGAGAATATCTCATGACACTGAATGTGCTAGATGAAAACTAATAAGTAGCCTTAACTATGAATGAAGTGCACAAGGCACTTGCCAAAGAACGTCATGAAGCATGAATAAGAAGAGTTTAAGTTTCAACCTAGTGATAAGGCCTTCTATTGGAATCCCATACATGCACCTTAATGTGGTAAATTCTAAACGTTATGGGAAGCAACTTATTTAATTCATGTAGCCTTTTCTTTGGGTTCTATGATCATTTACCACCCCTCAAGCCTAGAGAAATGGCTGCTGGTCAACACCATCAAGTGAAACCTTTCCTAGAATCTCAAGTAACTAGCAACACTAACACCTCAACACCCAGGTAAGCATGCTTTATTATTTGGATCTCCTCCTCTCAACTCAATCATGGGGGAGATGGCCATCCATGCTAACACCTTGAAAGGACTAACGGATTTTTCACCTTTTTGTTTTACACCATTCTTTATATGTTTTTCATTTTCTTGACTATTTTAATAATTATTTTTTTTATGTTTCATTTTCTTTCATCTCTCTTTCTAGTACTTTATCTTATTTTCTATGAAATCTTTGATTTTTCCAATACTACTTTATATACTAGAAGCTATTCAATGTACTTGATGAGTGACGAAGTACTCCCCTATGCCCAACCATACAAATCACAAGCATTCATGCATGATCTAGTAGAATTCCCTGGATGGCACTAGTTGTTGCATCTAGATCATTATGCCTTGATCATAGTTTGCTATCTTCCCACTTGGACTAGTGATAGCTTTTTCACGTATGGTTTAGTCCAGAGTGAGGCATATGATTCTTGATGTTGTCTCAGCCTTATGCTACTCCTAAAAAAATAAAGAAATCAATTATTTAAACTAATTAACAATGGAAAGTAAAGTCTAAATAAGCTTACAGGTGATGAGTGTCCATTCCCAACTTTCCGTACACATCTTGAACCCACATATCCACTACTAGGATTACCAAGTGCTATGCTACTGGGCGAACTAAGAAATAATGTTGCTAGGATTATTAAGTGAACATGTGTTTATGCTCGAAACTGGTCACACTCATTCCACCAATTTATTAACATGCATGGAAATGTAAATATTAACTAAGTACATGGAGTATAAATTGCATGTAAAGTAAATCTAATTTAAGTTAAAGTGCTGCAATGAATAAGAATCAATCTTAATCTTATTGTTGTTCATGGAATGTGTCTAGGTACATTACCACTCGAATAAGATGCCATACAACTAACTCAAATTCACACTACAGACACTCACTAACTGTTCTCTAAGATTATGGAATAAAATTGCAAGAGTTCGACAACCCTATTGACTAAAGAATGCCAATACATGGCGAAAGCACATGTATTTATAGGTGAAAATAGAAACTACGTCAACAAGGCCTTATCAATGCATCATTACATATGTCAACGAGGCCTCGTCAATGCATCATTTACATTGATGAGGCTACATCAATGGGGCCTCATCGACATGGCTACATCAATGCAATTACTTCGAAGCAGCTACATTAAGGCAGCTATGTCGAAGTAGTTGCCTCAAAGTAGTTGCATTGATGCAACCAGCCGATGCTTCATTAGTAGTTATTAATCAAATGATTAATTTGCTAAATGACCAAAAAAATTTCTTTAGATTATGATCTTTATTAACAAGTTGTCAATTTTCTCATTGTGGCTACAAAGGCTCTACATCTTGGAAGCATGAGGTCCTTCTAGTTGAAACTAAAAGTAATTAATGATCTAGCTACTTAACAAATGTGGAATGGAATAAGAAGAAATGAAAAAGGGTGTGACTTCAAGGGGACTTGTTGTATTCTTTTCCCAACTTCTTTCTTAAGTTTTATGATTCTTCTCAAAGGTATCTTAGCACTCTTACTATTCACCATTAAAGGAAGCATGTCTTTGCATGGTGTGGTTCTTGTGAAAAAAAAAACAACATAGGAATTCAAAGCACATCCCTTAGACATAATAATGGGCTACAAGCATTGGTTATGAGGTTGGAAAGACAGGTTATGCTTGCCTAAAGGCACCCCTCTAACTAAGGTCATTTCTATCTTCCTTCTTCTCTTTTCTTCTTCTCTTGGAGCGATGGTTATTCTTTAGGAATTATCATGAACTCTTGATGATTTTTGTTGTCTTTTCCTCAAGCATACATGATCCTCTTCTATGTTGTTTACATCATTCTAGATCTTTCTAGCTTCCATTGAGCTTTTATTTCATCCTAGAACTTGTCAAAAAATTCCTTATTTTCCTTATGTGTAAAATTGTTATAAACAACTACATCGATGCAGTCCTGTCGACACAATGAGATGAGTCAACATAGCCCTATCGACATGTCATAAAAATAGTATAAATATGCTTGATACTTAGCCATTTTTTCATCATTTTCCAAAGAATCAAGAGGAGTTTTTGTAATTTTTTGAAGCCCCACAAACCTTCCAAGTGCCATAACTCTTAAACTATTCACTCATTTATGCCCATTTTTTGATCCTCATGCTACTAGAGGTAAGCTCTATGTTGTGGAGGATACAAACCTTTGATTTTTTGTAGAAAATTTTTTAAAATGTTTCTAACTCTCCATGGTCAACCTATTAAAATAATACTAAAATCAACCACCATAAAGGGTTAAGATCATCACACAAACTCTAGTATCTAATGAATAAAATAATATAACTTACTAAGATCATAAACAAAGCATTAAAATGACCAACTCTTAACACCCAAGATACAACATAACTCGATAGAATGAGAAAGATATCAAAATAACTAAGGGTTATAAAGTAAAAGCTAATCATGGGTTATGTTTATGATCCTAAATGGCATCGAAATGAGGACTGCACATGGAATGACCTTTTCATCTCAAGGAAGAGAAACCAAGAGAAGGAAGGGACTAGTAGTAGTAGCCACAATAGCCCCAAGAATAAGCACCAAAAGAAACCCATGCCACTGGGAGCCCAATGTGGAATCTATTTTCCAGATTCCCACTGCTAAAACAGGCCAATCTAGATAAGATGAGCTTCCTAGGCCAAGGCTTAGCCTAGAAGTCACTCTCATCGAGGCCTGCCTAAAGAAGAGAAGGATTAAGAAGATCTAAAGTACAATTCTTCAGGAGTTAAACTTTGGGTCCTTCTTGAAGTTGATGCTAGAGGAGATTTGTACATAACTTCATGGGTCTTTCATATAACCCATTCTTGCCAACAATAGAGAATGGTACATGGGGGAGACATGACTTTTCTAGAACAACCAACAAGGATATGTGTTAATTAAAATCAAGAACATTACCATCTCCTACTCGGTTGAGGCCATTGTAGAGGTCCTCAGGTTGTCAAACACTAGAACCAAACTGGTTGAGTTCTCTACATAGGTAGATCTAGAAGTAAAGAAAGAATGGATGCAAAGGTGATACAGAGTGGATTGCAAGGAGCACAGTGCTCTCACCAAGGTAAAGAGAGCATACTTCAAAATTATGACCTATCATCTAAATCCAATAGTTAGGCTTACTAAAGTTATTACTTTTTCTACTTGAGCTTGTGTTGCTTTGAGCGAGAAGTTTCCAGTCAACCTTTTCCATCTTATTTTCCTAGAAATAAAAAATGTTTCAAGGAAAATGAGAAGGGAAGTAAGGCCCTTCCCTTTCCAGGATTCATTTGCAAAATCTACAAAAGGGGAGGTATAGCCCACTATACCAATGATATGATCTATCATGCTCCTATTATATCATGGCTAGAAATGATGAAAGATAAGGTAGTAGCCACCACCACCACCTATAGCTCCAAAAACTATACCAAAGGCATGTGCAGCTGCTAAATGATTAAGAAAAATTCAAGAGTAGTAACTACAGCAACAACAAATCTCTATAGGTGGTAGAAAATCATTTTTCTACTATCTATCCATGAGCCACTTAAATGAGATCGTAAGGACCATCAATTGGTTGGATAGTGAGATTGCCCCACTATTCTCAACTTAGAGGAACTAAGAATCCACAAGACCTAATCCTAGTGCTAGGAATATCACAATGTCCATCCTAGGACAAACATTCCCTAAAATCTTAGGAAATTCTACAACCTTTTCTATCATGTTAGAGGAAGATGAGGGGGTGACCATTCTGGTTATGCAACAAAAATGTGAGGAGATAGCAGTGGAAGTGGTGATTAATAGGATTGTTGAAGCTCTAAATGCTTCTACTACTTTAGTACTTAACATTGCTGCCATGGCACATATTCATGCATCTACAAGAGGTGGGAGTGGTTAGATGAGGGCTTCATCATATGAGAAAATGTTGGAAAGACTAGTTGAAATCAAGTAACCACTTCTTGAGATCTTTGATCTCTTGGATGAGATCACTGTGAACTAATTATAGTTGCTTGAGACAAGGAGCAAATTGCTAATTGTGAACACTCAACTAGAGAGGCCATTGCAACCAATCAACAATTGGTCGCTAAAGTTGCTGAGTTGTGTGTCCATCTCTCCAATCCTACAATTCTAAGGCTTGAGCTTATTAGAGATGAAACTTTTCAATAGCTTTAACAAAGACTCTAGAAGGACAAGAATGTAAAGGAGGTCATGGTCTTTGACACATTCTTTTCAAAAGCCATGACTTTCAACATTGACAAGGACCTGTCATAGGTCTAGAAGGAGAACTTGGATCTCATAAAGGATAATCACTTCCTAAGAAATCCTAAACAACAAAAGAACCAACCAGTTGAATTAATATGCTAGCAACAAGAGCAGCTCACCAAGATGAATCTAGATCTAAGGAGATTGGTAGCAGAAAATCAAAATCTCTCAATGGAGAAAGTTTGTACCCTTTGCCAAAAAACTACCATTGAGATAGCTTCCTAGAAGAATGAAGCCCTAAAATTTTAATGTGTGAAAAAATACTACAAGGACAAGGTTGGGCTTCTCAAAGAGGTGAATGAAAAAAAAGATCCAACTGAAAAAGGAAAAAATAAACAAAGCCCTAACTCCAATAGAGAGGTGGCATATGGTAGCCCATCCTTGATGGACTGAATGTGTTTAATAAGGCTAAAATTTGCCTAAATGAGTTGTATGTTGAAAAGATGATTGAGTACATGGAGCTCACCAACCTCCATTACACAAACTTGGCAATGCTAATAGTGGGAAGGCCAAGGTCTGAACCTCAAAAGTAGGTGATCAGTTTCTACCTTTTCTATGAGGCAGAATTCAAACTCCATAAAGAGATAAAACAAAAGTTAGAAATAGCCAATGTAGAGCTTGAAGTTCTCAAGACTAGATTCATTGACCAATGCTCTATTGCTGAGGACCTGGCTAGGAGGATGAAAGATTACCAAGAGTTGTAGAACCTTGTAAAGACACTTGACATCGAACGTAAAACCTTCATATCCTAGTTAATCAACATGAAGGAACTATTTTTTTCAATGTTCTACCTGTGGGACATTTCTACACTGGCCCACATCGGTGACGCCGTGTGAACTATGTACAACCCATGAAGTAAAGAAGAAAAGATGAAAGCACTTTTGGATACTTTCAAACTTTTCATAGAAGCAGCAGTAGTAGTAAGCCAACCTCAACTTCAACAAGCACTAGGACATGATGAGGGACCATCAGAGCCACAAAAGCCTCCACTTGTAGGCACTATTTGTGACTTCATCATGTCTTCAACTATCTATAAGCATATGTTGAATTTTTGTAAAGTGTCCAATTCTATTATAATGAACATTTATTTTTGTAACAATGTGCAATTTGACACTCAGAGTTAGTTCAGAGTTAGTCAAATTATCTTTTAGATAATAAAATTCCATACGTTCTAATTTTGCAAGAAACTCAATCCTAATTATGTTGACTTAAGGATTAGTTTTCAATCAGTTATAGGGGTATGATGTGATATCGATAAAATAGGCTACATTGATGCAACCCTGTTGATGTATCCTTGTCGATGTAGGCCTATTGACATATCTCCATTGACACATGGTAGAATGCATTGATGCATATACATCAATGCTAATGTAGTCGCTACCTATATAAATGTGTGCATCCCTTGCATGTATGGCACTTTTTCAATCATAGCCTTAGTCGTACTCTTGTAGTTTATTTTCCCTAGAGTTAGAATATTTTCTTCTTAACTGCTCGTAGTGTGGATCTAAAACATTGTATGGAGTTTTATTGGAACATCCATGTACCTAAACACATTGGCATGGTAGTAATAAAATCAAGATTTCCTATATCCATTGCAGTGCTTAGACTAGCTTAACTTTACTTTTATGCACTCTACTTTACTTGCATTTTTCATTACTCTCTCTAATTAATTAATTAATGTTATTAATCATAAACACATGAGAACAACCACTTCAAGCAAAATGTGTTAATGCTTGGTAATCCCAGTAGTGGATATTTGATACACCTAGTAATAGCCACTTGGTAACCTAGTAGTGTTAACACTAGTTCATTATGTGTACAACAACTAGGAACAATTACTCCATGGTAGGATAAGTAGTTACTAAATTAGTTGATTAGTTAGAGAATTAATTGTTAAATCTCTATTCAATCATCTAGTTGTTAGGAGAAAATATATATTGAAAATAATTATTAAAAAATATATCATATGCCTTAACCACACTTAATCATATGTATAGCTAAAACACAAGTTTAACTTAGGAAGACAGCGACCTTGCAACTACATGATTTACTACTTAGGAATATCAGTCACATGGGTAACTAAGTCTATGAAACTTGACTAGATGACTAGTGAATGCTTATGATTCATATGGTTGGATGTAGGGGATCCCTGTCACTCATCACTTTTGAATCAAATTTTTGTGCATTCATGGGCAATGTGAATAAAGGAGAGCATCCTACTTGAAAGTTGTTATTTTGTATTGGGACTAGATGTTTGCTTAGTAGGGAATATATTCATATTTTAATTGATGACAGAGTCCAAGAGAATGTTATTTTTTCCAAGGTTATTACTATATTGGATTTGGTAATGAATCCTCATCCTAGACCCTACAAAATACATTGGTTATCAAGAGAGCTCTCTTAAGAGGTAAGGAAACAATGTGTTTTGAAATTTAAAATTGGGCTTTTTCATGATGATGTGAAATATGATGTGCTTCTAATAGATTTTGCTAATTTAATTCTTAGTAGACCTTGGAATTTTGACAATGGTATTTAATTTAGTAGGGTAAGAAATGTTTGAGTGTAGCTAGATTTGAGGGTATTCATGAGTTGATTCCTATGACAACTAAATAAGTGAGGCAATAAAGCTAACTAAATGTTTTCTTAATCCTTCTAGGAGAGAGGGAATACATTTAGGAACATGATGAAAGTAGTTTTGGTTTTTTTTGGTATATCAAATGTTACTTTTAACCATGATGATACGTAGGTAGAATTTTCAATAGGTGTGCAAGGCTTGAAAAAGCAATTTTCCAAGGTGTTTAAGGGGCAACTGGATGGATTGCCACCAATGAGGAATGTACAAAACCAAATTGATTTCATCCTAGTGAAACCATTCTAAATGAGAGAGCATACTAGATGACATCAAATTAGCAGGTAGAATTGGAAAGGCAAGTACAGGAGTTGCAAATGGCTTCATCAAGAAATTCATTTCACCTTGTGCACTTCTAGTAGCACTTGTCAAAGAAGAACAACAATGAATGTAGGATGTGCACTAATTCTAGAGTAGTGATAGGTTAATAGTGAGATATAGGTTTTCTATTCCAAGGATGGATGACATCCTTGATGTCCTTATCAATGCAAAATTTTTTAGCAAAATTGATTTGAAGAGCGGTGACCCTTAAATTCGAATCAAGTTTGGTGATGAATGGAATAGAACTTTCAAAATACTGAATTGCTTATTTTAGTGGTTGGTGATGTCATTTGGGCTCATTATTGCACCTACCACATTCATGAGGTTGATGCATGATTTACACAAAGAATTAATTAGTAAGTATTGTATTATCTTCTTTAATGATATTTTAGGGTATAGCTCTAGTGAGAAGGACCACCTAAATCACTTGAGGAAAGTGTATATGAAATTGGAGGAGGAACATTTGATTATCAATATGAAGAAAATCCATTTATTTAAGAGGGAAATCATATACTTGGAACATGTGATTTCTAAGAACCAAATTTGAATGTAAGCTATCAAGGTGAGAACCATTAGATATTGGTTCAACTCTTAAAAATGTTGGGGATGTAAGATCATTTGTTAGTTTAGCAAGTTTTTATATGATTCTTCAAAAATTGTAGTGATATTTCTTAGCCTATGTTTTCTTTGCTAAAGAAGAATAAAGATTTTAAGTGGACTTATGAAAATTGAAGGAGATTTGACTTATAGAAAGCAAAGATAACTAATGAATTAGTGCCTATAATTCTAAATTTTTAAAAGCTTTTTTATGTAGAGGTAGATGCAAGTGGACTTACCATTGGTGGAGCACTTTTACAATAAGGTAGACTTGTTGCTTTCTTTTTAGAAAAGTTAAATGAGTCAAAGCAAAAATATCACATATATGAGAAGGAGTTGTATACTATTCTTGAATCAATTAAGCATTGGAGACATTGCTTGTTTCCTAAGGAGTTCACCTTGATGACATACCACAAAGAACTTAAATTTCTAAATTTTCAAAAGAAGTTAAGTGCTAAACACGTGAAGTGGATTATTTAGTTATAAGAATTCAATTTTGTGCTCAAGACAAAAGTGGAAAAGCAAATGTAGTGGCTAATGCATTATCTATGATGCATGTGGTGAATTTTAGCCTTCATCACATGGAAGGTATGAGAGGTTTTTCTAATTTTTATAATCATGATTATGATTTTGAGCAGGTCTGAAAAAGCCTCAAGGAACCATTGTTGAGTAGGATAGACTAATGGAGGGACTATCAAATTCAAGATGAACTATTATTCAAAAATGGGAAGATATTTGTTCCTAATTATTATTTTAGGAAGAAAATTTTGTTTGAAAAGCCTTGTAATGGCATGGTAGGTCATATGGATAGGAATAAGACATTAAAGCTTGTGGCTAGGTACTATTTTGGGCCTGAAATAGTAACTAAAGTTTCAAAATTTATAGAGTGTTTTACATGTTAGAAATTCAAAGGAGGTAAAGGAGTGGATGGACATTACATGCCTTTGTCAATTTCCAAGGATCCATGGAAAAGTATGTCAATAGATTTTGTGAGTGGGATTCCAAAAACCAAAACTGGGAATGATGCTATTTGTGTTATAGTGGACATGTTCTCCAAGATGGCACACTTCATTCTATGCAAAAAGGTAAATAATGATTATCATGTTGTAAATTTAGTTTTCTAGCATGTTGTGAAGTTGCATAGAATTTCTTTGAAATACTCCAAATTCACTAGTCATTTTTTAAGGTTTTTTTTGGAAAATTTTGGGGATAATTTTGAATTTTTCTAGTGCATATCATCCATAATCTAATGGCTAGATGGAGGTAATAAATAAATCTTTGTTGAATATTTTGATGTTTTTATGGGATGAACAACCCAATCGTTGGAAAATTTTGTTATGTCATGTTGAATTTTCTTATAATAATGCTTTTTATATTACTATTGGTAAGAGCCCATTTAAGGTAAATTATGGTTATTGTTGAAAGATGATGGATAATATAAGGAACTTTAAGAGAGAAGCTCAACTCAGTGCTAATTTCATGAAAGAGATGAGGGATCTTCATGCATAAGTGAAGGAAAATCTAGAGAAGTCACCCAAAGAGAGAATCCTCAAGAAGAATGAGAACAAGCAGAATCCTAACTTTAATATTGGTGATTTAGTTTTGATGCACATGAAAAAGAAGAGGTTGAGAGGTGTCAACTTCTCTAATTTGAAAGCCAGAAGATGGGTCCTTTCAAAATAAAGATCAAAATTAATGATAATGCCTTTGAGATTGATTTATTGAATGTTGCTGGTATGTATTTTCTATTTAATGTTGTAGATCTTATGCACTACCATGACCCACTTGATGATGAAACCATGTATGCTAGCATTAATGAATTGAAGGGGGCTATTGACAAGTCCAAGCCTTCAATGGTGAGGAAGGTAATTGTACTGAAGAGGAGGGAAGCTTCTAGCACTTAGGAAGTGAAAAGGCATGAGTACTTGATCCACTAGAAGGATCAATCCATTAATTATGTTGTATGGGTTGGTTCTTGCATAAATATTTTTTCTATTTTTACAAGGATACCTCCATGAACTAAGTGTTGAGATACTTAGTGCATGACTGTAAATGGTCTTTGGATCAATGTAATCCTTGATAAATTAATGATTATGAAATGAAGGAGCACAAATAATCTAATTAAATATAGACTTAACCTATCATATGTGAACTAGAAATGGCAAGAAGTGATGAAAAAGTGAGGTTTTTAAATATTAAACTGATTAAGTACATATTATAAGAAAATAAACTTAGGGTAAAATGAGTTTTGAACATTGAAATAAAAGTGAAGTGTAAAATGAATCCTTTAGTTTTAAAATGGAATTTTTGACATTTAAAGTGGCTAAGAATAAACCATTTAAAATTGGCTTAGTGTGAAACTTTAAAAATCCTATCGTTTTGACATGACAAGAAAATAATGTGATGAGCATGAAAAACTTACCAAGTTTCATATGTACATAAGCAAGCATAAAACATAGAGATTACATTGATATGGGGAAAGATCCTAGATGCAGATGTTATATTGATTAAAAAAAAGGAAGAAAAAGTAGAGCATTCACCTTTTATGGAGAGACAAACTATAAATTAATACAAGAAGAGAAAATGCCAAAGTGATAGCGGGGTAAAACTAATAAAAATATCTTAGATCTTAGGAAAAATACAAATTAAAAGGGGAGAATAGAATCTATGAAGGGATGGATGGGAGATGGAGAAGTTATTGACACAGTTTAGAGCTAATTCCAAGACAAAACAGAGTTGTTTCAGCCAAGGTTCTTGTCATTAATGTAATGGCTAAAACAATGTGAATTCTTGAAATTTCTAACTTTGGAAGCACTACAAAAACTTGAAAATTCTATCTATGGGAGTGACATAAAAAATGTAGGAAGATGTTGAGGGTGGCAAAGAAGCACGTAGGGGCTAGGATGGTAGTAGATGCTTATGCTCAAGATCTTACTTTGTTGTTACACTTAGAACAGATCTATGTTGTGCATAAAGAGAAGAGATCTACCACTATTTGTTTTACCATTCTAAGAAGCCAAAAGTCCCAAAAAAACCCCTCCAAATTTTGGGTGCTTGACCTCTATTTATAGGCCTAGAGTTGCCCCAAATCAGAAAATTATTGAAATTTGACACATTGAATCTCATGAAAATGGAAAAATTTCCAAAATGGGAAAAATGCATATATCACATGGAAATGACAAATGAACATAATGAAAAACACATAGATCATGTGGAAACATGTAAATCATATGGGAATATGTAGATGACATGAGAAATGTACATTGGGATCCACCGTAAGGTTTTGAAAGATTCTTGATAGGAGAATGCATGTAGAAATGAAGATCCAAATCTTTGACTTATGTAGAAAAAGATGAAGTAGGTACAACAATGTCCATGAGACCAAACTTGTTGAGTGTTGGATCACTTCTATTCCTACTCCTTGTTCACATAAGATCACTTTTTGAAGGATGGAAGAGCTGGTGTAGGAACACATCCTCTAATTATATTCTTTCATCCCTAAAGGTGGTTTTTGCATGCTTCGAATGCTGTGGAGAGATCAAGGAGATGTCTTAGTTGAGAACTAGGAGGAAATAGGAGATGTCCCACATGTTTGGAAGATTTCTTTATCGAGTGTTGGCTTGTAATAGAAGACGTCTCACATGTGGAGGAGATGTCTCATTTTAATGGGAGATGTCTCAAGGGAGACGTTCCAACTTTTGAGAGATGTCTCATGTGAGATATCTCAACTCTAGAGGAGATGTCTCAATTCTACAAGAGACATCTTCCACTTCCCAGAGACATCTCTCATGAATGTTGTAACTAATAACAAGATGTCTTGAAAAGCCTTGAGATGACTAGTGTGATCGAGGAAACTTTCAAATTGGTAGTTCCAAAGTAGGACATAGTTGGAAAAAATGAAAAAAAATAGAAAAAGCTAGGAATCTTCAATATGAGCTTGAGAAAATATTTCTAGGTTTCATATCTTTGTTTTCTAATAAATATTGTTGTTGTTTCATGTTTTGAAAGATGAGGAGAGGTATGTAATGAATGCATGAGAGCACGTGTAAGAGTGCATGAGGGTGTATATTATCAATTGTGTGTGTTTGGCCTTGGTATCTCTTATGTGTATTATGTGTTTGATCTCACTCCTATGTTTGTGGGGGAGATCTCATTCGATTGTGTCTTGCATTGAGAACAATTGTTGTGTGGTTGTAGAGCCTCATGCTGTGCAATATAATTAAGTGATTGTGAGTGGCTTATGGTTTTGGATTATAAAACCACTAATTATAATCTTTCTTATATTAATTAAAGATAGCTAGTTTTCTTATTTTCTAGCATACAATATTGTCTTTCATGATATATGGATTTAGTAGGATTTGAAGGTTAAAATAAATAGAGTAATCTTACTCTAGTTTGTAAGCATATCATTCAAGCTACTCATGTATATTTGATAAAGTCAATTTTTCTTAACCAATGATATCGTATCTACGATGTTGTTTATTCAATATCATAGCACAAGCTACGTCATCATAGATCCAATATCGCAAGATGTGTGCAACCTATAAATACAATACTTAGGCACATAGATCCACATAAGTTTTCATTCCACTAGTAGCAAAACTCTTGTAGTTTCATTTCGTAGTTAATGATAGAGTGTATGCCTACAATATGGTGTTGAGCAATTGTACGGTGTCTTTATTTGAGTGAATTGTACTAGACATAGTTCATGATTGGCAATAAAGATCAAGATTGGTTATCATCATTGGAGCATCGACTTAGTCTTCTTATGTGTACTTAGAATAAATTTTCATGTTTTTCTAGTCAATTATTTACTCTAAAAGCATTTTATTTGACATGTCGAAAGTAAGCAGTATGGATATGACTGGTTTCAAGTGCTAAGTACAGTTATCTAGTAACCCAATGATGGCATTGCTTGATTCACTCAGTAGTAATACCACTTGGTAATCCGAGTGATGACTACATGAGTCTAAGACATGTATGGTAAACCAAGACTAGATATCCATCACATTAAGTTAAGTTATATTTACTTTCTTGCAATTACTTAGACTTTGGATTAGAAATTATTTTCATTTCATCATGTTTGCTAAGAGCAAGAATGGCCAAACAACATTAGATATCATATATCTCACGGTGAGCTCAACCATACACATAGATTTCACTAGCTCCACGTGGGAAGACAATGGTCTTAAACTTAAACCAATTGCTAGCATATTAACATTGCATTATCCATGGATTATGATCTAGTCATGCCTAAACACATGTGACTTATATGGTTGGGTGTTGGATTGCTCCACCGCTCATCATTGGCATTGTTGTCGAGGACAAGTTAATGTATGCTAAGTAATTGATTTTATAAAGTTCATTGTATCAAGAACCCAAAGTTAAAATTCATAACCCTCTAATAACTCTAAAGTAAGCACATTTAATTAAACGTCTTAACCCACAACATGGCTTCAAATAAAGATACATCATCACTTGCCAAAAAGACAAAAATGGGCAATGATAGAATCAATGATGAAGGAGAATGGAGTATGTCAATGCAAGCAAGGATCTCTTATGCTCATCGTGATCCTTATTATCTCAATTTTACTTTCATCTTTCACAAAGATGGGCAACTAAGGTGGAGAGATCTTCAAGGTAACATTGTTCTACCATTAGAGTTCTCAACACCCATCATGCTTTAGACAACTCTAAGGGACATAAATCTAAGTAAAGCACTTGATAAGTATCATGTGACCAAACACATGACATGGTCCTATTAGCCAATTAAGGAGTAAGTTAAGAAAGATGCTTCCATGGAGATTAAACATGTTCATGATAAAGGAAAGGAAGTCAACTCTCCTATTATCTTAGAAGAGCTTGATGGTGATGCATTCATCGTTGAGCAACTCCATCAAAATCATGAGGTCCATTCACAAACACCTATTATCTAATTTGAGGAACTTGTCAAAGTTCAACTACATTCCACCCTAGCAAAGACACCTAAGAGGGAGGAACGAGTCTTGAGAAGATTCAAAGGATGGGGATCACATCTACTACCTTTCCATCCTTGTCCAATCCTATAAAGAATAACAAACTTAACTCTTCGTCGAATGCCAATGTAACCACTATCATGCTTACTCAAATAATCATCCATTGGATAAAGGTAGAAGCCCTTACATAAAAGCAAATAGATCTAGAAATTCCCTTAGTTTACCTTTAGGTAGCAGGGTAGAAACCATGCAAGGCTTTACTTAATTCTAGGTTAGGAATGAATATGATCTCACAAGACATGTATCAGGCCCTGGAATCTACCATCATTAACATAGAGTAACATTCAATTAGAGCTTACAAACCAATTGATCACAATTCCACTAGGACAAGTGGATGATGTAATCACCACCATCAATGGTTGGTTTTTCCCTCTATATTTTCTAGTAATTCATATGGTAAAAATAAGGGAGAATTTCCAATTATCATGGAAAGAGCTTGGCTTAGCACTGTTGATTCTAATCTTGGGATTTGCAGCTTGTCCTTGGAGATATCCAAGGAAGATGAAGTCGGTATCATACAAAGATGTAGAGTTCCATGTGTTGCATGCAACAATAATGGATGCAATTTCATGCAGAGAATATGGGCCATTAGATAAGAAGATAAAAAGGCATGCAACAAATGTATAGAAGAAATATGTGTGCAAAAATGTCTATATGTGACAGCCACACAACAAGAAGGAATCTAGTGACTGATCACAGATGAAGAAACTCAATTCAACAAGTACATGGAACTGACAAAGCAAATTGTTAGTGCTTACGTTGAAGAGGCTAATAAGTTAGAACAATTATGGAAAAGAGACTCTTACCCATGAATAAGTTAAGAAGAAGAGACAAACTAGGGATTATTGGATATCCCAAACACCATGGAGCTAGAACTACTTGAACTAAAAGCCCTACTGGCAACATTAGAGCATGTTTTCCTAAATAATAAGAAGCCAGTAATAATCAATGTCTAAAAGAAGAACAGAAGAGAAAGTTACTAGAAGTGATTAATAGATGGCCTACGACATTTGTGTGGTCTTATGATGAGATCATAGGAATTGATTTGAGAATTTGTCAACATTGGATATATACTAATCCAACAATCAAACCATAATGCCAAATCCAATAAAGGCTCAATCCCAAACTCAAAGAAAGTCAAGCAAGAGTTGGAGAAATTGCTAAAGGTAGCATTCATCCATCCTATTGCCATAAGTGAATGGATTAGTCCCTTAGTGATTGTTTTAAAGAAGGGGAAAAATGATAAGTCTGCATTGATTTCTAGATGTTGAACACTGCTACTTTCAAGGATCTCTTCTCTTTATCATTTTTTGATTAGGTCCTAGATACCATCATAGGACACAAGTATTATAGTTTTCTGGATGGATATAGTGAATATAATCAAATCCACATTGCATTTGAAGACTAGGAGAAAATGATGGTCACTAGTCCATGGGGAACATTTACCTACAGGCAAATGCCCTTTGATCTTTACAATGTGCAAGCCATCTTCTAGAGATTAGTACTAAGCATCTTCTAAAAATAGCTTGGAAATGATGTCGAGGGATTCATGGATGATTTTTGAACATATGGGCTAGATTTCAAGCAAGTACTAGATTGGTTAAAGTAAGCATTGAAAGGATGTATGGAAAACAATCTCAAGCTCAATTGGTAGAAAAGCCACCTTATGGTCTAGGATGGTATAGTGCTGGGACATAAAATCTCTTATAAAGGTATTGAGGTAGATCCTAAGAAAATTTGAGTCATATAGAATATCACTCAAAGGCTACAGACAATAAAACATGTGAGATCATTCTTGGGTCACACAGGATATTATAGAAGATTTATAGAGAATTTTTTAAAGATTGAAAAATTGCTCATGGAGCTAACTAAGAAGGATGCACCCTTTAAATAAATAGAGTCATGTGAAAAGGCATTTGAAGCTCTAAAGTAGAAACTAGTTGAGATAGCAATGCTTCAAGCTTTGAATTGATCAAGACCATTTCACATCATGACTGATGCTTCCAATGACATGCTTGGTGCAGTACTAACATAGCTAGATGATCAGAAGAGACCTTATTACATACACTATGCTAGCAAAAGCATCACCGGAGCATAATTGAACTACACCACAATGGAAAAGGAGCTAATGGTCGTGGTGTATACACTTGAGAAGTTTAGACATTATGTGCTTAGGAATCATATCTACATTCATACTAATCATAGTACCATCCTGTTTCTCATGAATAAACCAGAGGTTAGTCCTAGAGTGATTAGATGGATCATTATTTTGCAAGAATTTGACATCATAATGATCAATAAAAAGGGCACAGAAAATGTGGTAGCTAATGATCTATCAAGGCTAAAGTGGCATGCACAAGACCAAGTGGAACCTTTATCTAACTAGTTCCTGGATGAGAACCTGTTTATCAAAATAGTAAAGGCTATAAAGTTGGTAGGGAAGCCATGGACAATAGAATATATAACTTATCTATCAACACAAGAGCTTCCTGCTAATTAGAGTAAGAAATAATGAGAATAATTCCTTCATAGAGCAAAGAGATTTATGGAAATTAATAGCAATCTATACAAGATTTGTGTAGATGGGCTAGTTAGATGGTGTGTGCCAAAGTGTGATCAATAGAGAGTCTTACAGGATGCCCATGAAGGCCCATGTGATGGCCACTATGCAAGGCACAAAATGGCACTCAAACTAATAATGGCAGGCTAATTTTGGCCTACATTGTTCAAAGATGCCCAAAACTTTGCACAGTCTTGTGATAGATGTCAAAAGGATGGAGGAATAATTGTCAAAGATGAAGGGCCACAGTAGTGGATATAGCCTTTGGAGCCATCTAATATATGAGGAATTGATTCTATGGGACCCATAATGCTGATGTCGAATGGAAAAGCATATATAATTATGATTGTGGATTACTATACTAAGTGGGCAGAGGCAGTAGTAGTTAAAGATTGTACAGCCAAAACCACTACCAAATTCTTCTAGCAAAATGTGGTGAATAAATTTGGAGTACCTAGATAGCTCATATTTGACAATAGAATTCATTTTACGAGTGCTACCTTTAAGAAGATCATGCAACAACTGGGGGTTCACCATAAACTAACTACACCATATCACTGCCAAGCTAATGGTCAAATAGAATCTACTAACCAAGAAATCACAAGAATCTTAACTAAAATAGTTATTAAGTTTAGGAAGGATTGGAGTATTAAACTTAACAATGCTCTATGGGCCTATAGGACATCATGGAAATTACCCATAGGATACTCCCCGTATGAGCTAGTTTATGGAAAACTACCAATACTTTCTATTTAGGTGGAGCTTCAAACCTTAGCTACTACTAGTCAACTTGATCTTGATTTGAGCTTAGCCCAATGAGAACGACTCATGAACTCATGAATCTAAATCTTTTAAATTAAAATAGGCCTGTAGCACTAATGCATAATGAGCTCCATAAGCATTACTCCAAACATAGGCATGACACACAGATAAGAAAAGTAATAATACTACGGGGAGATAAGGTCCTTTACTATAATCACAATCATGTGCCATAAAAAGCCAAATTTAAAACAATTTTGGAAGGACCATATATTGTTGAAGCAACTTATCCATTAGGTGCCTTACACATATATCACCCATCTTGCCCTCATAAGCTCATTCTTGTTAACATCCAACAAGTCAAATTTTATCATAAACATTCTAAGGAATCTACCCAATCTATCCAACTATCTTCCACTCATTCTCTCTTTCATTTAACCAAGTTTGATGATAGTCATGGGGGTGTCCATTTAGACACGTAGGTAGTTTACTAAACTTTTCACTTTCTTTTTACTTTTCCACCTTTTTTAATAATAATATATTTTTCCATTCTTTTATACTTTTAAATTTCTTAATAATTTCTTAATTCTTTTACATTTTTCCATTCTTTAACATTTTTCATTCTTTACATATTTTTCCATTTTTACTATATTTTTCATACTCTTTTTTCATTTTCTCTGTAAATATTTTTGATTACTAATAAAACACACCAAGAATAAGGTAATGTGTAGTCCAATAAGGTGAATATTTCTCTATGTTTTCAAGTCATAAGGGATTGATTATTTGAATAGCGAGACCACAACATCCATCCATCCATTCCATTAATAAGAGGTTCTTACCATGGCCACAATGATATTCTTGCCATCATCAAACTAAGAATAAAACTTGTGATCATTATTCCTAGACCAAAAAAGTGAGGAACCAAATGCGAATGTCAAGGGTGTGACATCAAGGGGATTTGTGGATCTTCTCAAATTGTTACTATGAGTTTTATCCTATTGTTAAGGTTGTATTATGTCCTTGTAGATCTAACAAAAATCGGGAGTAATAGTACAATAAGTGTTGTCTTACCATGTTACTAGAAAGACATGTTACCCATGCTTGAAGGTAGGCGGCTTCTCAAAAATCTAAAAAATAAAAAGTGCATTGAATAAACTTCTTCCTTGGACAACATACCAAGTGATAATACTTCTTACAAGGATGATAGTTTTATGGTGATGAATTTGAGAGGTAAAATAATGCAATGTCACTAGATTGTGCTCTGGACTTGGTTTGAATCTTAGACAGAAAGGCTAATGATTACCTTAACCACTAATAAAACACAAGAATTCATTTTGCCTATGGTAAGACACCTTATGTCCCGATGTCTACAATCTCATTGCATTTGTAATCATAACTTGTGGTTTTGTGTAATATAGCATAAATTTTCCAACTTGGTGCTACTAACATGTGTTTTTTGGTAAATAGGTATGTGCTACATTCAACTCCATAAGTGCCTAAGAACACTTCTAAGTGTGGTTATACAAGGACATTAAGGATTGGAGCTTACTTTGGGGAGGACCCACTTGTACAACTAGTGTATCTTATACATGGTAAGCAATTCCACATTATCTTAAGCCTTCCAACAATAATAAATTTTAATAAAAACCTCCCTTACCAATTCAATACATTCGTTCACACACCCATCTCTTATCCATGCAAAACACTTCATGAACTTTCATAGCCCAAGATTCCTTCTTTATACATTTTCTATGCTAAATTTTTGAAAAATATGCATCATTCACATCCCAAGATTCTCTAGACATGTTTCATATCTTCCAGACATTCCAACTGACACATTTTTTTCAAGACAAATCAATGAAAAATTTGAAAATTTCTAGTGTGATATCATAGTTTCGATATCAAATCACCTCCAATATCAAATCTATGATATCACACATAAATAAATAATATATATATATATGTATAGCGTGGGGGACTTAGCAAAATTTTCATTTTCAACTTTTGAAGCTAAGGGAGTTACTGCCAGTTTTCCTTCTAAACCAAGAGCTTTAACCTCCAAAATTCAAACACTCATAATTCTATCCTCATAGCNAGTCAAAATTTTCTAACACCTAGAAGGTATTATAAGGGTAAGTACAGAAAGGAAAATGAAAGTTTTTAACAAAAATCAATCACACTAAAGCTAGAAACACTTAAATAATCCTCTTAATGAACCATACCAACTTTTATAAGCCATAAATAAGAGAAAAATAGGTAAATGTGAAGGGTTATAAGGAAACAAAAGCTTGAGGGGTTCTTTTTGAAGATTTTTCTAACTCTACAATCATAACAAGCTAAGAACTTGATCTAGTAAAGGGTACGAGTAAGGAAAGAGTTATCAAAAATTATGGTAAACATTTTAAGAATTTCCAAATCCTTGGTGATTGTAGATGGCCTTGAAAAGAGGAGCAACTAGAGGACCTTCACAGCTCGCAAGCAGAAGGCCAAGAGGTCATGGATGAGGCTGAACAGGGGAACAAACCCCATAAGAAGAACATGCGGAGTAGGAGGCTCAATCCTTTAGTATCCATCAAGAAAATCCTACTATAGGACACTTAACCCAAGTATAGGTAGAAGATCCACAAGTACCAAGACAAAAGCAGTACCTCATGTTGTCACTAGATTGCCTCCAAGCCATCCATGAGAAAACGATCATGTCCAAAGTGATCGTAGAGCCCAACTTTGGTCCATTCCTGGAATTTTCTCAAAAAATGGTGAAGATGCAACTCCAAGTATCACCATTATGGCCTACACTCATAAACAATGAGGAATGGTGTTTGGGGGAGACATATCAATTTTAGCATAACAAAAGGGAAGATGCAATAGTGAAGATCAAAGGAGTCTCAATATCCTATTCTATAAAGGTGATAGCTAAATCCCTTAATGTGCCTAATGAAGGGGCAAAAGTAGCACATCTTTCCACTAGATTAGATATGGATATAAGAAAACTACAGTTGCAAAGAGCATATGGCAAAGATAACAAGGATTACAATGAGCTAACTCTTGAAGAGAGAATTTACTTCAAAATTGGCACATGTCATCTATTTCCCATAATAAGATTGAATAAAATATCAACATATGCAGCCAAAGGAAGTGCGATTTTAATGGGGAAATTCAATGCAGACATCACACACCTCTATTTCCTTGAGATCCAATGGTAGTTTGAGGAAAAGAAGGTAGGAAAGCTGACACTTCCATTCATTTTCCTCATTAAGAAGCTATGTAGACATGCTAGAATCCTAGGGTACACCAATGACATCCCTAGTAAGGCTCAAAACGCTTCCTATGCCAAAATGCTCAAGCCAAAACCACCAAAGAAGGACTTGATGGAGAAACAAATGGATGATGGGAAAACTACTCAAACTACTATGCAATAATAGCAAGCAAGACCTAATGGTCAGCACCAAGAGTAATAGCAGCAACAAGTTCCACCACTGCTACTATAAGATTACAGGTCATCAATAAGTCATCTGCAACAAATTATAGAGACCATCAGTTGGGAACACATGAAGAGGCCAACCTGTATAAAGTTCTCAATAATGCCATCCAACCCATAGTTTCCATAGATCTTGCTAGTGGACAAATTTCATTGAAGTTAGGAGGAGAGGACCAATGGTCATAACAAATTTTTGGAAATGTTGCATCGTTCCAAGTCACGCTAGAAATTGGTAAAGGAGCCATGGTTGTGGTTATGCAGCACCAGGATGTAGCAAGAGCTATAGAAGTGTTATAAACCACATAAAGGAATCATTCAACGTACTTGTTATGCTTCTAGTTGATCTTTTTGGAGCCAAAGATGCTCAAATGTTAGTTGATACCTCAATGCCTCCTGTAGATCATGAGGATGTACTAAACCAACTTTTGTAGATTGAGCAAGTCATGACAGATATTTTTGATATCTCAAGTGATGTCACTACAATGCAATCAGAACTAATCACAACCAAAGGAAAGCTAGTCATGGTAGAGACTAGGGCAAAGCATGTAGAAAATGAAATTCACAAATTACAAGAAGAGCTTGTAATCCTAAGGGTAGAACATAGAGATCCTACTTAATTTATTGTGCCTAACTAGTTGGAGTAGTTTAGAATGGAACAAATGAATCACCTCATGAAGCATAATAAGTAGATGGAGAATGAAAAGTAGAAAGTGGTTTGAAATGCCTTAGTAGTAGAAGCATAGACATATGCATATGCTAAGGCATTCACTGCAATACAAAAAAAAAAAAAACAAGCAACTCACTGCAAACAACACTAGGTTGACCAATGTGGAAATGCAAAAAAATGTTCTTTGAAGAGAGCATTCATTAATTAAGAAAGAAAGTGATGAGGGTCAACTAGAATATGAGCTACATAGCATGAGAAAATAAGACCCTCTCAATGAAGGAGGTATGTGCCATTCAATAGAAATTAGTTATTAAAATAAGATTGTGGTAGAATGAGGCAAAGAGGCATGAAAGACCTAAAGAACACTTATGCGATAAAGTGGGCATGTACAAATAGATCAATGAGAAGGAAATCTAGATGGAAAAGGCCTAGATCAATTTTATTTCAACATAAAATCTAGATTAGAAGCCCATCTTGGATAACATGGTTCATGTCCACCAAGTGAAGATTAAAAATAAAGACCTACAGATAGAAAATTTAACAGAATACATGGAGTTAGCTAACTTGACCATGTTGATAGTAGGTAGGCCTAGAAATGAGCTTGAACAATAAGTAGTGGCCATGTACGCATTATATGAAAAGGAGTTTGCAAATAGGAAGGATGACCTATAGAAGCTACATGTAGCAAACTCTGAATTAGAAGTAGTTAAGGCCAGCTACCAAGGGTAGATAGATGTTGCAGCAAATCTGGCCAGGAGAATGACTGGCTATTAGGAATTGAGAACCTTGGCTAGGGCATTTGAAGAGGGAAGAAGGCAATTTGTGGCATGGTACATCAAGGAAAACAAAATGTTCCTATAGTTGTCATGTCCATGAGATGTACTAGCTCAATCATACATTGCCCAATTAGCATGGATGATGCATGATCCTAGAATGGAGAAAGAGATACTTTAGGTGTTGCTTAACAGATACAAATTTAAAAAACCTAATGATAAGGGGAAGCAACCGATGGAAGAGCCACCATCACTAGGCACAACTTAATCTACATTGAGCTTCTTCAGTTTTTGTTTGTTGTTTTGTCGTATAACTATATCTAAGTTTTTGTAAAACACCTTTATGGCATTTAATGTCATGCAAATCTACCTTTCAATTTTGTAAGGGATTCTATCCTCATTTTGTTTTAACTCAAGGACAAGTTTCTAGTTAGTCGTGGGGATATGATAAAGTAAATTTTTCTTAACCAACGATATTATAACTACGATATCATATCTATGATGTCATTTATTTGATATTGTAGCCAAGCTATGTCATCATAGACTTGATATCACAGGATGTGTGCAGCCTAGAAATATAGCACTTTGGTGCATGGATCCGCATAAGTTTTCATTCCACTAGTAGTAGAACTCTTGCAGTTTCATTCTGTAGTTAGTGATAAAGTGTATGCCTATGGTGTGGTGTTGAGCAATTGTACGTTGTCTTTATTCAAGTGAAGTGTACTTAGACATAGCTCATGATTGGTAATAAAGATCGAGATTACTTATCATCATTGCAGCATCCACTTAGTTTTCTTATGTTTACTTAGAATAATTTTTCTTGTTTTTCTAGTTAATTATTTACTTTACAAGCATTTATTTTACATGTTAAAAGTAAGAAGTATGGATATGACTAGTTTTGAGTGCTACGTGTAGTTATCTAGTAACCTAGTAATGGTGTTGCTTGATTTTCTTAGTAGTAATACCACTTGGTAATCTTGGTGATGACTACATGAGTCCAAGGCGTGTATGGTAGACCAAGACTAGATATCCATCGCACTAAGCTAAGTTAGATTTACTTTCTTGCAATTACTTAGACTTAGGATTAGAAACTATTTTCATTTCATCATGTTTGCTGGGAGCAAGAATGGCCAAACAACATTAGATATCATATACCTCATGGTGAGCTAAACCATACACATAGATTTCACTAGCTCCACATGGAAAGACAATGGTCTCGAACTTAAACCAGTTGCTAGCATATTAACATTACCTCATTAATGGATTACAATCTCATTGCATGTGAATGCCTATGACTTGTATGGTTGGGTGTTGGATTGCTCCACCACTCATCAATATTATTCATCATGTTGGACTTCTAGTATTTGTACATATTGTCACATTGATTAGCTTGTGTACAATTCCCTTTGGAGTAGTAGCCATTCTAGAAAAGGATTTTGTCATGTTATGTGGAACATTTGCACTTCTCATAATGATGATGGTGGATTAGGATTGACAAATTATTCTATACATGGTATTGTTTTATGTGCCAAGTGGGTGGTTAAATGCCTATCTAGTGGAGATCCTTGGAAGCTTGTTTTTCATAAGCACATTTGGATGGATAAGCCTAGAGATAGTGATTACTAGAAAGATACTCATTTTTTAAATTAGATTCTTTTTCTAAAAAGTATTACTATATTAGGTTCTATTTTTATAAAGCACATTTGGAAGGTTTAGAGTTTTATTAGTGATTTTTGGAACTTTGATAATATTACTGTTTCTATGTTTGATAAGATTTCTCCTTATTGGCTTTCCATTAATAATAAACCATGAGCTATTAAGCATCCATGGCTTTGCAGTACATGGTATAAACTTGACATCTCCATCCTTTCATCTCTTCACATGCATAATTGCTAGATTACTTGGTATGAGTGTTAATGTCTCCATGGCATTAATGTTTCTAAAAAGTTTACATTTTTTGATCTTTTAGATAGTTTGGACAAAAGTGCAACTATTCAAGATTCTCATAATGATTTTCTTGATTTTTTTTTTTGGATTAACAAGTATCATGTTTTTCCATATTAGTCCAATATTTATACTTCTATAAGTTCTAATACTAATATTTGACTAAAATTCAATTATCTTTGGAAAGTTAATCACAATGTGTAGTTATAAAAGCAACAAATTCAAAAGATATGAAATAGAACTTCTTAAAAAATTAGACATTTTCTATGGTATTTGATTCATCAATGTTTGCCTATTAGTATTTGACACTCTCATTTGGGTGTTCATGACCCAAGATATCTTATCTGCAATATCGAAGATACATTTGTTCACTATTTTGTTACTTATCCTTTTGCTTGTAGCTCTTGGACTTGGTGTAACAGGTCTTTACATGGATTTTAACTAGGATTAGATGAAGTTTTATTTGGTGACACTCCTCAACTTCAAGGATTTCTACTTTATACTTGGTGGTGTTTTTGCCTTCGTATTCTTTATGCCATTTGGAAGTTTCAATGTAATGTGGTTTTTCACATAAATTCTCCAATTAATTTTTCTTTCATTGTCATTTCAAGGTGACATCATTCAATAGCTGCTATTTTAGTTGAATTACTAAATGTTTTTTCTTTAGTTTCTCTTTTTCATTAATAGAAAGCCTTTAGTAGGAAGTGAAAACCTATTTGGGTGCTTTTGAACAAGGGCAAGGTCTAATCCTTTTCCTACCTTAGAGGGGAGGTTTTTCAAGATTGGTTGGGAGAATGAAAACTTGAAAAGCATCGCCAAAACCAGTGGGCCTTTCCTTTTTTGTTGTTTTGGAGTTTCTCCTCTATTTCTTTGCTTTTGTACTTGGAATTTTTCTTTTTAATATATTTATTTTTGGGGGTTCAACACACCAAATTGAATCCTTAATTGGCAGTGATATGTGACTCAAGTGGTTAGCTCATTGTTTTGTAGGCAAAAGATTGTTAGTTTGAGTCATACTTGAAAGCATTGTTATATTCCTATAGTTGTTCCACCACTAAGTTAACACCTCATTATTTACACCAAAGCAATGTGCCAGTTACAAAATCTTACCACTAAGTTAACACTTCATTGTCAGCATCAAAGAATATTGGAACTTGAAACATATATATTTTTAATAATATTTACCCTCAAAATATATAGTGAAATGAAGACTTTATAGCTCCTCTACAAATCAAAGCCATAACGTAGATTCCAAATCAAGAGCCTAACACAGCAACCTATTTTATGCAAAAGGATCGCCCAAATAATTTTTCATAAAGGCATACTCAACCCGCCTAGCCCATGCCTAAGGCAGGTACAATAGATGGAAAATTTGGCAGGGGGACACGTAAAAACGTTTCCCTTACACAAAGGAAGACAGCGACAGAATGAACGAAGTTTAGATCGTAGGGGCGCAGCGTCGATCTCCTTCATTTTGTTTGGAAGAATTCTTTTTCGCCTGCGATATTTGCTGTGGATAAACTACAGCGCGGCTCTGTGTTGTTCTCTGCAAGTCTGCAAATGGAATCTTCGTCTCCGCCACTAAACTTCGTAGGTACGGATTTCAATCATGCTTCTTCGAAGTTCAACCAGATGTTTTGAATTTGATATCTGGAAATTAAAGAAAAAAGTAAAACACATGTGCGTATCAGTTTGAATTTTATTTTATTTTTTAAAATTTTCCCTCAATTTGCAAAACAGTTCGAGAGCCGGAAGGACTGTCCTTATTGATCGGTCCACCGTTTCAAGAAGACAAGGCGAAAGTCAGGCTAGAAAAGTAAGGCAAACGACAAGTCATTTCCATTTTCAATTTCAATTTCATAACATAATTCGTGCTATTGTCATGTTTCTTGTGACAGAAAGATGAAGTTTTTGCTCATTCTGGTTATTTTGATGCTAGGGTTCCCTGCACGTCTGCTAAGTTCAGCAACGACGGCAGCAGGCTACTTCTTACAACGCAGAGTGGCGTGGAGATATATGATTGTGATGTAGGCACTCGGATTCAATCATTCGACGTGCCTGCCATTACAGCCGCTGAGTTATCTCCGCGAGGGACTTTTCTTCAGACCTATTGTCGCCCTTCAGGACCTCAGGACAAGAATGTCACCCTTTGGCGTGTTAGTTCTGGAGAAATCCTGTATCAGCTTTCACAGAGGCAGCTCACTAGATCGAACTGGTATTCATTATTCACATTTCCTTTTATGTGAAGCTTGAAACGATTTATTTAGTTATATTTTTTGGGGTTTATCTTCTGCCGCAACAGTGAAATGGAATTATTATAGTTGTTAAAAGTGGTATATAATAACAAATTCTGAGAATACGGGCAAGTACATTTCGTTGTAACCGGCGAGTGTCAATGCCGTGTCTCGTACCCGTCTTAATTTGTAAAGTTAAAACGGAAGAAATCAACATTCAAAGATAGCAAACTGGCATGTCATGGTGAGTCCTTGACCATTCATATTATTCGGGATACTAAGAAAAGCTACATTCAGAGAAAAGAACCATAAATGGGAGAAGATATCGAAGCCATTTTATAATATTATCTGAGAAAAAGGAAACACCTGAGCAATGATGGTGATTCACCATGCGTTAAAAACTAGCTTCATTAATGTCCCATTTCCTTTGATTGTAGAAACAGAAATTAGTTCATAGAACAAAATGCAAACTAAATTTCAGACGTGAAACTTAGATGGTTTGGAGAGTTGTGAATTTTAAACAAATTTTGGAGATGTGTCGTTTTACATGTATTATTCTTGGAGTGACTTCGAGGGAATTTAAAGCAAAGGGAGCTTGAGAAAAAGGACCAAAGCATAAATTGAACAATAGCAATATTACTGTAATGAAGATGCTTTAATTGAGTGTTGCTGAAGCCAAATCCAAAATAATTGATATTTTTGTAATTTTAGTTACCAGGTTGTTAAGTATGCATACGACAGTATGTAGACTACTAGTCTTAGCTTTGAGAAATGGAAGATGTGTCATATAATAATGCAACAACTTGAATAACATATACTTAAAAAGAAAAGGCATACCCTAAGTGGGATGCTGGCATGTCTTTACCAACATGAAAGTTTGGTTGATTGGAAAATGCTAGAGAGGACAAAGAGCATCATTACACTAGTCCATACTTGTTGAAGGAGATATTTAGAATTTTTCTATCTATAAGCTGCCTAAACAGGCAAGGTATGCTATAAAAACAGAGGAGAAGCACGTGGAATGGTGCAGGAGAGACATAAATAAATGAACTGTTATTGCTTTTTGAATGTGTGCAAAAAGGGTATCTACATTTAACCATTACCAATATCATTTGATAATTGCATACTTATGTTGTGCATAAGGTAAGGGCTTTGCCAACAGAGCTGCTTATTTGGAAAAACAGGACATGCATTAAGGGTATGCTGTAACTCTATTTTTGGAAATGATATGCTAATCAATAGGCATGAGGAAGTTGTAAATATCATATATAATTAATTTTAGTGTGTTTAGAATCATTGAGAGCAGCTATGATATATCTTTCACTTACGTGTTAGGGAGAAGTTACTTAGTTGAAGTAGGAGAAACGAGAGAGCAAAGTAAAATAGAGCTGTTGCATTTTGTGATCATCAACGTGATTTGGCCCCTTCTCTACCTTTTGAGATTATGATCGCCTCCTTTGAATTTTGAAAATCATGTTGCTCAAAATTTGAATTCCATATTTTTGCTTCCCAATAGATTTTACCTGATTATGATATTTTTCTTGGAGAAAATCCCACATCTCCTTGCTGGTTCTGAAGTTTGCAATTATATTTTAGGTTGAGAACAAATTGAGTTACAAATGATGCCTTTTGCCAATTCATTCTCCTTTGTGACCTTTTCAAATTGCTTCATCATTTTTCTTGATTTGACAATGCCTTTTTCTATCGCCTCTCATGCTTCATGTTGTTCTGTAAATGTCCTAGTCATGTTTATCCATAAGGATCATCACCCAGAGGCTCCCATGCTCCACCTGGTCATGTTTATTCATTATTGGAAAAATTGAATGCCATTGAAAATCTTTGGACTCATTGGATAATTGTTTGAATGCTTCATCTTGATGATCTTCTCCTAGGAATTGACCTTCACTCTGATACCACTGTTGGGTTTTTGATGAATTTCATAGCAGGGCTTACTTGCTGAACGGGGCAACCTGGTTGATATTGACATAGAACAGAGGGGGTGACCCAATTGATGGGGGCAGTTCGATTGTGAGAAACTGAAATTTTCCTGATTTTGAAACTGCAATATCTCTGTAAACCAGATGATTTTTGGGCTGTTCTTGGGCTTGTTTGAAAGCTTGTTCTGTGATATATAAGTCTAAAAAGTTTTAGATCAATTGGATAAAACTGTTTAGCTTCTAGAATAGAAATTGGTGATCAATTTGATGATTTAAATTTGGCTTGCAAAAGGGGTCTTAGATAAAACTGTTTAGCTTCCAGAATAGAAATTGGTGATTTGCAAGATGAATATATTTGTCATTTGAGAGAGATATGAAGTAAGTAATTACTTGATACAAAACTTTTTGAACAATCTACCTCCCTACAAAATTTGGACTTGATTTGATGGTTGAAATTTGTTACACAAGAGTGACCCTGATTGTGATTATTTAATTTTCTGGAATCCAGTGAAGGTTGATGGCACCCAAAAATTTTGATGAAATGAGTAAATATAAATATCAAATTGAAACTTTAACATATTGGAGATGAGATGTGATAAGAATGATCAATGAATAATGAATCTTGAATGGATTGATTGAAATACTGATGATGATGATGATGTTGAACAATGTTGATGATAGAATGAAGGTTGATAAAATGATGATATATAAAATTAATCAATTGCTAAATATTGATGATGAATTTGATGAATAATGAAGAATGACGAATAGATGAATGTTGATGAATAATTATGAATGATGATCTGTTGAAAATTTGAACTGAATCTTTAATTGATGAAATTGCTACACTTACAACATGATTTGCCAAGGGATTTACAGGCATTTGATGGGGATAAGCTTGGCTGTGATGAATAGGGCTTCCCCAATGACTAAAGAGGCTTGGAAAATGAATGGACATGTGAGATTGGGGCCAAAATAAAGTTACATCCACCCATCAATCTTTTTAAGAAGATATTTAAATAAAATGCCTATATGACTTATTGACTTTTTAACTTTTATAAAAGGGACAAATTTACAAGGTTCTATTTCCTAAAATAATAAGGGGCCTTTAATCACTTTAAACTTTGAAAAATGAAGCTCATGTATTATCCTAAGCTTGAAACCACAACATGGACAATATTTGTATGGTGAGAATGAGGAGTCGAAGTGCATGCTAAAACCAACAATAATAGCAACGATAAGTGACTATAGATGAACAATGACATCTCAAAATCAAGTAAACAATCAAAGAGGAATTATAAATGGTAAAAGATTGGAGAATATTAGGAATTTTCTTTTTCAACTATAAATTTCCTATGTTGAAATTTACCATTGGGAACTCATGTGATTTTGCATTATCCATTTACTTACCAGTTGCCCATTTGTAGATGGACCAGACAAAATGCATTAAATTTCAAATAGGATCTCTCTATCATGTTGCGTATTACATACTATAGCAACCTAAATTATGCAATTTGTCTGAGGAATCAAGAGTTGAGATTTCAGTGCAATTTTTTTGATACCATTATATATACCTATGTAAGAGCTATATAAATCAAGCCAGGTATGTATAACAGATGCCTTTTATAAATTTTTAGACGTAAACTAGAGGTTTCTTACTAAAAGAGATGTGAAAAAAGCCTAAATTTGCGATAAGATGTCTACTTAAATGTCAAATTCCAGAGCTGGATATGAGTTTCTATCTCCTCTTGGATTATTAGAGTGATATTGTCCTCTTGGGTACAATCATTGTTCTTATTAATCTCATTTTCAGATTTTACATTACCTTAAAAAAATCTTGTACATGGCTTTTAAATTTTGAGTCGTTCACTTCTTGTTCATAAATGGTTTTTTTTTTTTTGAAATCTTTTTTCACAGGCCTGCATTCCAGTTTAGTGAAAATGAAGCAATTGCCTGTCGGATGGCAACAAATGAAGTGCAGTTTTATGATACGGAGGATTTTACGAAAGGAATAGCAAGCAGGATTCGGGTTCAAGCAATTGCTGGCATGCAGCTTGCCACCTCTCCTCCCAAATATGTTGCAGCATATGTTCCTGAGTCTAAGGTTCAGTTTTCTGTTATTTTTTATTAAAGCACCGAACTAGCTATACTTGGTCTCTGTTTTAAGAAGTTATTTTTGTTATTTGTTATTTCATTTTCAGGGAATACCAGCCAGCGTTCAGATATTTGATCAACAAACAGTCGGCCAAGGCCAACCTGTAGCTCGCCGAAGCTTCTTTAAGTGTTCAAAAGTTCAGCTCATATGGAATAATGGATCATCTGGACTGTTGGTTCTAGCACAATCTGATGTCGACAAAACTAATCAGAGCTACTATGGAGAGTCCAGATTACATTATTTAACAACTGATGGATGTCATGAAGGACTTGTACCTCTTTGTAAGGATCATTATTTGTTGCAACTTGTGGCAGTATTTTTATTATTTATTTATATTGATATAGATTAAATTATTTGCATTTAATATTTTGGACTTAATAGCAAAGGATGGACCTGTCCATGATGTTCAGTGGTCTCCATCAGGAACTGAGTTTGCTGTCATCTATGGCTGTATCCTTTTCTATCATTTTTCATTTCTTTAACTACACTTTTTGATATATGGATTACGGTTTCCAATCTATTTAGTTTCAGTGCTTCCTTGACATGATTCAGTCATGCCTGCTAAAATAACACTATTTGACAAGAAATGTAAAGCACTTTTTGAGTTTGGGCAAGGGCCTTACAACACCCTAAGATGGAATCCACGGGGAAAGAGTATCCTTCATCTATTTGTTTTTCTTTTAAACTCTGAAATTTTCAGTAGAGATCTTGATGTTTAAGATCCACATATTTTTTAAAATATGCGTTTTCATGTCTTAACTACTAAACAGTTTTATGTCTTGCTGGTTTTGGAAATTTACCTGGTGATATGGTAGGTTCATTTTTGTCTTGTATGAATGAATGTTATGGTTTTAATTGCCAACCTGTACTTTTTGATCAATTCAAGAAAGTTTTAGATTAAGTGATGCACAATTGCTCTTCCCAGTAGGTCCCTTCGAGATCCCTTGGGCTTGATAACTTTTTAGAGAGACGAAAAGAGAAGTAACTTCTATATTAGAACTTATGATTTTGAGTGTGTGCATAAGATTGCCAGGGATTCTACAAAATCTTTTCTATAATTTAAACTTTTATGTTTATACATAGTTAAGAAATATATTTTCTAGACCTAGCTTTCTATGGATATACTATTTGCTTTATAGCACTTGGTATTACAACTTTGCTCTTTTAGTTGATTCCCAAAAGTCAATTGTGCTACTAGATTTGATGTTGAATATTCGACCCCTAATGGTCAGCATGTTATTTAATTTTGAAAATACTATTATATGTATTTGACTATTTGTTTTAGGTTCAACTTGTGCAAGTTAGTTTTTTTATTGGTATACATTTTGATCTTTGATTAGTTGTTTTCCTGGTTTATTTTACTTAGTCTCTATAAATTTATGCGATAAAATATGTTGGATTTCTAGCTACATTGATGGATATCAGGAATGTTTTTGAATTTTTACCCAATTTTTAGCATTTTCTACCATCACATGGCTTCGATTTATTGAAGTTCAAATGCAGATTCAAACTTTTCAGCAATATTTATGAAAATAACTGACCCTGCAATTCTATCATCTAGTATTTGTTTTTATATGATACATTGGTGACACATGTCAATCATGGTTTCTGAACAGGTTTTTAAGAGTCATTTGTAATTTACTTGGAATCAAAGCTCATGTGCATGCATTTGATTTGGCCTTAATTCGATCGTTTTGATTTGCAGGCCTTTTGGGATTGTTCCACAAAAAGGCTTCTTGGAGGCACAAAGGCTGAATGTTCTGTAACAAGTGAATGGTCACCCGATGGCCTCTACTTTATGACTGCTACAACAGCTCCACGGCTCCAAATTGATAATGGGTATGCCTAGCTGAATTTCATTTTCTGGTTTTGATTTTCTTGTTAAATTACATTTGTTTTCAAATCATGCAGGTACAAGGTTTTCACCTATAATGGAACATTATATTTTTCAAAGATGTTTGATAAACTATATCAGGTCAGTTTTGTCATCAGATGTCGGTTAAATTTACCACTTTCGTGTTCAATAATCTGTTGCCGGACTTGATTGTGCTGTAGACTAACCATTACCATCTGCTGCAGGCAGAGTGGCGTCCATCAGAGTCTTCTACATATGGTGAGCTTCCAGAGCTAGTCGAGCAAATGAACAAAACGTTACAGATTGGGACAACAGCCGCAGGTATGGGGCATGACTATGCTAAATTAGTTCTGGTCGTATAGAGGGAACTTGGAAAGATATTGACAAATTTTATTTTCAATGTTAGTTACAAAAGCTTCTGGTACATCATCAAAATCACAAACTTCTACGAAAGTAGGTGCTTATCAGCCACCGAATGGTAAGAGTGCTGCAGCTCCTGCGGCAAGACCTGCCGCTTACCAACCCCCACACTCACGGAACGCAGCTGCAATTCAAGCCCAGGTAGTCATTGTTCTCCTTAATGGTTGAAGCTTATTTTATGCTAAACCAATGTACATGATCATCAATGGTGCTTCTTTGGCTTTTCCTCGAAGAAATTAATGAATAATGTTATCATCTATTGCAGCTTTTTGGTGAGACGAGTCCATCACAGTACGTAATTCTTCCCATTTTACCTTATTCCTCTTTTTGAGTCAGCTTTTGTTTTCTGTATTGCTTTTCTCTCTCTTTGTATTTGGTTTTGTTAAAGATGTAAAAACTAAAAATGATGACTTTGTTTTCTGTTGTGCAGAGAGACGAGCAAGACTGCCCTTAGAAATAAGAAGAAAAGAGAGAGAGCAAAGGAGAAGAAGGCTGCCGAAGAAGCTGCTGGAAACACAAGTTGACTGATTAAAATTTCTAATATTCAATTTTACTTACCTTGAGTCATTCCAGGGTTATGTAAACACCCGAGGCTGCTTTCAGTAGTTCCTGAATTTTTTTGAAGTCCGAAATTTCTCCGGATTATTTTATTTGCTATTGTATCTTTCAATTGAGCCTTCTGAGCAAATTTGGTTAGAAAATTAATTATACATGTTGATTGCAAGAAGTGTCTTGCATTTTTCACATGAGTCTTTTACGTTCGAAATCTAAATTTTTATTATAATATAATAATTTCGTACCTGTTCAAATGTTATTTACAGATATTTATGATAATAACTCTTACATTATTCTCAGCATGATACATCGCATCATCTATGAGGTATCGGAAGCAGTAGAAACGATTTTTGGAGGAGCAAATTGGAGAGCTAACGAAAGCAGGCATTACGGTGAATTGGAAGCTAATACATTTTCAGACATTCGAAACAGTAGTGTAACCTTAAAAACTATTTTTTGATTTGACCGTAAGCTGAATTTGATTTTCATTTGTGTTTTGATGTGTGTAAAGTAATTGTCAATTGCATGTGATAGGTTATTTTGTTACAATAATCAGGTTAATTTGCTCTTATTTGTATTATTGCATGGTCAAGTCACCTGATGGAGCCTACGTCGGTTGTCAAGCTAAAGCTTATTTGTTAAACGTCTAACTGGGGGACCTGGCTGTTTTAGAGAGGCAAATCATTTCAAATTGAACTGGCCCAATAGCCTTAAGATTTACCTACTTGAAATAATTACACAGGTTCAGTTTTAACCGGCTCTCTGGTACATTACAGGTCCTAGGGAATGGGCCATCACAGGAAGGCACACTATGGACATATTTAATTGTAGTGTTTGGGAACATCTTTGTTATATGCAACTGAATCCGAGGTAGAGGAGATGGGCAGAGTTGCTAGTTGACTTTGATATCACAGTTCAATAACTGCTCAATAGCATATGGAGGGAATTCTAGATGCACTAAGCAGGGTAAGTGGGAAGTTTTGCAAGGTCAATATCCTACCCATTTTGAGGAATGCTATTCAATATTAGCAAGATTTAGGCTCTTAGCATTAAAAACAAGAGTAGAGTTTATGTACTAGAGGTTCTTTGTCAAGAGGCTTATTTAAGCAACTATGAGATACACCTTGGTAGTGATAACATGTATTAGAACATTAGAAGATTTTATTGGTGGCTAGGTATGAAGAAAGATTTTGGAGAATTAGTGCCCAAATGTATTATATGTTAGTGGGTTAAAATTATTTATATCCTTGTAAAATTTCGAAGTAGAAAGTAAGGAGTAGTTAGTATGGTGAAAACTAAAAAGAATACCATCCTTGTGGTCATTGATTTTTTTGATCAAATACTTCCATTTCTTAACTATGAAGGTATTAACTAGTAAGGGATTACCACTTGGGGTGATGGTAAGGTGCTTGTTTTTCAAATTGTAAAACCTAGGTTTGAGCCTAGGCACAACCACTCTAAATAGGTTAAGCTTTCATTCATCCATCGACCCTTTGAGGACCCCACCTTGGTGGGATGAGAGTTTATCCTCTAGGTGATGATCCTTGAAGGTATTAACTAGTGTTGAAGAGATACTATAGTTCTTTTTGTTAGAGATTGTTAAACCAAATGGTGTGTGAAAGAATGTGTCTAATAAGGGATATTAAGTTGATTTCTTATTTTTGGTAGACATTCTAGGTGGGCATGGGATTTAGCTATACAAAGCTTCAAAGGTAGTGTGAGAAAAGAGATTAAATGGAATCAAGGTTGTTTTGCAAATTTAATTTGAGGTCAAATGGAGAACTACATTTAGAAAGTTAGAAAAGACATTTTGGATGAAACAAAAGGTAAAAGAATAAATCCCAAAGAAGATATGGTACTTGAATTATAAAGTACAATATGCTATCTAAGATAAGAAAAAAAAATGCTATAAGGAATGGCAATGAAGTGGAAACCATGAAAATAGGTTGATATACAAAATGACAAAGGAGGCAAAAGTAGTAATAGAAAAAGCCAAACATGAGGCTTAGGATAGTTTCTATGAGAAATTAGGAACAAAGAAGGGAGAAAAATTTACATACAAATTGACAAAAATTAGAAACAAAAAAAATGTAAAGACATTGATTATGTTAAATGCCTCAAAAAGGCAAATATATGAAATTTGGTAAAAGATAATAAAATTTTGGATAGGTAAAAAAACTGTTTTCAAGATTTATTGAATAAAGAATTTCTAAAAGAAGAAATTTAGGAAGAAAAGTGAAATATATAGTTTGGCTAATGATTTGTCCTTCTTTGAGGTGAATACAACCTTATTTAAGATGAAAAATAGAAAAGTGGTTGGACCATATGACAATTCTATATAAGCTTGGAATGCATTAGAAGATACTAGAGTTTCATAGTTGATACAATTATTTAACAAAATATTAAGGGATTAAGAAATGCCTAAAAATTAGAGAAAAAAACATTGTTGTTTCATATACAAAAATAAAGGAGGTGTGAAATTTTGAAAACTATAGAGAAATCAAGGTAATAAGCTATACTATGATGTTTTGGAGGATGGTCATAAAGTAATGTCCTAGATTTGAATAAACAATATTAGAAATCCAATTTGGATTTATGCTAGGAAGATTTACTATAGTGGCTATTTTCTTGATATGACAATTAATGGAGAAGTTTAGAAAACATAGAGAAAATCTACATCTGATCTTCATTGATTTGGAAAAAGAAAATGATAAAGTGCCAAAGATATTATTTGGTGGGCCTTGTAGAGGGAAAACATCTTTGATAAATATATCAAATTGATTCAAGGCATGTATGAAGGAGCTACTACTAGAATTAGAATTGGCGAGATCACATTCAATTTTCTAGTTATAGTAGGTTTACATTAAGGATCCACACATAGCCCATATGTATTTATTGTTGTTATGGATGAATTACCAAAGGAAATACATGATGAAATTCCTTAATGTATACTGTATACTATTTGCAAATGATATTGTATTGATACAAATTAATAAAATATTACTTTTAAAATGGAAAAATGGAGACATGCTCATGAATCAAAAGGCTTAAAAATTAGTACAAGCAAAATAGAATATATGGAATGTAATTTCAATAAAAGTATAAATAGTAGTGAAATATAAATGGCAATTCAAGGCCAAAAACTCCCTCATTGCAAATAGTTTCACTATCTAGGATTAATGCTCCAATTATATGATGCAATTTATAAATATATAAGAAAGAGATTTGAGGCAAGATGATCAAAATGGAGGTTAGTGGTGTTCTATGCAATAAAAGAATCCCAATAAAACTAAAGAGAAAATTTTATAGAATAATGATTAGGTCTACTATCTTGTATGGTGCTAAATGTTGGGCAATGCAATAGAGGCATAAATAAAAAAATTAGTGGTAGGAATGTGAGTGCTCATATGGATGTTAAATGTTATAAGAAAAGATAAATTGCACAGTATAGACATTAAAGAAAGACTTGGAGTATAACGCTTTAGATAGTTTAAGGATGTCCAAAGATGATGAGAAAATGAGCCTAGAAAAAAAAGGTTGTTATGTCATTATTCCAAGAAAGCCACAAGGGCTTGAAACCCTACGATGAAAGAGAAAAAGAACCTAGGCATCTATTGTATTTCTGAAAACTTGCAAATAAGAAATGTTAGTTCCAAATTTTGCTAAAGTTAAACACTCCCTAAAATTCCCTAAAGCCCGAAGAGTAGCCCTAGAAATTAGCATGAAACTTATTAAAATGAAAACTAACTAAAAACACATTCTCCTTGATAACTTGGACAAGGAATGTTTCAAGTTACATCTAGAAATTAGTAATAAATTACATTCTCCTATTTGGGATAGCTTTGACCAAACTATCATGGCAACCATTTACCAATGAAATCATGTATTAAGAAAGAAATGATATAGAAAACTCTACAATTTAAGAAATAAGAAGAACCATATAAAACCTTCCCAAGCCACCAAGAAGGAAAGCAATGATTCTCCCACTTTTTTTCTAAAACAAAATTACTAGCCCAAAAAAAAATGTTTCATTGAATTAAAAGATTTAGAGAATGAAGATATATTATTCATGAAAAATAATCTAGAAATTAATATGAAGGAGTTACCAAACATCACTACCAAGAAGATCTTTTCCAAAATCTCAATCAACTTAGAACCTCAAAGGAAAAACTTGTAATCAATCTTTCTAAATGACCCTTTAGTAAAGATATCATTGAACTATTAAATAAAGGTTTATATTTTGTTGTTTCCCTTAAAAACATAGAAAATGAAGACTTTATTATCATTATAGAAAAATCCCTTAAAAAAATTGATAAGGAAAAAGCTATAAGAATCGTTCATAATAGCATTAACATTTTACTCAAAGCTAAAATACCTAAGAGTAACATTTCCAAGAAAGAATTCAAACTACTTTGGGACTTGAAGAAAAATGAAAATTCTCTTAAAATCAGGCAAGCAAATAAATGAAAAGTAGTAGTAATAATGGATGAACAAACATATAAAGAGAAAATCTTAGAACTTCTAGGGTGCAATAGTTATAAAATAATAGACAAAGATCCAACTTTGAAAGTTGTAAGAAAAGTTGGAAAAGTCATAATGGAATCCAACTTTAATGAAAAGATTAAAAATTCTCTTATTCCCACCCATTTTCATCTCCCTCAAATATATGGTGCTCCTAAGATTCATAAAAAATAGCGTTTCATTTAGACCTATAGTTGATACCATTGGTTCTCCAACATATGCTCTAGCAAAGTATCTTGTCGATAATATTCTTGCACCACTTGTTGGACATACTACTTCTTTCATAAGAAATACTCAACATTATGTTGATTTTATCTCTAGTATCACACTAAACAAAAGGATATCCTTGTGAGCTTTGATTTTGTATTCCTTTTTACCATGATTCAATTAGAAGAAGCCTTTAGAGTCATTCGTAAAAAAGTTAATAAGGAAGTAGCCAATCTTGTTAAGATCCATTTAGAAACCACTTATTTTAGATATAATAATGTATACTATGAGTAAGTGCAAGGATTTCTAATGGGATCACCTTTTTCTCCTATTATAACTAATCTATACATAGAAGACTTTGAACATAAAGTTTTAAATTCATATGTGCTAAAGCCAAATTATTGGATTAGATATGTTGATGATATAGAATGTATTTGGCAATATGGCAAAGAAGTACTAAACAAATTTTCTACATATCTAAATAACATTAATTGTAATATTCAATTTACTATTAAGAAAGAATATTATAACTCTCTTCCTTTCTTAGATGTTAATGTTACCAAGATCATGGATGATAAGAATAATTTACAAAGCTCTTTTGGAGTCTACAGGAAGAAAATTTACATAGATAGATATTTGGATGCTAATTCTAACCATCCCTTTTGTCAAAAAATAGGAGTTTTAGAAACTTTAATGTTTAAAGCCCTTATAGTTTGTAACATGAAAACCTTACAAGAAGAATCTAAACATGTTAATCACATTTGTTGAAGTCAAATTTTACCAGATAATGAGATCCTAGCAATGATGGTGTATCAATGATGTCGTTGATACAATGTCATCACTCATGCTACATCATTGTTGATATGATGTCTCAAGATCTGTGCAACCCTATAAATATGACACTTGGATGCAAATCCAATAACTTTTCATTCCATACCTTACCCAAAATCTTGTAGTTTTGTTCCATAGTTTTAGCAATAGGGTGAATGCTTGCAATGTGATGTGAAATAGTCAATCTGAGTCTTTATTCAAGGAAATTGTAGTTGGAACTAGTTTAGGCATGGCAACATCATTACAACATCACTTAGTTTCCTTTATGTTTACTTAGAATAATTTCCTTGTGTTCTTAGTTACTACTTTACTTTTTAAGTATTTTACTTTACATGTTTAATTAGTAAAAGCAGTATGAATATGACTGGTTTCGAGTCTTAAGTGTAAATATATGGTAACTGATGAGCGGCTAAGTACCCCTACGCCCAACCATACAAATACGAGCGTTCACGCACGATCCGGTCGAACTCCGTGGATAGGCTAGTTGTGGTATCTAGATAGTTACACGTTGATCGTAGTTCGCTGTCTTCCCACTTGGACTAGTATTTGCTTTGTCACGTATGGTTTAGTCTAGAGTGAGGCATATGATGTGATCCTAAACTAGTGCTACTCCTAGAGACAATGGAAAATAATCTTGATTAAACTAATGAGTAATAGGAAATGAGTCTAAGCTAGCCTAAGTGCCATGAATATTCGTTCCTTAATCATCCGTACACATCTTGGACCTTGTGCATGACTACTACTGGGATTACCAAGCGCAGATCCTAGGTACGCTACTGGGTTGCCACGTAGTCACATTTAAATGCTCATGATTAAGTTGTACTCATTCCGCATTTAACAACAGGAATAGTAAATGACGATAAAGAAATATTAACTAAGAAAATAATAAATAACAATAATAATTAACAATAACAATTAAATAATTAAACTAAGTGAATGCTGCAATGTTGAAGTAATCTCGATCTTTATTGCCGATCATGTGCTTGTCCAAGTACGTCACACTCGAATAAAGGTTTCATACAATTACAAGCATCACATTGCGGGCATACACTGAGAAAATAATCTAACTCCTACGGAAACAAAATGAAAGGGCTTCGCTACAACTACTAAAAGGATGCTTAAATGAGGCGGAAGGCCCTCTTATTTATAGGCCGAAATAGGTGGCCACGTATATGCGGCCCAGTTGACACATCAACTGATTAGCACTTCATCATACCCCCACAACCAAATATCAACTCATCCTCAAGTCAAAGTGAGGAACAAGCTAATTGAATACATAGTGGATAGGTATGGGATTATTGACTAACTAGAAATTTATTCATGCCGCAGTGGAGAATTAAACAAAATTTGGACACAGACACAAAAGACAAAACTTGCGAAACTCATGGGGTTCTCGGTAGTGGTGGCTCCTCCATGGGTGCCTTTCCTTTTTTCTGTGTGCTAGGCTTATGAGATTGATACCATTGAAGAAGCACCTGATGTTTCTCCTCTTCTATTTGAGGATTATGAGCTGGCCATGCTGATGTTCCAATGTTTGATGGAGTCGACACTTTTCATGGACACGGCGGCTGCGGGAACACTTGATTGGTCTTGACATGCCATGCTGCAAATAGTTGTCGTTCCTCTTCATAGGCTTGGGCCTTGAACTCTCCTCCCTTTGCTTGGATAGATTATGCAGTAACAGGAGTCTTATGATGGATGATGAATGATTTCCTTCTGCTCTGCATGTTTTGCACGAGGTCCTTGGCCTCTGCCTCCCCCAGGTTGTTCAGTTGCACCATGAGAAGGTCCTCGTTGTTGTCTTCTTTTAGGGCCATATATAATCACAAAAAGATCAATTGTTAGTAAGGTTATTTGAAAAGAGTTCAATGATTTCATACCTTACTCATTGCCTTTAATAAATGTTGAATTCTTTACTTAGTATGATTGTAGAGTTAGAAATTTTTCAAGGAAGTTGCCCTAAAAGTTTAATG
>MNCI01006861.1:587643-605287 GCA_015680685.1 Gnetum montanum | reverse complement strand
CTATTTACATCCCAACCAGGTATGTAAGGGATAACCATATTAAGTGGATAGATATGAACAACATGCCTAGATTTGAGGGTGGAAACAACATAGATTCACAACATCACCTTCAAGCATTCCATGATGCCTACATCCTACAGAACATAGAAAGTGATTGGCAAGAACTTAAGTTGTTCCCTTGGACACTCATTAAAGAGGTTGAAAGCTAGTACAGATCATTAGAATTGGAATCAATTAGAAGATGGAGTACCATGCTTGAACTTTTTAATGACAAATATCAAACCTACTCTTGGGTGTCTAATCTTAGAAAACAAATCTAGGGCTAGAAGCAAGGGATCCATGAATCCCTTGATGTGACAATGGGTAGATACTATTCAGTTCTACATAGGTACTTAGGCCATGGAATTTCCCAAAGGGAGCAACTTAGGCACATTGTTGACAGGCTACAAAACAAAACTAAGGAAGCCCTTGGGGTTTATGCCCAAGCAAGATTGTTTGAAATGATCATCCATTGCATTCAAAGACTCATTGATCAAGTGGAAAAGGAAGAAGGTGAATTGATAAAAAGATTATCAGTTGAGGAGTACAATAGAGACCCATCCATTAGAAAGAGAGATGTACGAGTGTGCGATTAGCAAGAGGAGAAAACCTTAGAGGAGGTACTTTAGAAGAAGATACTACCTATTTAGAAATCTATTACAAATATAGCAAATAAAGTAGAAAAGATGTGGGATTCAATAGAAAAAAGTGTGCAATGGCTCTAAAACTTGTGGAGGAAAGAATTGAGTAGGCCTTCAGCAAATGTAAGGAGAAAAAGAAAAAAAGATATTTTGGATGGAAAGGAAAGATAGCTTTAATGGTAGATTGTTCGGGTACAAGTTCAGATGAGGAAGAAGGATGTTTCATGTAACCAGTATGACCATCCTAAGGGATGTTATCTTGTCATGGCACATTTGTAAGAAATAAGGGCATATGCACTAAACCCAAGATTCATCAAGAAGCAAATGCCCAAACGATTACCTTATCCTCAAGGTAACTACTAACATATCTTCCAACCAGCTTACTACCCTAGTGGAGCTTATTCACAACCATAGGATTAGTATCATCAGTAGTGGAAACAACCACAATTGTGGGTGATTCCACCACCACAACAACAGTACCCATATCAGCAACTAGACCCTTATGGATATTATGTCCAACGTTCAATTTCTATAGGGAACATAGTGGTTCAAACTCCTCAATATTACCCACCAAAATACTACAAGCCAACACCTCCTAGGATGGACTATAATTCATATGTGCATCCATAAGAAGTTGGTTTGTTAAATATAGCTCCTAACCCTTTACCACCTATACCACCACCTATAATGTAGGGAGAACTACCATTATAGCCTCAATAGAAAAAATGCAACTAGGATAGCGAACATGCAAGAGGAGGTAGTCATGTAGGAATCATAATCTAGGAAATGACCATTCTTCTGAACAAGTCTTGAGAAGGTTAGAAGAATGGGGAACACATCTACTTCCACTTCATCCACATCCAATCCTCTTATGAACAACAAGCTTCCAACATCATATAATACAAATGTGACAACTATCATGTTGACATGGACCATTACTCATTGGATCAAGGTAGGAGCACTTCCTCAAAAATGAATAGATCTAGGAAGTTCCTTGGTATACCTTCAAGTAGCAAGGAAAAAAATATGCAAGGATTCACTCAATTTTTGGTCAGGAGTGAACATGATATCACAAGATATGTATCAAGCCTGAAATCTACCACTGTTGATATGATCAATACAATTAGTGGTTGGTCTTACCCTACTAATTTTTTGGTCATTCATGTATGTAAAAACAAGGGAGAGTTTCCAATCATAATTGGAAAGGCTTGACTTAGCACTATGGATGCTAAGCTTGGTATTTGAGATTTATCGTTGAAAATTTGCAAGGAAGATGAAGCTAGGATTATTTAGTGATGTAGAGTTACATGTAGCACATATAATGATAATAGGTGCAGTTGCATGTAGAAGGTATGGGCATCAAAGAAGAAGATAATGCAACATGTAACAAATGTGTTGAAAAAATGTCTGTGCAAAAATGCTTGTATGTAGTAGCCACCTAACAAGAAGGCACTTAGTGGCTAATCACAAATAGTGAAATTGAATTGAACATATACATGGAACCAACAAATCAACTAATAAGTGCCTATGTAGAAGAAGCTAATAAGTTAGAATAACTAAGAAGAAGATAGTCATATCCACATGTAGGTCAAGAAGAAAAGATAGAATGGGGACAATTAGAGATCCTAGATAAAGTTGAACCAAAACTACTAGAACTAAAGGCCCTACTCTCAATGCTTGAACATGCTTTCTTGAATAATAAGAAGATGATTATAATTAACAAAAACCTAGATAAAGAGAAAAAGAGGAAGTTGTTGGAAGTAGTCAACAGGTGGTCAAAAACATTCACATGGTCTTATGATAAGATCATAGAAATTGATCCCAAAATTTATCAACATCAGATATATATTGATCTAGTAGTAAAACCACAATGTGAACCACAGAGAAGGCTAAATCAAAAACTTAAAGAAGTAGTCAAGCAAGATTTGGAAAACTTACTAAAGGATGAATTCATATATCCCATTGGGAATAGTGAATGGATCAGTTCTTTACTAATCATTCCAAAGAAGGGAGGCAAGTGGAGAGTGTGCATCAACTTTTGATTGTTGAACTTTGCCACATTAAAGGATCATTTTCCCTACCATTTGTTGACCAAGTCCTAAATACTATTGTAGGACATAAGTACTATAGTTTTCTAGATGGGTATAGTGGATATAACCATATTCGAATCATGCTTGAGGACCAAGAGAAGACAATGTTCATTAGTCCGCGGGGAATGTTTTCTTACAAGCATATGCCTTTTGGTCTCTACAATGTGCCTACTACCTTCTAGAGACTCATACTTAGCATCTTTTAGAAATAAATAGAAAATGAAGTTTAAGAATTCATGGATGACTTTTCAACGTATGGATTGGATTTTAAAGGAGCATTGGACTGTCTAGGGAAGGTATTAAAGAGATGTGTAGAGACTAATCTAAAGCTCAATTGGTAGAAGAGCCAACTTATGGTCTAAGATGGGATCATATTAGGGCACAAAATCTCATAGAAAGGAAAAGAGGTGGATCTTAACAAAATTTGACTCATACAAAATATCACTCACAAGACACAAATCGTCAAGGACATTCAATCATTTTTTGGCCATATGGGGTACTATAGAAGATGCATAGAAAATTTTTCAAAAATTGCAAAGTTTCTAGTTGAGTTAACTAAGAAGGATGCATATTTTTAGTTGAAACCTTGAAATAGAAGCTAATTGAGACACTAATGCTAAGAGCTCCAGATTGATCCAAGCCTTTTCATATCATGACAAATGCTTCAAACTATGCAATGGGTGCAGTATTGATAGAGTTATTATATCCATTGCACCAGAAGAAGTATTAATGGGGCACAACTCAATTACATTACAACAGAGAAAGAGCTAATGACAATGGTGTATGCATTGAAAAAATTCAAACATAATGTGCTCGGTTACTCAATCTATGTTCACATTGATCATAGCACCATCCATTTTCTTATGAACAAACTAGTGGTCAATCCCTAGGTGATTAGATGGCTCATTATCTTGCAAGAGTTTGACATAACAATGATCAACAAGAAGGGCATGGTGAATGTTGTAGTTAATCACTTGTTGAGACTTAGATGGACTCATAGGACCATGTAGAATTATTGTTAGATTAATTCCCTAACAGAGATTTATTTATCAAGACTGTAATGGTTGTAGAATCAATAGGAAAATCATGGACAAATGATTGTCAGACTTATCTAACAACACAAGAGATTCCTATTGATTGGAGTAAGAAACAAAAAGAGAAATTCCTTCATAAGGTGAAAAGATACATGAAAATAAATGGAAAAATTTACAAGATTTGTGTAGATGGATTATTTTGAAGGTGTGTACCAGAATGTGATCAACTATGAATCCTACAGGATTTACATGAAGGCCCATATGGTGGCCATTATGCAGGATGTAGGACGACATTAAAACTGATGATGGTAGGCTACTTCTTACTTATCTTGTTCTAGGATGCTCATACCTTAACACAATCTTGTGAAAGATGCCAAAAAGATGAAGTAACAACTAGAAATGAAGGGCTACAATAATGGATATGGTCATTGGAACCATTTGATATATTGGGACTTGAATTTATGGACTCCATCAAACCAATGTCAAATGGAAAGGCCTATATAATTGTAAATGTGGATTATTGCACCAAGTGGTTAGAGGTAGTAGTAGTCAAAGATTGTACAACCAAAATAGCTACCAAGTTTTTTCAACATGTGGTGAACTAGTTTGGAGTACCAAAAATTCTTATTTGTAATAATGGAACTCATTTCACCAGTGTTACTTTCAAAAAGCTCATGTAATAGCTTGGAGTAAACCATAAGTTGACCAAACCATACCATTCCCAAGTCAATGGTCAAGAAGAAGTATCTAATCATGAGATCACTAGAATATTGACTAGGATGGTTGGTAGATTTATAAAGGATTGGAGCACCATGTTGAATAATGCTCTATGGGCCTATAGAACAATGTGAAAATTACCCATCGGTTATTTACCCTATGAGCTAGTGTATGGAAAGTTACCCATGTTACCAATGTAGGCAGAGCTTCAAACTCTAGCTACTATTAGCCAACTTGATCTAAACTTGAGCTTAGCCTAAAGAGAGTGCTTAATGAATCATAATATGTTAGAAGAGAATAGGCTAGTAGCACTTATGAGCAATGAGATCCATAAGAACTACTCCAAGCATAGGCATGATGCTTGTATAAGGCAAGTATTGAAACAACTAGGTGACAAAGTCCTATATTATAACCCCAATCATGTCCAACAAAAGGCAAAATTTCAAATGCTTTGGGAGGGACCCTACATCATTAAGGCAACTTACCCTTATGGTGCCATGCATATTCAACATTTTCTAGCCCACATAAGATCATACTACTAAACATCCAGCATGTTAAACCTTATCATCAATATCCCAACTCCATTGAAGATTCCACCCAATTTGTCCAAATTTCCTCTAAGTGTGGATAGATCTTTATTCGAGCATTGTGTACCTGAGCACACCTTGTGTACGACAATAAAGACGAGCTCTTTGATTCATCTTTGCAGCACTTAAGATTTTTTTTCTTACGCATTTATTTTATTTTATTTTCTTATGCATTTATTTTATTTTATTTTATGTACTTTACATTTCTATTATTAGCACAATAATTCATTTTGATTAATTAAGAAAATCATTAAATTACATAAGCACAACCACTTTGAGCATGCTTGTAACGCTTGTAACCCATAATGATTAGCGTTTGGTAATCCCAGGAGTGTTGCACTGGTTTAGGATATGTACGAAAAGTGGGAACAAATGTTGGTGTTAGGATTAGTTATAACTTAGTTCATGAGTAGTTAAGTTAAATTAGTCACTTAGTTACCTCTCTCCTTTCATACTAGCACAGGACATAAAAACATAAAAGCCATAAAAATCATATGTCTCAAGCTTACTTAAGCATACAATCATGACATATAAGTAAGCTTGGGAAGACAATGCTCAACCAACCCATCCTTGTTCCATAAGGGCACATAAGCACTTAGTTCTTGGAATTTGACTAGATCGTGCATGAAATTCTTGTATTCGTATGGTTGAGCATAGGGGTACCTCGCTACTTATCAAACTCTATCCTCATTTTTTTTAACTCAAGGATGAGTTTCCAGTCAGTTGTTGGGGTATGATGGAATCAAATTTAGAAACAACATCGTATCAATGATGTCATTGATACAATGTCACCACTCATGCTACATCATCTTTGGTACAATGTCTCAGGATGTGTGCAATCTTATAAATACGACACTTGGGCACACAATGCAACAACTTTTCATTCCATACATTACCCAAAATCTTGTAGTTTCATTTCATAATTTTAGCAATAGTGTGAATGCCCACAGTGTGATGTGAAATAGTAAATCTAAGTCTTTATTCGAGTAAATTGTACTTAAACATTTTATGCACAACAATGAATATTGATGTTGTTTTCCATCATTGCAACATCACTTAGTTTCCTTTATGTTTACTTATTATAATTTCCTTGTTTTCTTAGTTACTACTTTACTTTTTAAGTATTTTACTTTACATGTTTAATTAGTAAAAGGGTATGGATACAACTAATTTCAAGCATTTAAGTGTAACTATCTACTAACCCGCTAGTGGCATTGCTTGGTATGCCAAGTAGTAATTCTGCTTAGTAATCCCAATGATATTTACATGAGTCCAAGACGTGAACGGAAGACTAGGAATGGATATCCATCACTATAGGCTAGATTAGACTTACATTTTTGTTATTAATTAGACTTAGCATTTACTTCCATTTTCACTATTTTTATTACAAGGAGTGTTAGTGGCCTTACAACATCAATTATCATATGCCTCATTGAGAGCTAAGCCATACACCTGTACCTTACTAGCTCAAAGTGGGAAGACAACGATCATGAACTTAAACTCAATTACTAGTATAATAACATTGTCCATCTACAAATTACAATCGAGTCATGTGTTAACACTCATGACTTGTATGGTTAAGTGTTGGATGCTCCATCACTCATTAATGTCTTTCAAATGAATGGTTATAACTCAAGAATCATTGAAAAGGCTTGGAATGATAGGATCAATAAGTGGCATACTAAAAGAAAAATACCTCTCAAACTAAATATTGATGATAAAGAACAGGATGAAGATTCAATTAAGAATGAAGATAATTATAAAGATTCTATCACAATACTACCCGACCATATCGACATTTTTGATAAACTAGGAAGATTATCAAGAAAAGAGAACATTAAAACTATATTTCAACCTATCAATAAAATTAGTGATTGGTGTTTCCATAAGAAATATAGATTAGAGAGACTTGATTACAAAGGTTTTTATCAACTAGAATGCTTTTGTGGAAAGTATATATTAGAGAAAGTGGAAGAAGTATTCTTACTAGACTAAAAAAACATGAAGGAGACATAAAACACAAGAGAATTGAAAAATCCCTATTAGTAGAGTATGTTAACAATTACTTAATAGATGAAACTAAACACACATGATAACTAGAAAAATGCAAAGTCTTTGCCATGATAGAAAAGTTATCTAGAGAGGAAACTTAAAGAATCCATAGAGATTAAGCTACATCCCAATAATATTAATAGAGATAGAGGTTTAAAGATTAATAAAGAATTGTGACCTCCCATAACCAAAATCATGCATAATAAAAAATGAATTAATTATTGATATTAGATTTTATTTGAGAGGCCCTATGTTCAATTTCCACCATTATCCAACTTATTAACTTTTAAATTTATATAAAATATAATCATAATAGTAGTAGTAGTAGTAATAAAAGTTAACAAGTTAATTAATATCCATGATTCTATAGCATTAAATAAATTTTAAATAGGGCTTTATCAGAAATAAAAATTCTATTTTATAATACTAATAATAAATTAATTATTAATTTCTATAATAATAATAAAAATAAATAAATAAATAAACAAAAAAATATTTGGCTGACCCTTTTATAAGAATAATAAGTATGATAATAAGTATGATCGAATTTTCCTAGGAAACATATAAATAACCTCTTCCATTTCTATTATTTAGTACTACTAAGGTTGAATCTAGAGAGGATTTGAAACTAGTATGGTTTCAAATTGTAAGAAGTAGAATCAAAAGGAAAATCAAAATAGACATAGAAAAAACAATTGAAGATGCTTTGAAGAAATTTTAAATAAATAAAGATTTACCACTTCATAGAGGCAAATGGTAAAAGAGAACTCATGTAGTGTTAGAGATGTATATAGAAATATCATATTTCACCTTCCACAATTTGGTAATTTCATGGATAGGATATTGGTAGGTTCTAGCATATTCTACGTCAAAGATAGAAATAAATTATATATAAATTAGATTGAGATGTTAATGTGAAAGTGTTTCATCATAGGTCTTGATTTGGCCTAGGATGTGAAATCCCATTTTAGTTGTTTAGCCTATTCTCTCTCTCTCTCTCTATCTCTCTCTTTTTTCATAGTTTGTTTTTATTATTTATGATTTTAAATTTTAAAATTTAACATGGTATCAAAGCTGGTTTTTTATGTTCAATGTTTCTTTGTTGCTTCTACTATTATTACCATCATTTTTAGATTTTCTACCTTAAGCATGGAAGAGTGGGTGTTGATTTTGAATGTTTATGCAGACAATCATCATTTTTTACCACCAAGGACTACTTCACATTTTTGTTATAGGGATTTTTGTTTTTTCTTGCTGATGTTATGATGTTCCAGCAAGTTCCAATCCTCCTTTGTAGCAGCGATCATTCTATAGCTGTCCACTTCTATATAAGTCTTTTGATGTTCGATGATCATTTCATGGTTGCTATTTCTAGATTATTTCATCACTACTTTAGCATAATTTTACCATCTTCTATTACCTTGGTTACAACTGTATTTAGGCAAACTGTGATTTTGGCATTACCACCATCACAATTTGAGGGGGAGTGTTGAACATGTATTTAGAAATATCATTTATCACCTTCCTTAATCCAGTAATTTCATAGATATGATATTGGAAAGTTCCATCATATTCTATGTCAAAGATACAACTAAATTATGTATAAATTAGATTGAGATGTTAATGTCAAAGTGTCTCATCATATGCCTTGATTTGGTCAGGGACATGGAATCTCATTTTCATTGTTTAGTCTCTTCTCTCTATTTTCTTCATAGTTTGTTGATATTATTTTTCATTTTAAATTTTAAAATTTGACATGTACCTAACCTCATTTGATTAGGAAAATATTAGGATGATGATGATGATTTTAGATGGGTATTGGCATGGAATTGAATTTGAGTTTAGCCTATTACCTGTAAACTAATAAATAAATGGAGGGTATGAATTACATAGTGTACGATATTTTGAGAGCTTGTACTTTGAAATATAGAGACACATGGGATAGCTTGTTGCCTTTGATAGAGTTTGTGTACAATAATAGTTGCCAAGACAACCTTAAGGCTACTTCATATGAGATATTGTATAGTACATCTTGTTGGATACCTTTGTATTATGATGTGATAGAGAATTATTAGTAGGTGAATATAAATATTGTAATTCAAACTATAGAGTAGATTAGATTAATTAGAGATAGAATGAAGGGAGCACATAATCACTATTTGAAGTATGCAAACATGAGGAGGAGTCCTTTGGAGCTTAGTGATAGTGATTTTATATGTCTTAAGTTTCTTCTTTGAAGGGGTCAATTAGATATGAATAGAAGAACAAGTTAGTGCCTCAATTTGCTTATTTATTTAAGGTTCTTTAGAGAGTTGGTGAGATACCTTCTTAGATTAGATGGCTACCTCAATTGCAAAAAATCCATGATGTCTTTCATGTATCAATGTTGTGAAAGTATGTTTTGGATCATATTCATGTGATAGATTGACAAGCCATGTTGCTTTTGCTAAATGTAAGTTATGTTGCAAAACCACTTTAGATAGTTGATCAAATGGAAAGATGGTTAAGGAATAAGATTATACCTATGAAAAAAGTGATTTAGAATAGACATGGTGTTAGGAACCTACATGGGAGGTTGAGTCTACATACTAGTTATCCTTAGATATTCTAGGAAGAAGACTCCTAAAGAGGGAGAGGATGTAACATCCATTTTCAAGATGAGCTTGAATGCTTACTTCATATGTAGTCTTGTGTTTATTGAAATGGGAATCATGTGATGTCTTTATTAGTTATATACCTTTTGATGAGTGGAAAGGTACCCCTACACTCAACCATACGAACATGAGCATTTCACTCGCGATCCAGTCAAAACTCCAAGGACTAAGTGCTTACGCACCTTAATGGAACACTCAGGGTTAATCAATCGCTATCTTCCCAAACTTACTTGTATTGTCACGGTTGTATGGTTAAGTAAGCTTGAGGTATATGATTTTTATAGCTTTTACCCTTTTGATATCTTCTGCTAATAAAGGAGAGGGAGAGAGAGCTAAGTGGCTAATTTATCTTAATGATTCATCAACTAGTTTGTAAATGTTCCTAACATCAGTATCCATTCCCACTTGCTGTACGCATCTTGAACTAGTGCAACGCTGCTGGGATTACCAAACGCTAATCGTTACTGGGTTACCAAGCACTACACACATGCTCAAGAGGTCGTATTGAGTGTACTTAACTAAGAGGATCAAAGGTTGAGAGAGATATTAATTAACTAAGAAAGCATTAAACATTCAATAATAATTAATTACTAATTAACTTAATCTATATGCTACAAGGTTTATCATAAAGTTCATCTTTATTACCATACACAAATGTGTGCTCAGGTACAAATTGCTTGAATAAAGATCCATTCACTCTACGACTCCTACTACGGGCACACAGAAATTATTCTAACTTTGGAATGACTAAACTGCAAGAATCTGGCTAAGGGTCTAACTCTTAATATTTGGAACAAAGGATGCCACCTCTTATTTATAGAAGATGAGGCAGGACACAATGTCGTGTATGCGATATCACAGCTCATCATACCCCCATGATTGAATGAAAACTCATCCTTGAGTTCCTTACAAAATATTGGGAAGGTATGGGATTATTGACTTGAATGACAACTAATGGTGAATGGGGTGACATGTGAACGGATCAACATTACAATACATGGCAACATTAGTGTTCATGACCACAAGAGTGAACACTATACACAATTGACATCTAGCCTTATTTGGCAGTTGAGAGAGAGAAGAGAGAGAAAAAAGAAGAAGATGTGTTGCTGCTAACACCAAGATTTCACCTTCCATTGTTCATCCATGAGCACGCCATCAATCTTGTTCTTTGCACAACTCTTCCAGCCCAGTCCATCCTGAGTGTTTCCTCCAGGTCCAGTCCCTTGCTGTATGATTACCATTTGCACACACAACACAGTCACATATGAGCAAGGATAAGTAAATCACAATACAGTTGATACCTTGCTTCGATGTAAGGTCCATTAGCTGAGTTGTGAGATGGTCAATATGGATTCTAGAGATATAACACTGGTGACTACCCAAGGTGTAGGGGTTAGGAAAAATTGAAAAAATTGGACCAGGGCCCCCATGACTAAGAGCGATCCTCTGGTAGCGATAGAATGGAAAAAGATAAGGAATAAGAAAGATGGAGAAAAAGAAACAATGGCAATACCAATAAAATGGATGCTAGTGGGTCCTTCCCAAAGTAGGCTCATGTCCTTCATGCCCTGACAAACCCACATTCAAAGAGTCCATAGGCTCTGGAAATGTTGTTTGGGAGCAAGATTTAAAGACTTAACCCCAAGAATTCACCAAAGAGAAAACAATGCATCAACCAAAATAAATACTACTAATACAATTGGAAATGAGGTGAAAGATGGAGAAAGAATGATGGGAAGAAGAGAATGGAATGGAGTCCCAAGAACAAGGTGGTGTACAACCCCTTGTGTATTTATGGTTAATGTAATTGAGTAGATCTCATTCCAAATCCAGCCTTAAACAATCCACATCCAGTGACTTCGCATTAATACATTTGGCCAATCCATCCACTTGAAGTAACAAGAATGCTTCTGCCAAAGAGTCACCACCATTCCAAGGAAACAAGAAAGGGAAAAGTAGGAAGTGAGAAAGGGCCTTAGTTAGAGGGAACATGTTTGTTTAGTTCTATAACTAGTGCTTGTAGCCCAGATGATTATTTTGTCTAAGGAGTGTGCTTTGAATTCTCATTATTTTTTTTGCGTGAGAACCACACCATACAAAGATTTATTTTTATTAGCTCAGCTTCCTGATAATAGAGCAATGTTAGAATGGTAAGGAAAGCTCAAGAAGAAAACATCCAAGCACCCAAGAGAATGGCCAACACAAATGCATCAAATCCCCTTGAAGTCACACCATTTTCAGTCCTTGAGTCCTTCCTCAGTTTGAGAAATGCCAAGTTACCAGTTCATTAATAGTTTTATTATTAATAAAGGGACCGTACAATTCCAAGCCAAGAGAGACAATAGAAATTCATGAATGCATGGATGATGTGGACTCATTACATGTTATATCAAAAGAACCATACCTTAGTATCAACATTATAACTCAAAGGTAAAAACCAAACATTAGCAATCAATAGAATATAGTTCATACCATCATCAAGAGCACTTATTAGGTGACAAACCTAACAAAACAAACAAAGACAAAAATAAGAAAAAAAAAACAAAAAAAAAAAACAAAAATAAAACAAGCAAAACAAACAATCATGCAAAGAAATGAAAAAGTATAAACGATGTTGCAAAACAAAAACAAGAAAAGTTAAAGAAATTTGTAAAAAAAATATGTGTAAAAAAAACTTAAAAAGGAACTAAGGGCCTCAATTGGTTAGTAGAGGTGGCCATCTCCCCCATGACTAAGTTGGAAGGGGGAGATCTGAAATAGTGAGCAGGGTCGTCCCTTCTCAATGGTACTATGTGCACTGACCGTTCTAAATTCATGGAAAGGTTTGGTCTATTGCACATTGACTAACAATCTCTTATTAAGGTTTCCATTTGACTTTTTTAGGAATTTCCATCTTCTCCCAGTTGATGTTTTCAAGGTTAAGGCTTGGAAGTTGGTAGCGGACTTACTCTAGTGCATCTATGCTTTTGATGTAAGCACTAGTTATTCCCTCAGTTAGTTCCATGCATGTTACTAAGTTGCTCTCTTGATCAACCATCAGCCACTAGGTGTCTTCTTGTCGTGTGGCTACTGCATATAGGCACTTTTGTATATTAATGTCTTGTGCACACCGGTTGCATGTAGGCAATGCTAAAATTTATACAACCCATGATCTCTGCATGTAATTGCACTCTGTATCACTGTATGTGATGCATGAAACCTTCTTCTTCTCAATCTTTCCAAAAGTGTTTGATGAGTGGCAAGATACCCCTACACTCAACCATACGAATACGAGCATTCTCATGCGCAATCCGGTCGAACTTCGCATATGGACTAGTTGTAGCTCCTAGACAATTATCCTTAGGTCACAGTTCGCTGTCTTCCCACCTGGACTAGTATTGTATTTGTCATGTATGGTTTAGTCTAGATGAGGTGTATGATATGTTCCTAATTCTAACGCTACTCCTGAAGGCAGTGGAATGTAAGATTAACTAAGCTAAGCTAGGAGGAAAAGGTAAGGAAATATAATCTAGCCTAAGTGCGACGAGCAACTGATTCCTTGATCAACCGTACACATCTTGGACCTCGTGCATGAATACCACTGGGATTACCAAGCACAGATCCTAGGTACACCATTGGGATACCAAGTAGTCATACTTAAATGCTCGTAATCAAGTCGTACTTGTTCCGCATTCTAGGAGTTGAAGGGTGAGAGAGAGAGAGTAGTAAATAACATTAAATAAATAAACAAAAAAGTGACTGCTGCAATGATAAAGTAATCTTGATCTTTATTGCTGGTCATGTGCGTGTCCAAGTACGTCACACTCGAATAAAGAATGTCGTACAATTAGATTCACCACACTGCGGGAAGACACGGGAAAAAATAATCTATCTCTGGAGTGGTTAAACTACCAGAGCTTTGCTACTTCTAACTCCTAATTGCCTAAACAAGGGAGAGCCGCTTCTTATTTATAGACATTGTGGCGGACTGCGATATTGCGTATGCGATATCGCAGGGAAGATGCAATATCGCGATGGACGCGATATCGCGTACTCGATATCGCGGCCTATGTGATATTGCGTCCCGTCATACCCCCACGACTGAATAAAAACTCGTCCTCAAGTTTCAAAGAGAACAAGCTCTATTGATTACAAAGTGGATAGGTATGGGATTATTAATTTTAAAAAGAAATGAATCCGCAGTGTGGGAAGAAAACACAACACACAGAATATATACAACTACAACTACAAAAATTTGGAACTCATGTAGTTCCTAGTGGCGGTGGCTCCTCCATTGGTGCCTTCCCTTTGTCTTATGCTCCAGGCTTTGAAGGTTGACGACATTGAAGAATGGCCTAGAGCTTCTCCTCTTCGGTCGGAGGATCTTGTGCCATCCATGCTAATGTTCCGATGTTTGATGGAGTTGGCAATTCCCATGGACAGGGTAGTTGCAGGAACATCTGGTTGGCTTTGACATACCACGCCGGGAACACCCGTCATTCCTCCTCATAAGCTCTGGCTTTGTCTTTATATTCATGGAGATTCGTTAGCCATCAAGCCAAGTGGGTTGCAACATCTTTTTGTCCTTGGTAGCTTGCTTTTACCACCTCGAGTTCAAAATTTGCAACATCTAGTTTTTCTGCCAACTTCTTGTGCTCTACAAATTCTGCTTCATATTTGAGATGGGTGGAAGCTACCTGCTATTCGAGCTATGTTCTCGGACGCCATGCTGTTAACATGACAAGGTTGGCATATTTGAGGTTTGCCAACTCCATGTATTCTGTCAAATCTTGAATTTGCAGGTCCCGATTTTTAACTTCCGCTTGGTGGGTGAAGGCGTAAGTGTCCAATATGGCCCTCCAATCAGTGTGTTGAGCACTGATAGTGTTGATTTGAGCCTTAGCCATATGGATCTCCTTCTTCAGGATTTTTTTGTACATCCCCACCTGATCACGGAAATGCTCCTTCTACTTCTCATGTCGTTTAGTCTCATTCTACCATGCGCTTATCTCAATTGTTGATTTCTGTCAAATAGCGTGTATCTCCTCCATTGAGAGGGTTCAATTTTCTCTGGCTAAATGGCTTACATCTCGGTTGACCCAAATGAATTGTTCTTGTAGCTGATGAAAGTGTTCATTGAAAACATTCTTTGGTTTCTCCACAGAGGTTAATTGAAGGTTATCTGCAACCAACTACTTATTCTCTTCTTCTAAGGCTCTTAGTGCCTTAAGATGCGCATGGGTTTGCACCTGTGATGTGGAGGCATCCCAAGTGGCCGTATCCTTTTCTTCTGCCACCTTCTTATTCTCTACGATCAACTTTGTGAGTTGCTTGGTTCTAAAGTTGTCTAGTTGGTCTGCGGGAACGAATTGCAAAGGATCCCGCTGTGCTACTTATAAGGCTACGAGCTGCTCTTGTAGTATCTACACTTCAGCTTCAGCATGCTCTGCCCTTACTTCGGATATGACCAACTTTCCCTTTGTGGAAATGAGGTCTGACTGAATCGCTGTTACATCTTGAGGAATGTCAAACAGGGATGTTAAAACTTACCCTATTTGTAGCAATCGATCAAGTGCGTCCTCATGTTCCGCAGGAGTCATTGAGGTTCCAGCAAGAGTTTGAGCATCGCGTGCTGTGGCATTCTGGTGTTGCATGACCACTACAATGGCCCCTTCACTAGTCTCTAATTGCACCTAAAAAGATGCCGAATTTCTAGAGATATGTTGTGACCATCTGCTTTCCCCTCCTCTTGTCTGAATTGATAATTCACCCCTTGTGTGATCTAATGAAACTGTAGGCTGATCAACATCATCGATGACACGGAAGAGGTTTGCATCATCACGACTTCCCCAACTGACCATCTCAACGATGGCCCTAAAATGGCTCATCGACAGTCTATAGGCTTGTGGCAGTGGCGGCTGATCCTGACCTGTGCCAGGCCCTGCTTCTTGTTGTTGGCTGGGACCCGTGGCTGGAGGTTGACTAGGTCCTGCAAGTTAAGTTGCAGGTGGTCCAGTCATCTGTTCTTCTTCTTCATCGGGTCTCAGCTCTTTGTCGGTGCTCTTTCTTGGAGCTGGTGCCTTTAGTAATTTGTTATAAGAAACATTTTGGGCTTTTTGGAGGATGTCATTAGTGTATTCCCGAATACCAGCCTATCGGCAAAGCTTTCTGATAAGATAGGGAAAGGGCAATGCCATCTTCCCTGACTTCCATTCTTCAAATCATCTTAGGATTTCCATCAAATATAGATGGCGTAGGTTAGCGTTAACCTTTCCCATCAACACTACACATCCTCTAGCCACATACGTTGATATTCTTTTGAGGCTTTTGTGGGAAAGAGGTGATAGGTTCCAATTTTGAAATAAACTCTCTCTTCCGTCATCAATTCTCCAAAAGCTTTGTCTTTGCCATAAGCCTTCTCTAACCAATCCTTTCGCACATCGGGGTCTAAATGGGTGGATAACCAAGCAATGTGGGGCCCTGTATTCGGGAGGTTCAACACCTTCGAAATGGCTTACACAGAGAAATCTACTATCACACCATAGATGTTAATAGTGGTGCCTTGCTCCCTATTGTGCAAAAACTTGTACGTTTCACCTAAGTACCAAGCACCACTTTTAGAGAGGATAGGAAAAAAGGAAGATCCTTTGAGGTGATCCCTAATAGCCTCAGGAGAAAACTCTACAAAAGATTCAAAGTTTAACTCCACGATCACCGCAGCAAATGTGGACTTCTCATGGATAGCCTGAACACACTCTTGGGACAACGTAAGTTGTTGTCCCAGTTCAGGTGCAGCAGCAACTCCTCCTTCTACCTGCCCGAACTATCTGGTAGGAGGTCCTTCTTGATGGATGCTGAATGATTACACCTCCTATTCTGTATGTTGTTTGGCAGGGCCTTATCTTCCACCTCTCCGAGATTGTTTTGCTCCACCTTGAACAGGACCCTCTGGTTGTGCATGTTTCAGGGCCATTCTGCAATCACATGGATCAAGAATTAGTAAGGTTGTTTTCAAAGTCAAGTTATACCTTACTGCTTGCCTTAATTAAAGATCTTATGTTATAACATGTGATCGTGCCTAAAAATTATAATAATGGGTCCTATGACTTAGGTAGTTTCCATTTTTAATCTCTCGGTATACTTAAGGTCATATGATTTTTGGCACAATTATTCTAAGTGTTAAGTTAATTACCTTAACTGATGTCCTTTTGGTGATGCTAAATTTCAAAAAAGTTAGGCACTTTTCAGTAAGTGTCTCTCCCCCACGACTAAATTGAACACTTCAAGTTCAAGCAGGTTCAAACGAAATTGAAATCGGAGCACCAGTGCGTGAGATATAAGTGAAAAAGCAAGGGTCACACAATCGCAAATCGTAGAGAAAAATTTTAACAAATCCCCCCTGTGTGAATGACAAAATGATGCTAAGTGTTTCGGTGGGGGTACCTATTTATAGGTAAATAGGACACGATATCGTGTACGCGATATCACGTGGGACGCGATATCACGTACGCGATATCTCATCCCCAGTGATGTGAGACACCAAGAAAATACCGAATTTTTAATGATTTTTATATAAATTAATGTTAAATATTGAGGACATTGGTAAGTATTAAGATGTCCTAGGGTAATTTCATTGATTTGAGAGGCACTCTTAATGATAATGATGTGAAGTTTAGCAATTAAAAATTTGGCGATTTTGAAAAAAGGGAATGTAATGGTACATTGGAACGTAGAAATTATAGAGGGATAATATTAGGGAAAGAGAACTATGAAAAATTAAGCTGAGGATAAGAAATTGTGTGTCTGAACTAGAGAATTAGTGAAGATTACGAAAAATTACACAAGTGG
>MNCI01006861.1:556920-582827 GCA_015680685.1 Gnetum montanum | reverse complement strand
GAGGGTCAGCGTTGTATCCCCCTTCAAATCATGGGATGTTGTTCATGTCTAACCTCTTGATCCTACTATTCTTTTGGTGCCTTGTTAGAATTATTACGGCCTTCGTTATATCTAGCATGCTTTTAGTTGCAAGTAGGGGTTCTTCGTGATCATCTCGTTCATAGCGTCTATGGTGTCTATGCAGTTATGGGGCCATTTACCCTTCAAGGATGTATGGTATCTCTCCTATTGCAAGTCCCTTTGATGTTGCGCTTCTGTGGGATGATAGTCCCTTGTGTCATGATCGCATGCAACATATTCCACATATAACAGTGGCATGCCTATTCGTGTGAGAGCACAAAGGAGGATGTTGGGGAATGATCAGTCTGGAGGCAACACTATGTTACCCTCCAAGTCTCTCCAACGCAGTTGTTCATCTTGGTGGAGAATAAAGGTGAAATCAGGTACATGCTCATCGTGATGAGTATATACCACACGAAACTATTGATGAATTGGTAGATCTTGGTTACATGTATTATGCCATCGACTACCTCTTGTGTTAGTCCTAGGCGGTGAAGTGCTCTTATGTGAAGAAGTAGACATCTTGTCTTATTCAGTGTGCAATGTACCATTGTCTTGTCCTTCTTTGATTAACCCTAAGGGTTCGTTCTAATGTTTCAATGATATGGATGATTTCCTATGTTCTACGCAGTGCATAAACAACTAAGTCTCCGACAATGATGCTAATGATGAGTGGCGAGGTACCCCTACACTCAACCATATGAATACGAGCGTTTCATGCGTGATCCGATCGAACTCCAAGTACTCAGTGCTTATGCGCCTTAATGAAAAACTTAGGGTTAATCAATCATTATCTTCCCAAACTTACTTGTATTGTCATGGTTGTATGGTTAAGTAAGCTTGAGGTATATGATTTTTATAGCTTTTACCTTTTTGATGTCTTCTGCTAATAAAGGAGAGGGAGAGAGAACTAAGTGGCTAATTTATCTTAACTATTCATTAACTAGTTTGTAAATGTTCCTAACACCAGTATCCGTTCCCACTTGCCATACGCATCTTGAACCAGTGCAACGCTGCTGGGATTACCAAACGCTAATCGTTACTAGGTTACCAAGTGCTACACGCATGCTTGATGTGGTCGTACTGAGTGTACTTAACTAAGAGGATCGAAGGTTGATAGAGATATTAATTAGCTAGGAAAGCATTAAACATTAAAAAATAATTAATTACTAATTAGCTTAATTTGTATGCTGCAAGGTTTATCATAAAGTTAGTCTTTATTGCCGTACAAAAATGTGTGCACAGGTACAAATTGCTCAAATAAAGATTCGTTCACTCTATGACTCCTATTGCGGGCACACAGAAATTATTCTAACTTTGGAATGACTAAACTACAAGAATCTAGCTAAGGGTCTAAGTCTTACTACTCAGAAAGAAGGGTGTCGCCTCTTATTTATAGAAGATGAGGCAAGACGCGATATCATGGCTCATCACCTTTATTTTATATTTGATTGATTTTAAGTATTGATGATGACTTAGTAATTATGATTAGATGATTTTATGTTTATATACTTCACATGCACACTAACCTTCTTGGATTATGTAGCTAGGTACCATGGATTTGAATGACCATTATGAATTGGATATTATGTTAAGTATGGTTGTTTTGATGTTTAATGTATGTAGATATATGTGTGAGTGTTTATTTGTCAAATTTAATGGTATTGTGTTAGCTCCTATCAATTCATATGATCAAGTGGTTGGTTTCATAGAGAGTTACATCAAGATTACATAGGTTTAGATGGATTTGTAATTAGGCTAGTAGTTTAGAAGTTATGGCCTTTAGAAGTCATTTGAACTTATAATAGTTTAGAATTCCTAATTTGATACCCCTAGAGCCTTCTAGATACCTTTAAAAGCTTAATTAAAAAGGTAAAGTATGATTGGTCAATTAGAAAAGACACAAAAACTAAAAAGTTAATACTATCAAGTCATAGCAATTAGATCTGAATCTATAGCCTATATATATTTGAAACCATAATCTCATTTAGCATATTAGGCATGTATTGAAAACTAGATGAAGTGATTCTATTGATGAGAGAAGAGAGAGGGAGAAATAGTATTAGTGTGTATTAATAGGGAGTCTTTGACAAGAGTTTAGCATTTAGTAACATGTCCTTCATTCTTTATCTTTTCCTTGCTTTCAATTTCTTCTGTGCCCTCTTGATTATATTTTTTCAAGTGAGGATTTGGTCTAAGTAAGATTTTTGACAAGGTTTGAGTGATGGTTTCTATAATTACTTAAGCTTATGATGACTTGTGTCAAGTAGGGATTAACTATAATATACTTCTGTTGATTTGGATTATTAAAAGGTTTTGGTACATGTGGTTGATTTTGCCAATATTAGCATGAAGGCCTTGATTGCAATTTTAGTAATAATGCATGTTTTTTTTATCTTGGGTTTAGCATGATAGATTTTATAGTTATTATACCTTTAAAACTTAATTATTATTATTATTATTTTAAAAGTAATTTTTATTTGTTACATCTCACCTAGTTGTTAACCATAATGTTATTTATTCTCTCTCTAATCCTTGAGAAAGTAATTGTAACAAATGATTAATCTTGGATGATTTGAAATAAAATTATAAAATAATATGTGAGCTATGGATGATACATAAATATGATAACCTTATATATGAAGGCTTGAATTCCTTAGAGCTAGTTTAATGCATTTTTTACCTTTCCTTTCATGGTGATTTTAGACCATTTCATCTTTGGTGATTATAGAGCATATGTTTTAGATTATATCTATGATGGCACAAGCAGTTGCATGCTTGTGCCTTTAGGTTCATGTTGGAAATATGTGCAACTCATGTCTTGGTCATGTTTGTGTGTCTCTTGAATATCTGCAAATGAAGCCTACTCATGATGCTTTCATGCCATTAAAACCATAGGACTCAACTTGCGTTGCCTTCATGGTATGCTTGCTTTAAATTTTCCCTTTGGTTTGAGGGTGTTAAAATATGATTGTAACATGATGTATAATTATTAGTTTTGTAACTATCCAAGATTGTTCATAATCACTTATAAACAAGTCATAACGAAAAGATGTGATTCATATCACATGAACCGTCACAACCCTATCCATGGAACATAAGTAACCATCAATTAATCATGAAGAAGTGTAGAAAAAGACAGATGTAGTAGGGAAAAATTAATAGTTAAGAAGACAAAATGTGAAAGTAATGATGAATCATAAGAAAATATATTGGATGTAGTGTCATACAAAAGATAGTTAGAATTAGAATTATAAGGAACCAAAGGTAGATGTCCAAAGTAAGGAAGAAATTTGCATTAAGAAATAGAATGAAACACAATTGTTATTATGATCAATAGAATTCATAATGAAATCTAAGAGCCAAAAAGTCTAATTTGCTAAATAGAAATAGAAAATCCGAGGTGACTGATTCATAATCTAGTCTAGTTTCCTAAAGAGGAAGAGAAGACCATTTAGAAGATTATGATGGAGTAAAGAGACTACGAAGAGGGACATGTTACAAATGAGGTAGTAGTCCATATCAGGTCAAGCTATAAATTTTTGAAGGAGTCCATGAGGGCCTAGCCCATGTAAGATTGACCAATGAGAAAAATTCCTAAAAAGAAAAATAAATAGAAGAAGAAGAGGAAGAAGTTACAAAAAAGTAATTCATAACAAGTTTTCTAGATACAAAGAATGAATACAAAATATGAATAATGAAATTACGAAAAATGTATAATGATAATGTTGTTTAATTAATGAACCATATGTAAACTTTTCTCATAACCTAAATGATCCTTGTGTAATTAGAGTCATCTAAGAGATGTAAAAATAAACTCTAACACAAGTCATGATGGACCAGTGTCACCTTGGTCCTATGCTCATAATCATAACTTGCTTGTGGTTGGTTTGTGATGCATTCATACCTAAGTAGTGGTTCAATTGGTTATGGAATCCTTGTATTTTATCCACACCAAACTTGTGGTGACCATTTTGTGGTCTCTATTGCATTTTCAGAATAGACTTGTGCCTAGTCAAATTATATTGATCATAAGCTATAATGCCCTTGCAATGCACCCTAGAACTATAGTTGTCATTTGGATTGAAGAATGCAATTTGGCTTTGGTGTGACAATGTAGTGTATAGTCTTATCATGTTAATGTTGTTAGCTTTTATAGACTAGTACTACATCCTAATGTTAATGTTGTTAGTGATAAGATCATGTTAATGTTGTTAGTGATGAGAGAACCATGATCTTGTTTATGGGGGAATGAGGAAGCATTTGTAGTTTATTCATACTTAGTTATGGAGGACTGAATCTTTATATAATTTTAGGTGGAGTTGGAGGACATGGAGTTTCCATGATGATTGATCATCCTGGCCTTGTCCCAACAAAATGGGGTGAGTTGAATGAGTTCTTTTTTGTCTTTTATCTCTATGAAGAGCTAGATCTTTATTTATTTATAGTTTCTTCAAATTATCTTCAATTATTTTCTTCATCTCTTCTTTAGTCTTCCTTTCAATGCCTTTTCTAGAATAGTGATGTAGCAATTTTTATTTATGATAGTAGACTTGGTTGCTGTTTTGTAGATTTTTTTTAAATTTTATTACCTTGAATTGTAAATTCTATTTCACCAATATTTATGTTATTATTAAAATTGCATGTCATATATTTTTTCTTACTTCTCATCACATTTGGGGAATGCCCTAGCATCTACAAAATCTAAAAGAGAACTCATCCATGAAATTTGATAAGGTATTACAATCAGCTATTAACCTAATGCTAACCCTCCTTCTTTCCATGGATAATTAGCTTATGTTATGTTAGACCTAGATTTGAGCTTGGATATAATCATTTGAAAGAGGTTAGGATTTTGCTTATCCATTGACCATTTTAGGATGCTACCTTGGTGAGATGAGCATTGAGCCTCTAGGTGATGATCCTAATCCTTTTAATGCTTTGTATTTATTTTTATCCTTTGCTTTGTATGATGGTTATGTATTAGAGTGTTTTGATGTTAGTGTAGATTGATGTGTTTACTTTTCCACAACATTTATTTTCTATATGTGGATAGGTAGGTTTGAAATATACCATTGCTAATCCCAAGCCTTGATAGAAAAGAACAAAGGTAAATGCTAAGTTGATAATTGATTGTAAAACCATGCCAAATTTGATAGAATATTTTTCAATAAAACTAAAATGAAAGTTTTAGATGATAGTAATTAGGTTTGGCATTTTATATGGTGCTAAATGGTGAGTTATACAAAAGAGACATGAACAACAAATTAGTATGGTAAAAATAGGAATTCTTAGATGGATGTTGGATATTATAATAAAATATAAATTTTATAATACAAAAATTATAGGCACAGTTAGAGTGCCTTCTATTTTAGATAAGTTATAGGTATAAAGTCTTAGATTATTTGAACATGTACAAAGAAGATCAAATGATGAACCTATCAAAAAAGACTATGAAATTACTATATAGGAAAGCCCTAAAAGAACAAAAAAAAAAAAGATATGAGAAAAAAATGATTGCGAATGATATGAAAAAATTACAAATAGATACAAATCTATTCTTATGGGTGGTTGGCAAAAGAGAACTAAAGTAGCCAACCCCATTTTGTTGGAACAATGCTAGGATGATAATGATGATGATGATAGGTCATTTTTGACAAATGAGTTTTCAAATTTCATAAGGCAATTTGATTATGAATTTTTTATATACAATTCTAGATGTTTTAATTATATCAATATGATATTTCATTTTCTCTCTACAATTTAAACCTCTATCACTCAAAGTTAGAAAATCTTATGCTCTATCATTATGATGATTTTGACATTGTTTTTGGTTAATTGATATATTATTTTCATAGGCAATAAGAGTATTTAAATTTTCTCTCCATGGAATTTTGCTTTAACTTCTATGCTACTTATGAATATTAACATTTGATTGTCCCATTGGATATTGTTTCCATGTACTCATTTTGCTTCAACAATGCATAAAATTTGGTCATAGATAAGTTTGATTTGGTATTTTAAGGACTATTGTACTATCTGCAATTTCTATTAGTATGTATATTTCTTTGTTCTTTGAAACCATTTTTGGTAAAGAAATTTTTCTATGTGAGATATGATTTTTCTTTTCTTGAGTCATTTCTTGTTTATTAATATATATGTTTGCTATCTTTAGGATGCTTGCTATCGTATTGTTGTTTACACTATCTTTGACATCCTCAATTTTTATATGTAGCTTCTTAGTAGTTTGATGTTTTCTTTTTTTGTAATGCATTCTAGCCTAGGTTAGGTTTGAGGGTGTCACAACTTGATATTAAAGAGTTTGAATGAGCACTTAATGGACTTGTTATTTTAAGAAGAGATGATAGGTAAAAGGATGAGGACCATGAATCTAGTTAATTAATAGACTCCTAAGTTAGGAAATAGGGAGATATCTAGACAAAATTCTTTGGGGATTTATTTAAGTCCTTAGAATATAAAATCAGGTTGGTAATGCAATTATTGATGGTAGTAGAGTTAATGGAAGTAGAAGAGGGAACATGGTGGGAAAGTGATATAAGAAATTAGTCATAGTCTAATGGAGTAGTTTTGAGTTGGTTTCCCCTTCTTTCTTTAGATTAGAATATCTATTTATGACTATAATTTGATTAATGGAAGTAGGGAAGACCTTTAAATTGTTGGGATATTCATCGATGTAGCAAACAAACCTAGTTGTTTATTAGCTTAAGAGTATCATAGAGCAATGATGATTAGCTTAGGAAAAGATTAAGAGTTGGAACTAGGTAGATGTGAATTGATATGCCATTGTGATAATCTTTAAGGAAAAGTATGTGTTCAAGGAATGCATTCAAGAGAAGGTGAATAAGCTTCATTATCCTTAAGTACAACACATGATTCTCATAGCTTAGTGAGTTTGTCACATACATTTAAATAACTCTTTTATCTTAAGATCACATTTCCAAATTTAGGATAACAATTGTTCTTTACTAGAGGAAAATTAAAGGTGATTACTTAGGTGACGTTAATCATCTTAAGGTTGAGACTCTTAGAAAGTTTTGCAAGGCTAGAACCATTCTAAGGAAATTTATTTTTAAGGAACATAAGATTATGTGGATAAGGTAAGAACTTGAAATTAACTTGACATATTTAGGACCCTTAGTTTTAACTAAATCACTATAAATTATATTATCTTCTAATAACAATATTTATTCTTTGTTTAGACATGATTTTTATTCTCTCTTATTATGTTTAATTTATCTCCCCTGTACTTTTTTATCCTCATATATAGTATGTTCATCTCCTTATTTCATCCCTATGCTGACTAAAAGGAAATGGAAAATGATGTAACATCAAAGGATCTTGCTCATTCTTTGTACTTATTTCATGGATCTTAGTACTTCATGTGTAAAATTCATTACTTATGTTTTAATTTTGATGGAATCATGTTCCTAAATAAGTGTTACCTTACCATGTCACTAGAAGGATATGTTATCCATGCTTGAAGATAGTCTACTAGTAAGAAAAGCATAATCACTACTTTATTAATTCATAAAAAGAAAAATGATTCAATGGGTACCACTAGTAAGACATGTTACTTATGCTTAAAGGTAGGCTACTTCTAGGAATCCCAAATGTCTCTTAGACTACTTTCATCAAGTGACTAGAAAGACATGTTATTTATGTTTAATGGTACTTTTTCGATGGGATTAGTGTTAGCTATGGGACTAGAAAGACATGCTATCTATGCTTGAAGGTACCCCTTTAATTGATGGCCAAGTTTCCTCAAAATTTAATGATTTATTAATTAATTAATCAATAATTGCTTCCTTGTTTTCTCTTGTTGAGTGATGATGTTTTCATATGGTTGTAAAGATCTCATGGTTGGAAGTTTGGGATGATGCAATGCTATGTCATTGGTCAAGATATGGACTTGGTTTGAAAATTGGATGGATAGGTATGTTGATGATTTTAAACATATTTGACACAAGGACATATTATAAACATGGTAAAGCATTACATGTTCTAATCTTTACAATTCCTTCTTATCCCATTGATTACGTCATTGGTGCATGCAAGTATTTACTTGATGGTTTTGTTTAGTATTGATTCAGATTCCAAAGACTCTAGTTGTGTGGATATGACATATAGACTTGCCCAACAATTAATCTCTAATGTGCTTGCACACACTTTGTAAGATGGTTATACAAGGGCATAAAAGGCTAAAGATTGCTTTGGGGAGGATAGATCTATATAATTTTAAAACATCTAGTCTATACATGCCCAGATCATCAACAAGTAACTCCAACATCAAATGCATCATCATTTTAGTTTATCTTCTCAAAGAACCTCTCATGTTGTACCCTATTCACATTGTTTATGCTTCATTAATCTTATGAACTTCTAACTAAGCATCATCATAGGATCCTCATGTGGATGCAAAAATGGTGAGGATACTATGAGATTGTTGATGCAACAATGTTGATGTAACCCCCTTCATGGATGCATCTTTGTTGATGTTGGAACATTGACATAACAAAATAAAAATCATATATATATGTGGGACTTAGCCAATTTTTTGCCAGAGCCTTCTAAGCGTGATATTTAGCAATTTTTGCCCTTGATTTTACTCATTCAAAAACCTATGCACTCATAGAGTCATTCTCTTGACTATGGAGGAAAGAAATTTGTGATTTCCAATACTTAAATAACCCTAGGTTTTTGAATACTTAACGTACTAATACTAAAAAATAATTAAAATGTTGATAATTCAATATTAAATGGATATCTCAAGACCTTAGAGTAATAGATTGTAATCACCTAGGAGTGATAATGAACTATATTTTAAATAAAATAGGCTAATTAACTGATGATCAAAGGTATTAATATGTACACTTACACAATTAAGGACTAATTAATGATTATTTGTGTGACTGCAAATGGCACCAAAATAAGGTCCACAAGTAGAGGAATCCTCTCAAAGAAGGAAAAGCTACCCAAGGGATGGACAAAGATGAGGATAAGAGCAACAATAATAACTAGAGTAAGTGCTCAAGACAACGCATGCAACTGGACCTCTCTAAAAGGAACTAGAAGTGGAATCTGTCAACCAAATTCCCACTATTGAAATAGGGCAATCTAGATAAGATGAAGTATCTAGACCTAGGCCAAGTTTAGAGGTCACTCTCATGGCGAATTTCCTGAAGAGAATTTAGAGTAACAAGATCCATAGTTTGGTCCTCCAAGAACAAACCTTTAGGTCATTCCTTGAGTTTACATCTTTTAGGAAGTGAGAGAGTAGTTGCAAAGTTTACTAATGTGGATTAGCATTTCCACTAGTTGAGACTAGTATCTTGGTGAGACATATGTATTTTGGAAAAACTAATAGAAGATGACACAATGAAAATTAAGGATATCATCATCATCTACTTAGTAAAAGTAATTATAGAGGCTTTGGAACTTCCAAATGTGAGGGTGAAGCTTATAGAGGTGTTAACATAGTAAGATGTTGAAAGAAAGAAGGAATGAATGTAGAGATATTATGGAGCAAACCACAAGAAGTATGATGCTCGCACTAACGCAGAAATAATCTAATTCAAAATTGTAACATACCATCTCAATTCCATGGTATGCCTAAGTAAGCTCACACCCTTCTCTGCTAGGGCTTGCATTGCACTTAGTAGAAAGTTTCTAGTCAATCTAAGATAACTTAATTTTTTTAGAGATAGAAAAAGATTTAAAGAAAATGAGAAACTCCCCTTCTTGTGTCTAATTATGAAAAATTTGTCAATGGAAAGGGATCACATGGTGCTCGAATGACATTCTTCGCAAGGCCATCACATCATCCTAGCAAGAAATGATGAAGGAGAAGGCATCTTTGTAGATTCAGGAGAAAGAGGTGTCACCATCACATGCAAAGGACATCTTAAGTGTAAAAGAATTTCTAAGACAATTGAGAGAGCAACAAGAATATGGGGGTAAGCCTTCATACTATCATTCTATCATGAGTCATCTTAATGAGGTTACTAGGATCATGAGCTTGCTGTAGGACAATTTGACAAACCTGTTCTTAGCATAAAGGAGTCAGGCTACTATTCATGCCAACCCTACTACTGGTGAAGTTGCAATATCTCTTTCTATAGAGTAAGTGCCAAAAATTTAAAGTAATAATGTAGTCTTCTTAAAAGTACTGGAAGAAGAAGAAGGCATAATAGTGGTAATCATGCCACACAAAGAGTAAGAGACCATAGTTAAGTTGGTGACAAACTGAAAAGGAGAGACATTGAAGGTTTCTACAAGGCTCATTCTTGATTTTGGTACCATAATAGACATCTAGATGTCTACAAGAACTAGTTCAAGGGGCATGATAGTAGCCCAACATGAAGAAGTGTTAGAGAGATTGGTCAAATTCAAACAATGGATTCCAGATGTCTTTGACATCTGGGAAGATGTCTTAGCAATCTAGTTTGTGCTTTTAGAGATAAGGAGTAAGCTTTTTATTATTGAATCACAAGTTTAGAAGGCTAATAACACAAATTAATAGTTGTTCATTGAAGTTGGATAGCTTAGAGCCTGATTATCAAATCCTACAATCCTTCAACCTGAGCTAACTTGAGATGAGGCCTTTGAGAAGCTCAAGGCCAAACAAAAGAAGGCTGAAGAGGAGAAGAAAGGGAAATTTGGGATGAGTTCTTATTAGATTTCATGATGAATGCTACAAATAATAACCTTGCCTAGGTGTGTAGATAAAATAAGGACCTAGTTAAAGAAAATATAAGATTTCTTAACATTTAGAAGCAGAAGAAATATTTACAAGAATACCTTAAGCACTAGTAGGAATAACTATTCAAAGTAAACTAGGATGTGATGAGGCTAATATCTGAAAATAGAAACTTCTCAATGGAGGAGATGTGAACTATAAGGCAAAAGTTGACTATTGAGATCGTTGCATGAGACATCAAAGTAGGGACTAGGTCAAAAATCACTATAGGGACTAGGTTGGCATGATTAAGGAAGTTCATGAGAAAGAAATTTAACTTGCAAAGGCCAAAATGAATTATGCCCTCTAGTAACTCTAATAACAAGGTGATGCATGATAGCTCATTTTTGATGGACTAAATGCCTACAAAAAAGTAAAAACTCACATGAAGTTATAGATTGAGGAGATGATAGAATACATGAAGTTCATTAATCTTCAACATGCAAATCTGAAAATGTTCATTGCTAGATGACTAAAATTAGAGTTAAAAAAGCAAGTGGTCAACTTGTACTTGTTGTATAAAGGTGAGTTCAAGCTTCATAAGAACATAAAGTAGAAGCTAGAGATAATAATTATGGAGCTTAAGGTTCCTAAAACTTAATTTAAAGATTAATGATCAATCATAGAGAACCTAGCCAAGATGATGATAGACTACTAGGAGCTTATAAATGCAATGAGAGCATTTTGATATTAAGTATAAGAAATTTGTAGCTTGGTTTGTCGCTATCATTCCAATGTTTCTTGCTTTGCCCTATCCATGGAATGTGCCAACAACAACAAATCTAAGCAAAGTAGCCTAGACAATCAATGACTCCAAGGCTAGGGAAGAGAAGATGAAAGCTTTACTAGATGAATTTCAACTAAAAGAAGCAATAACATGGGAACCACAACCAACACTGATGAGACGTGATATGCACAAGTTGCGATATCGTGTACGCGATATCGTGGCCGCTACGATATAGCATCCCCTGCGATATCACGTATGCGATATCATGTATGCGATATCGCGTCGTCCCCTGTGATATCACATATGTGATATCGCGGTCTGCTGCCAAATCTATAAATAAGAGGTAGCACTCCCCTCATTTAACATCCTAGGCTAGAAGTAGCGAAGCTCTGGTAGATTGATCACCCTAGAGATAGAATATTTTCCATGTGCCCACAGTAGGAGTCCCACAAGTGAACGGTTCTTTATTCGAGTAGCTTTGTACCTAAACGCAAGTTGTGTACGGAAATAAAGACAAGCTTTGTGGATAAACCTTGCAGTACATGGATAGGTTTATTTAATGTTATTTATTGCTTTCCAAGTAACGCGGCATGAGTACGACTTGATTACAAGCATCTACGGATGTGTACGGCTAGTCAAGGAATTGGCTGCTTGTCACACTTAGGCTAGTTAGGTGCCTTAGTACGACCGCTTCGAGCACGTGCGTTACGTGTGGTAATCCTAGTAAAGATTAGTGTTTGGTAGCCACAGTTGCACAATTCAGGGTGTGTACGGCAAGTGGGAACGGATGTTGATGCTAGGACTTAGTGTTGTAGTTAGAGTTAGTTTTAGTCTCTCAACCCTTCATCCCTTAGCATAGGAGATAAACCTGAAAAGACCAAAAAAATCTTATACCTCGGCCTTACTTCACCATACACCATGACAACAACAAGTAAGTCTGGGAAGACAATGATTAATTAACCCCAAGTGTTCCTTGTGGCGTTTAGGAATTTAGTTTGTAGAGTTCAATTGGATCGCGCGTGCTATGCTCATTTCGTATGGTTGAGTGTAGGGGTAGCTCGCCACTCATCAAACACTAAGGCATGAGAAGTTACTACCATGCTACCTCTTAGCACCAATTGAGGCATATGTCTTGGTTTAATTTTTTACATATTGGATAAGGCCAATTTTGTATAATGTATCCAATGTTTGTAAAATTTCAAATTATAATCACTTGAATGATTTTTTTTATAATGAGCCACTTAAGTCTTTTAGTTGTGAGTTAGTTAGTTTCATACTTTCAAAATTTTAGAAATAACTCAATCCTAATTTTGTTGACTTGAAGATAAGTTTTTAGTTAATGATGTGGGTATGAAGAATATCAGTGTTTTGGAGTCATCAGCATCAACATAGCCCTTGCTTCGTCAACACATCAACATTGATACAAGCATAATAAATACCTATATAAATGCATGTATCCATTACATTTATGATATAATTTGGTCATTCCCTTAGCTAGACTAATGTATGTTCATTTAGTAAAAAGTTATAGTTTTCCCATTGAGACATGGAGTTTTATTTGAGTGCTTGATGTACTTAGACACACTTGCATAATGGAAATAAATTTCGAGATTTGTTCTATCCATTGCAGCACCTAGCTTAGTGTTTCAATCTTTTACTTTGGAATCTATTTTGAATATTCTTTTACTTTTCATGTACTTAGTTAAATATTTTACTTTATTGTATTCAAGTAATGTGCATGAGTATGACCAACTTCAAGTATAAGCATATTAATGTTTGGTAACTTAGCAACATTAATACATGTTCACTGATGAGTGGCGAGGTACGCCTACACTCAACCATACGAATACGAGCGTGCACGCGCGATCCGATCGAACTCCGCAAACTAAATGCCTTAACGCCACAAGAAACACTTGGGGTTAATCGTTCGTTCTCTTCCCAGGCTTGCTTGTATGTGTCACGGTGTATGGTTAAGCAAGTCTAAGGTATTTGATTTTTTTGGTATTTTTCGATTTATCGCCTATGCTATGAGAGAAAGGGTGGAGAAACTAACTAACTCTAACTAATGTCCTAAGTCTAAATTAACTAGCGTCAGCATCCGTTCCCACTTACCGGACACACCCTGAACTATGCAACTATGGCTACCAATCGCTAATCGTTACTGGGATCACCACACGTAACACAAGTGCTCGAAGTGGTTGTACTGAGGCACCTATTTAGCCTAAGTGTGATAAGCAGTCGATTCCTGGGCTAGCCGTACACATCCGTTGATGCTCGTAATCAAGTCGTACTCGTATGCACTAGGAAAGCAATAAATAAATAACAATAATTAAAACCATGTACTGCAAGGTTTATCCAATCAAGTTCATCTTTATTGCCATATACAACTTGTGTTCAGGTTACAAAGTTGCTCGAATCAAGAGCCGTTCACTCTAAGACTTCTACTGCGGGCACATGGGAAAAATTCTAACTCTGGAGTGATCAATCTGCCAGAGCTTCGCTACTTCTAGCCAAGATTCAAAAATGAGGAGAGTGCCGCCTCTTATTTATAGATATGGTGGCAGAGCCCTTTATTTGATCAATTCCCTGACGAATCTCTCCTTGTAGGTGCTATCAATGCATAAATGTCTAATGAACGAAAATGGTATGGCACCATCCTCACTTATCTACTCAAGAAAGAACTACTGCAAGGGTTGGACACTAGAAAGAAATAATAGTTTCTTCAATGGGTCAAACATTTCATGGAGATTAATAAAAACCTTTACAAGGTTTGTCTTGATGGCCTGGTATGTTGGTGTGTCCCTGATATGAATCAACTGCACATTCTTCAGGATGCTCATGAAGGTCCTTATGGTGGCCATTATGTTAGGAGATGCATGATCAAAAAAATCCTCATGGCAAGGTATTATTGGCCAACAATCTTTAGGGATGCACATCAATTTGTTTGTGCTTGTGATTGTTGCCAGAGGAATGGTGGAATGATAGCTCAAATGTAGGGGCCACAATAATGGATACAACCTCTTAAGCTATTCAATATTTGGAGCATTGGCTTTATGGATCCCATTGCATATTTATCAAATGGAAAGGCATATATAATAGTTGTAGTTGACTATTGTACCAAGTGGGCAGAAGTAGCAGCCATCACTGACTATACATCCACCACTGTTGCTCGGTTTGTGCAACAAAATGTTGAAAATAGATTTGGCATCTATGCCCAAGGGATATTGATAGAGTTGAGCATCCATTAGATTCAAAAATTAATTGAGCAGGTAACCAAGGAGGAGGGAGAACTAAGAAAATTTGAAAGTGTAGAAGAATACAATAGGGATCCTTCTATTCAAAAAAAGGGGGTTCAATTTTGTGATAGTGAGGATGAATTTGCTAGAGATGAGGTGTTTTATTAGAAAATATTTCCATTCCAAAAATTGCAATAAAAAATCATGGCTAAGGTTGATCAATTATGGAACTCCATGGACAACAAGTTTCATGCTGTTTTAAAGATTGTTGAAGAGTTCAAGGAGCCAGGTGGTGAGCATGAGTGTTAGAGGCGTAAGGAGGTTGGATGTGCCATATCTAAGGGTAAAGGTAAAATGGCTATGATAGAGATAGCTACAAATAGCGATTCAAATGATGATGGTGGATGTGATGTTTACTAGTATGAACATCCTAAGGGATGTTGTCCAATTGTATCACACTTGTAGGAATTTGGGGTGTATGCCTTACATCCAGGACTTGCATAAAGGTAAACGCCCAAAAGATTATCTTATCCACAAGGAAATCCTTAACAGTTCCACCAACCACAGCAATACTATCCAAGTGGAACTCCTCTGCAACCCTATAAATTGTATCAATAGTGGAAGCAATCATAATCATGGGAATTTCCACATCCAAGGTAGCAGTACCCTTACCGACAACCAGATCCCTAGGTTACTATGTTTAGCAACCTTCATCTCCAAGGGAATCTTCTGGTCATATTGCTACTTACCAACCTCACCACTACCCTCTCAAACTATACCAATTTCCCTATCCAAGAAGGGATGCCACCTACTATCCTCATGCACCTCCTGTTCCTACACCTACTCCTCCACCTCTTGCATAGCTACCACCTACTCCATCCATGCAGGGTGAATTGCTTGCACAACCATAGCAAAGGAATGCTACGAGGGCAATTAATCTGCAATCAATTAATCCATCAAGTAGGCTAGAATCACAAACAAAGAAAAGACCCTTATTTTGACCTCACAGTCTATCAAAGCCCTCAAACACATCAGTGGTTGGTAACCCTACTCCTCCAACTTCCTATATTTCCTCTCTATCCAAGTCCCCTTCAAACCAAAATCCTTCTCAAATCCATACTGTAATGCTGACACATGTTGTATTCGATTAGATTCAAGCTAGTAACCTACCTAGGAAAGTAGCTAATCCTGGGAGTTCCCTAGTTTACTTTTAAATTGCTAGGAAAGAGCCTTGTAAAGCTCTTCTTGACTCTAGTTCCAATGTTCATTTTATCTCACATGATATGTACACGATGTGGAACCTTTCTCCCTTGAAGAAGAGCACCATCTAGCTAGACATGATAGACCAGTCCATCACTGTTCCTTTGGGATTGGTTGAGGACATCATCACCACCGTTTGTGGGTGGTCATACCCCATTGATTTCCTAGTAAACAAAGTGGAGAACTGCAAGGGGAACTTTCCAATTATTATGGGAAGGGCATGGTTAAGTACTATTGATGCCAAAATGGGCATTAGAGATCTTTCCTTGAAGATATCAAAAGAAAATGAATTTGGAAAGATTGAGAAGAAGAGAGTTCCATGTATCACGTATAACAATTTAGGGTGCCATTGTGTGTAGAAGTTATGGTCAATAAATTAAACATCTATCTTTGCATGTAAGTAGTATGCACTAGAAGCTGATATCCAGAGTTGTTTGTACATAGCAGCCACAAAACAAGAAGGTACCTAGTGGCTGACAACTAAATCTAGCAGTAGTACATTATGCATGGAACCTACTGAGGGCCTAATGTATGAGTATGTTGCAAGTATGGATGATCTCGAGCAAGTTCATCACCAAATTTTTGAAGGAGCAAATGATGGTGTTAATTGGGTTGAGCTGGAAATTCTTGACAATTTTAAACAAGATCCCCTTAAATTGAAGATACTACCAGTTGGAATGAAGTACGTATTTTTGAAAAATGGAAGGTCGATTATCATTAATGCCAAGCTTGTTGCAGAAAAAAAGAAAAGGTTAATAAAAGACATGGAAAAATGGTCATTAGCCTTTGCTTGGTCATATTCCAAACTTACTGGGATAGATCCAAGAATATGCTAGCACTAGATATACACTGACCCTACCATCAAACTGAAATGATAGCCAGAGTGGCATTTGAATCCCAAGTAAAAATAGATTGTCAAAGAGGAGATTGAAAAACTCCTCAAAGTAGGATTCATCTACCCTGTCATAGATAGTGAGTGGGTTAATCCACTCATGATCGTACCAAAGAAAGGAGGCAAATGGCAGGTGTGCATTGACTTTCGGTTGCTCAACATGGCAAATTTCAAGGATCATTTTCTATTACCTTTCGTCGACCAAGTGCTAGACATCATTTCAGGGCATAACTATTATAGCTTTTTGGATGGTTATAGTGGCTATAACCAAATTTGGATTGCACTAGAGGACCAAGAAAAGATAACTTTCACAAGTCCTTGGGGGACTTTTGCTTACTTTCAGATGCCATTTGGTCTATGTAATGCCCCAACCACATTTCAATGATTAGTTCTTAACATTTTCCAATAATAGATCAGTAGTAGGGTAGAAGTCTTTATAGATGATTTTTCTACCTACAGAGCTACGTTCAAGCAACCCTTGGACCGTCTTGAGTAGGTGTTGAAGAGATGTGTCGAAACAAACCTCCGACTCAATTGGCAAATGAGCCATCTTATGGTCGAGGAAGGCATAGTATTGGGGCATCACATATTAAAAGTAGGAATTGAGGTGGACCCTGAGAAAAATAAGAGTCATCCAAGGAATAACCCACCAACCTGAAAAAATCAAAGAAATTCAGTTATTCCTTGGTCATGCTGGCTACTATTGGCGATTCATCAAGAATTTTTCCAAAATCACCAAGCCATTGGTAGAATTGACAAAGAGGGATGCATCATTCTTCTAGACCCCTGCATGTGAAGTAGCATTTCAATAATTGAAGCAAAAGCTTATTGAAACTCCCATTCTTCAAGCACCAGATTAGTATAGACTATTTCATGTGATGACTGATGCATCAAATTATGCTTTGGGGGTAGTGCTTACATAAATGGATGATCAAAAACATTCATATTATATTCATTGCGCAAGCTTGAGCATTGTAGGTGCACAACTGAACTACACCACCACAGGAAAGGAGCTGATGGTAGTGGTGTTCACCTTAGAGAATTTTAGGCACCATGTGCTTGGCTACAAAGTATTTGTGCACATAGATTGTAGTGCCATCAACTTTCTAATGAACAAACCAATGGTAAGCCCTTGTGTCATACAGTGGCTCATGATTTTGTAGGAGTTCGATCTCACGATGATAGATCGTAAAGGTGTGGAGAATGTGGTCGCAAATTACTTATCGTGACTAAGATGGGATGACAAGGGGAAAGAGAGCCCTTTATCTGATCAATTCCCTGACAAATCTCTCCTTGTAGGTGCTATCAATGCATAAATTTCTAATGAACCAAAATGGTATGACACCATCCTCACTTATCTACTCAAGAAAGAACTACTGCAAGGGATGGACACTAGAAAGAAATAATAGTTTCTTCACTGGGTCAAACATTTCATGGAGATTAATAAAAACCTTTACAAGGTTTGTCTTGATGGCTTGGTATGTTGGTGTATCCCTGATACGAATCAACTGCACATTCTTCAGTATGCTCATGAAGGTCCTTATGGTGGCCATTATGTTGGGAGATGCACGATCAAAAAAATCCTCATGGTAAGGTATTATTGGCCAACAATCTTCAGGGATGCACATCAATTTGTTCGTGCATGTGATTGTTGCCAAAGAAATGGTGGAATGATAGCTCAAATGTAGGGGCCACAATAATGGATACAACCTCTCGAGCTATTCAATATTTGGAGCATTGACTTTATGGATCCCATTGCATATTTATCAAATGGAAAGGCATATATAATAGTTGTAGTTGACTATTGTACCAAGTGGGCAGAAGTAGCAGCCATCACTGACTATACATCCACCACTGTTGCTCGGTTTGTGCAACAAAATGTCGAAAATAGATTTGGTGTATCTCTTGCATTAATTTTTGGTAATGGAACTCATTCTATAGGTGTCACTTTTTGAAAGTTGATGTAACGCTTAGGGGTTGAACATAAACTCAACACCATATCACCCCCAAGCCAATGGTCAAGCTGAGGTCACTAATCAGGAGATTACAAAAATCTTAACACGTACCATTAGCAAATACTGAAGGGACTAGAGCACTAAATTAAATGATGCCCTTTGGGCCTATCTCTTCACATGGAAACTTATCATAGGTTACTCTCCCTATGAGCTCATGTACGAAAAATTACCAACATTAACCATTCAATCAGAGCTCCATGCACTCTCTACAGCATATGACCTTAACCTAAATCTAAGTCTAGCATAGAAAGAATAGTTAATGAGTTATAACTTGCTAGACGAAAATCAGTTAATGGCCTTGTCATCTAACGAAATGCATAAGGCATTTAACAAAAAACACCATGACCTCAAAATAAGAAAAGTGAAGTTTCAACTAGGAGATAAGGTTCTCTATTGGAATCCTACACATGTACCTCAACGAACCAAATTTCAAAGATTGTGGGAAGTACCTTACATTATTGATGAGAATTTTCTATCCGGGGCCATGATCATATACAAACCTGATAGTCCAAATAAGAAACAATTAGTCAACATTCAACAACTAAAACCTTTCCATGAGCCCAAGCCAACTAACTCAATAAACACCTCGTCAGATGGACAACCACATTCAATCTTTCAGATCTCTCCCTTCCAACTTAGTTGTGGGGGAGATGGCCACCCATACTAACACCTTAGGTGGCTTCTCAATTTTTGACTTTTTTGTTTTCGACATTTTGTTTTTACAATTTTTTATTTTCATCTTCTTTGTTTTACATTTTTTGTTTTACATATTTGTATTTTTAAGGATATTGGTCTTCTCTTAGTTTTTGTTTTACACCATTGTTAATATATTCAATATTTATTTTCTACTCTTTTACTTTTCTTTATGGTTATGTTTGCTTGTGTTTGATGTGTTTCTCTACTTTTTCTACTAATAAAGTGGTGGGTACAATGGTAATACACTACTTGATTGTGGTATGGTTCATTTGTAATTTGATTGTTGATGTCTGGTTTTTGACTTTGAATGTCATTATTGATGATTGGGACATGGTTTCTTTTCATGTAATAGGAAGTGAGTCCACAACATCCACCCATCCACATACTCTATGGTCTTCCTTGTTTTGGAAGTGTGCAGTCTCTTCTTCATTAATGCAACTTTAATAAATTGTTGACTTATGTAGTTTTTGGAATTGGGAAGAAATCAAAGGTTTGGATAGGGTGTGGCTTCAAAGGGATGTGGTATTCTTTGTGCTTTTTTGTTTTTCTATGTGTAGGGGTGTTCTCGTAAGCTTCTCACCATTCCACGTCATTTCATAATAGGAAGTCAAATAAGTCCTTGCATGGTGTGGTCCTCATAATAAAAAAAGAAAAGATGAGGATTCAAAAAACATCCCTTGGACAAAATAAATGCAAAAAATGCATGGGTTTTTGCATTATGTGGTTTCCATTCAAAAAAAATGGGAATTCAAAGCACACCCCTTAGGCCAAATAAAAGGGTTACAAGCACTAGTTATGAGACTTTTCTTGTCTCCTCTAACTAAGGCCCTTTCTCACATCCTACCTTCACTCCAATTTGGAATGGTGGTTGTTTTGTAAGAGCATTCTTGTGTCCTAGGCGATGAACTAGCCTTAGAATTCAATGCGAAGTCATTGAAAGAGGTTGGTTTTGATCTAGACTAAGGATGGATTTTACCAAGTTATTTAATCACAAACTCCACAAAGGATTGCATGTGACCAGAATTAGGAACTCCATTCCACTCTCTTTGTCATCCATCTATGCTTTTCATGCCTCACCTCACTGCTGGTTTCATGTTTTGATTCAATGTTTTGGTTTGATGTGTCAGGTTTCTTAGTTAATTACTTTTGGGTTTTTGTGCTTAACTTTCCATAACCATTAATCATCCATGGTGTCCACGGACTCCTTGGTTTGAAGTTATGCAAGGGCATAGAAGGCCTGTGCCTACTTTGGGGAGGACCCACTTGCATATCTTTTGGTTTGGTTAAGTTAAGTTCTTTACCCGTAGACATTGTTACAATCAAATTCTTTTTACTTACCCCATCCATGTTATCCAATTGTATGCACCTTTACAACTATTTGTAATGAACTTCTTTTTATTATTGTGAATACCCTCTTTCTAGTATTCCTTGTGTTAAGCTTTTTTTGAATTATATGGATCAATTCTCTTACTTAACCCATTCGTCAATCTTTCCACTAACAACATCAAGCAACCAATCTATCATAATCACAGCCTAGCTAGATAAAATCAGCAACAAGATAAGGTATTTAGCCATTATCTATTGCACTATATATACTAATCCTTAGTTTTGTTGTGCTTGTAGTGGGAAGTGTAGACTAGAAGCGAGACTATCTTCACCAAGGAGGATGCAACCATATCACTGGTGGAAGATTATTCATAACTACTAGATCTCTTCTACCTCTCCCTCATTCTTCTATTGCCAAGAGGGATTGGATGTACTTTGGATTCATTGGTGTTCTTTCCTATTGTTATGAACACCCAATTTTGTACATGATGAGTGGTGAGGTACCCCTACACTCAACCATATGAATACGAGCATCTCACGCATGATTTGGTCAAACTCCAAGGACTAAGTGTTACACACCTTAATGGAACACTTAGGGTTAATCAATCGTTGTCTTCCCAAACTTGTATTGTCATGGTTGTATGGTTAAGTAAGCTTGAGGTATATGATTTTTATAGCTTATATATTTTTTATGTCTTATGCTAATAAAAGAAAGGGAGAGAGAACTAAGTGACTAACTCACATTAACTATTCATTAACTAAGTTCTAAATGTTCCTAACACTAGTATCCGTTCTCACTTGCCATACACAAATGTGTGCTTAGGTACAAATTGCTCGAATAAAGATCTGTTCACTCTATGACTCCTACTACGGGCACATAGAAATTATTCTAACTTTGGAATGACTAAACTGCAAGAATCTGGCTAAGGGTCTAACTCTTACTACTTGAAACAAAGGACGCTACCTCTTATTTATAGAAGATGAGGCAGGATGCGATATTGTGTATGCGATATCATGTATGCGATATCACATGGCAGATGTGATATCACATACGTGATATTGCAGCTCATCATACCCCCATGACTGAATAAAAACTTGTCCTCGTGTTCCTTACAAAATGTTGGGATGGTATGGGATTATTGACTTGAATGACAACTAATGGTGAATGGGATGACGTGTGAATGCATCAATCATTACAATACATGACAATATTAGTGTTCATAACTACAAGAACGAACACTGTACATAATTGAGATCCAACCTTATTTGGTAGTTGAGAGAGAAGAAAGAGAGAGAAAAGAAGAAGACATGTTGCTACCAATGCTAGGATTGTGCCTTTCGTTGTCCATCCATGAGTGCAGCATTAATCTTGTTCCTTGCACAACTATTCCAAAACCAGTCCATCCTAAGTGTTTCCTCCAGGTCTAATCCATTGCTATATGATTTCCATCTACACACACAACACAGTCACATATGAGCAAGGATAAGTAAATCATAATACAATTGATACCTTGCCTTGGTGTAAGGTCCATTGGCTGAGTTGTGATATGGCTAATATAAATTCTAGAGATATAACGCTGGTGACTACCCAAGGTGTAAGGGTTAGGAGAAAATTAAAAAAATTGGACCAAGGCCCCCATGACTAAGAGTGATCCTATGGTAGTGATAGAATGGAAAAAGATAAGGAATAAGAAAGATGGAGAAAAAGAAAGTATAGCAATTCCGATAAAATGGATGTCAAAGGTGGTAATGATTAAAACAAATGTTGATTGTAGAAATGTTTAAGGGAAAGAAGTTAACTAATGCATCAAATAGGAATGCTAGTGGGTCCCCAAAGTAGGCTCATGCCTTTTATGCCCTAACAAACCCACATTCAAAGAGCCCGTAGGCTCTGGAAATGTCAATTGGGAGTAAGAGTTAAAGACTTAACTCTAAGAATTTACCAAAAAGAAAATAATGCATCAACCAAAATATAGACTACTGATACAACTAGCAATGAGTTGAAAAATGGAGAAACAATGATGGGAAGAAGAGAATGGAATGGAGTCCCAAGAACAAGGTGGTGTACATCCCCTTATGTATTTATGGTTAATGTGACTGAGTAGATCTCATTCCAAATCCAGCCTTAAACAATCCACATCTAGTGACTTCACATTAACACACTTGGCCAATCCATCCACTTGAAGTAACAAGAATGCTTCTGCCAAAGAGTCACCACCATTCTGAGGAAATAAGAAAGGGAAAAGTAGGAAGCGAGAAAGGGCCTTAGTTAGAGGGAACATGTTTGTTTAGTTCCATAACTAGTGCTTATAGCCCAAATGATTATTTTTTCTAATGGACGTGCTTTGAATTCTCACTATTTTTTTTTTTGCATGAGAACCACACCATCCAAAGACATTTTTTTTTGGCTTAGCTTCCTGATAATGGAGTAATGTAGGAATGGTAAGGAAAAATCAAGAAGAAAACATCCAAGCACCTAAGAGAATAGCCAACACAAATGCATCAAATCCCTTTGAAGTCATACCCTTTTCAGTCCTTGAGTCCTTCCTCAGTTTTAGAAATGTCTAATCACCAATTCATTAATAGTTTTATTATTAAGAAAGGGACTATACAATTCCAAGCCAAGAGAGACCATAGAAATTTATGAATGCATGGGTGACATGGACTTATTGCCTATTATATCAAAAGAACCATACCTTAGTATCAACATTATAACTCCAAGGTAAAAACCAAACATTAGCAATCAATCGAATACAGTTCATACCACCATCAGGAGCACTTATTAGGTGACAAACCTAATGAAACAAACAAAGAAAAAAAAAGAACAAGAACAAGAACAAAAACAAAAACAAGAACAAAAAAAACAATAAAAAAACAAAAATAAAAACAAGAAAAACAAACAATCACACAAAGGACTGGAAAAGTATAATGATGTGGCTAAACAAAAAAAAGAAAAGTTAAAGAAATTTGTAAAACAAAAATGTGTAAAACAAAAAGTTAAAAAGGAACCGAGGGCCTCTATTGGTTAGCAAAGGTGGCCATCTCCTCCATGACTGAGTTGGAAGGGAGAGATCTGAAATAGTGAGTAGGGTTGTCCCTTCTTAGAGGTACTATGTGCATTGATCGTTCTAAATTTATGGAAAGGTTTGGTTTGTTGAACATTGACTAATAATCTCTTATTAAGGTTTTGGTCTAACTTTTTAAGGAAGTTCCAACTTCTCCCATTTGATGTTTTCCATGTTAAGGTTTGGAAGTTGGTGATGGACTTGCTCGAGTGCATCTATGCTTTTGATGTAAGCACAAGTTATTCCCTCAGTTAGTTCCATGTACGTCAGTAAGTTGCTCTCTTGATCAACTATCAGCCACTGGGTGTCTCCTTGTTGTGTGGCTGCTACATACAAGAACTTTTATAGGTTAAGGTCTTGTGCACACCGATTGCATGCAGGTAATGCTAAACTTTGCACAACCCATGATCTCTACAAGAAATTGCACCTTGTATCGCTGTATGTGATGCATGGAACATTCTTCTTCTCAATATTTCCAAAATTTTTCTCCTTAGATATTTCCAAGGAAAGATCATGGATTCCTAGGTGTGCATCCACAATACTTAGCCATGTCCTTCCCATTATTATTGGGAAGTCTCCTTTACCGTTGTTACTTGTATCACTAGGAAATTAGCTAGGTATGACCACCTACACACAGTGGTAATGATGTCCTCCACTAGTCTCAAGGGAACAGTGATGGACTAGTCAGCTAGCTCTTGGCGAATATTGCTCTTCTTGAATGGAGGCAGGTTCTAGGCTTTGTACATCTCTTATGATATTAGGTTGACTCTGGAACTTGATTCTAGAAGAGCTTTACATGGTTCATTCCCAGCAATTTGAAGATAAATTAGGGGGATTCCAAGATCAGAGAATTTCTAGGGAAGGTGGCCAACCTTAATCCAGTCAGTAACAACATGTGTTAACATAACCATATGTGTTAAGCTCGGTGTTTGGTTTGAAGGGAGCTTTGAAGCCTTATTTGATGGAGAGGCGTTTAAAGGTTCAACTGCTTGTGGTTGTGAGGGCTTACTTAAATTGTTGGTTCTGAAGAAAGGTCTTCTCTTCATATGGTTTTTAGCACCAATAGCGGGTTGAAGATTCATAGCCCTTGTGGCATTGCATTGCTACGGTTGAGTAGGGACTTTCCCTTGCATTGTTGGAGCGGGTGGTAATGGAGCTATTGGTGTGAGAGTTGTGGATGGATTTGGAGGATGGTATGTTTGTGGGTTATCTCCCCTAGGAGAAGGAGTTCTATAATATTCTCGAGCTTGGTAGTGATGTTGTGGTGTAACGTGACTAACAGAGTCATGTGGAGAGATTGGATGCTGCATGTGGTAGCCATATGGGTTTGGTTGTCGGTAGGGGTATTGTTGCCTTGGTGGTGACATCCCCCATGACTGTGGGTATTGCCATTGTTGATGTTGCTCAATGGGTTGTGGTGGAGTTCCACTTGGATAATATGTTGAAGGTTGGTGGAACTGCCTTGGGTTACCTTGGGGATAAGGTAACCGTTAGGGTGCTTGCCTTTTATTAAGTCGTGGGTTGAGTGCATACACCCTAGACTCTTGTAGATGTGAGATCACTGGGCAACATCCCTTAGGATGGTCATATTGGCATATCTCACATCCACCATCATTGTTCGTGTTTGAATCCACAACCTCTTCTGTGATGGCAATTTTGCCCTTACCTTTGTTACGTGCATTGCTCATTTTTCTCTTTTTCTTTTTGTCACGATCACTACCTCACTCCCTAGACTCCTCTACAATTTTAAGAATAGTTTCAAGCCTACTATCCAGGGAGTCCCACATTTGGTCTACCTTTGCCGATACTTCTGTTGTTAACTTTTGGAGTGGTAAAGTTTTCCTATTCACCATCTCTTCGAGTGGTGACTCTTC
>MNCI01006861.1:504214-518221 GCA_015680685.1 Gnetum montanum | reverse complement strand
CCCCCCCCCCCCCCCCCCCCCCCTTCATGAAATTGAACACTCTGAGATCAAATATGTTCCAAAATCATGGAAATTAGAGTGGTATGGAGCTAGATATTACATGTGGAAGTTGGATGCGCAAAGCTCTTAGTTGAGAGAGAAAAATGCAAAACAATCTCCTAGCTTCAATTGATGAGAAAAAATTTTGAAGCATTGAGGGGACCATATTTATAGGTTTTTGTAGACCTAATATTAGATACTAGACATCGAATAACCGATATCAACTTCCACCTAATATTAAGGGTATTAAAATTACACCTCATGGGAACATTCAACATGAAAAATGAAGCTTTGTGATTGGTTGGAAGGTTTCATGTAAATTTCAAAGTTCTGGGGCAAGTGAGAATTCATATTTAGGCATTAATAATGTTAGAAGATGGAATCATAGGAATTAAAAGCTTTTGGAAGATGTAAGAAAAGGGTATTGAGTGCATGATATAGAACAGATAGGTTGTATGATGGGAAGGTGTTGAGATTGACATTTATTCACTTGGAAGTTTTACGATGATGTAGTTATGTCAAGCAAGTACAAGTTACAAAAGTTATACAAGTGGATCCTCCCCAAAGAAAACTCTAGCCCTTAATGCCCTTGTATAACCATACTTAGAAATGTCCGTAGGCACCAAAGGGATTGAATGCAACACATTCCTATTGAACAAAACACACATGTTAGAACCATCCATTTTAGAGAATAACTCTATGTTACACAAAACCACAAGTTATGATCATGCAAATAGTGAGATGAGATGGATTTTAGAAAATATTGTAGGAATTGGGTTGTGAGGTGCCTTACCATAGGCATAATTAATCCTCATGTGTTATTAATGGTTAAAGTAATCATTAGCCCTTCTTTCCAAGATTCAAACCATGTCCAAACCACGTTCTAGTGACATCACATTTTTTTATCTCTTGGATTGACAATCATAATGCTACCATTATTGCAAGGAGTAGCATCACTTGGCATTTTGTCCAAGGGAGGAGTTTATTCATGACACTTCTCTCTCTCTTTTTTTTTTTGACTTCTAGGAAGCCACCAACCTTCAGGCATGGGTAACATGTCTTTCCAGTGGAACCCTTAGAAATTTATTTAGTGCCCTTTTATTTTATTTTTATCTATGTCAACCTTACCAAAGGACTACCTTTAGGCATGGACAACATGTCTTTCTAGAAACATGGTAAGGCAACACTTATTTTACTCTTACTCTCATTTTTCATTAGATCTACAAGGATATAATTACAACCTTAGAAACATGATAGAACGTACAGAAGCAATCCAAGAGAATCCACAAATCCCCTTAATGTCACACCCTTTACATTCCCACTTGGTTCTTCATTTTTCTATCTAGGCACATTGATTACAAGCTTATTCTTAGTTTGATGATGAAAAAAAATATCATTATGACCATGGTAAAAACCTCTTATTGATGGGATGGATGGATGGATGATGTGGCCTCACTGTCCAAATAATCAATCCCTCATGACTTTAACAACATAGTGAAAACCTCACCTTAATAGGGTACATCTTGTCATTCACAAATGAGATTACTAACAAAGGAAATGCAAATAAAGTGTGGAAAAAAAATTAAAAAGAATGGGAAAAATTTGTATCAAGAAATGAAAAAATGAGAAAAAATTATAAAACAAAAAGATGAAAAACACTTGCTAATTCTTGGTTTTAGGATGGGTCATCTCCCTCATGACTAAGCTTTTGACCATGATAATAATTAATGAGTGGACAGGCATGCTCCATGCATTTTTGAAACAATGTCAAATCTTCATTGTCAAACCATTGGGTGTCTTCTAGTTTAGTGGTGGCTACGTAGATGACTTGTTCTTCACACACTTGGTTTTCAAATGTATGATGGGTCAAAATAGAAATTTTTTTAAATTTATGGATGTCTAGCCTGTGGTTGCATCCTTTATCATGATTAGTGATGCATGAATTCTTCTATCTCTCCACAATGCTAGATTCATCATTTCTATAAGGTGTTGGAGTACAATGGATGTTGACCTTTGCATAGGATCGGATGACATTGGTTGTGAAAGGAAGGATGTTGAACTTGATTGGAATTATGTTAGTTTGGATGAGTTAGTAGGTCCATGAGTATTTTTATTATTCATGGGAACTGTCCTAAAGAAAGGGCATTTCCAAGATTGTGGTGGGGATCTATTGGCATCATCATTTTTGTGTATGTTTGTAGCACAAGTGGCATTCTTTCATTGATGTTGTGGTGCTAAACCTACCTGTGTTGTTGGATGTGACATGTGATGGAGGGAAGTATGAGAATATTGAAGATATGATTAAGGATAAGAAGTGTTTGGTGGTGACCTCATAGAAGATGTCACAAGATGATGATATTCAGGAGAGTAGTAGTAGTGATTTGAGATAAAGAAAGTAGAACTAGTTGGTGAAACAAGTTGTTAAATGCAGTATTCGGATAGGTCTAGTTGACAATAAGGGTAGCGCTGGTTTGATGATGGCCTCCCCCATGACTGTGCGGTTTTCCACTACAGTTGATAGCATTTTTGAGGCTGATAAGAAGTCCCACTAGGATAGTACAATTGGTTGTAGGATTATCTATAGTTACCTTGTGAGAAAGGTAATTTCCTAGGAATTTTCTTTTGTATGAACTTGGGATTCAATGCAAAAGCCCAATACTCATGTAGATGTAACATGACCGAGTAATAGCTCTTTAGATGACCATATGTGTAGATTTCACATCCATCATCTTCTTCGGTGGTTGAGTCTATAGCCTCTTCTTTTATAGCAATTTCCCCTTTTTGCCAATTAGTGATCTTACCTATCTCTTGGTTCCTTTTCCTTCTTTTGTTGTAGTCACTTGATTTGTTTTGTGTTACTCTCTCCTCTACAATTTCTATGCAAGTTTTAACTTTCTCTTTTATCCATTTTGACATTTTATCTAGCCTTTCCTAAAGTTCAGTAATAGACTATTGCATTGGCAAGGTTTTTTGTGAAATCACCTCATCGATAGTTGCTTCTTTTTCATTATCATAGAGATGAACCCTCTTCTTTTGAAGAGTTAGGTCCTAGTGATAATTCCTCAACATTCTCTTATTTACATAGTTCTTCTTATTTTTCCACATGCTTGATTAGTCTTTAGATTTGATGGGTTCTTAGTTCGTATAACCAACCTTGAGCATTCCTCCCAAGGGTCTTTCTCGTTTGACTATGAAACCCATCTATGATGTGGAAAAGTTGTTCTTCCTTAAAGAAACCATGGCCTAGAAATTTATATAGTAGAGAATAGTATCTATCTAGGGTCATATCCTAGGGTTCATATTTTTTTTATTTCCATCCTTGGATTCATTTCCTTAGGTTCGACACCCTCACATAGGTTTGATGTTTCTCATTGAAAAGTTCCAGCAACGTGGACCACCGATGGATTGAATTTAGTTTCAATGATCTATACCACACCTTGGCTTTGTCTATTAGTTTCCCAGGAAAGAGGTTAAGCTTTTGCCACACACTTTTAATGTTTTGTAAGATGCAGGCATCATGGAAGGCTTTAAATGATTTTTTGGATCAAAATTATAGCCTCTCACAAATTTAGGAATGCTATTCATATCAAGCCTTTTGATGTGACTTTCCTTGTGATGCTTGTGAGGTATTTTAACTACCTCTATGATTTGAATCATGCTCTTAGTGGCTAATAAGGGTTCACTATCATTAGCCACATTGTGGTAAAAATTTCTAATTCTATTTGTTTGATTGTGATGATTTTGTCTATGTGCATTTTGATATCTTTGATTTTGCCCTTGGTTTCGATTTCTATTCTTATTTTGATCCCATAGTGAAGCTTTATGTTTATACCTATGTTCATCTTCATTAGAACTAGATGTTGAAGAGGAAGAGGAAGAGGAAGATGAGAAGCTAGGAGAATCACCATGGCTTCTATAGTTTTCCCTTTGGTCCTTTGATTTATCGTTTCTAGGTTTTGAAGAGGTCCTAGGCCTTGAGGCCTCCCCTGGTCTAGGACTTACTTCATTTGGTCGAGGATTATCTACCTTAGGTGACTATAGTCCTTAAGTGTAATTAGGGTGGTCATGAACATATGAAATTCTTGCATGAGGTTGGTCACTCCAATTTTCTTCAATATATATCTCATTAGTTCTTCAATGAATGTTCTCTTCATACAATGCATTATCACTTCCATGTGAAAGAGACATTATTGTTAGTTTATGATGCATGTGACTTACTATTTTCTAAAAGATAAATTGTTAATGCATTTACATTGATCATGTATAATATAACTAATTTAGATAACCAACACCATCCTCAACAATGGTGCCAATGATGAGTGGTGAGGTACCCCTTATGCCCAACCATACAAATCACAAGCATTCACACACAATTTGGTCAAATTCCATGGATGGGACTAGTTTTGGCATCTAGATCATTATGTCTTGATTGTAGTTCATTGTCTTCCCTCTTAGACTAGTGGTAGCTTTTTCATAGATGGTTTAGTCCAAAGTGAGGCATATGATAATTTATGTTGTTTTGTCCTTGGGCTACTCCTAACAATAATAAGAAAATCAATTATTTAACTAATTAACAATGGAAAGTAAAGTCTAAACTAGCCTACGTGCAATGAGTATCCATTCCTAACCTTCTATACACACCTTGGCCTTCATGCAACTACCGTTGGGATTACCAAACATACTGTTACTAGGCATATCGAATGATAACACTACTGGGTTACCAAGTAATTACACTTAAGTGCTCACAATTAGTCGTACTCATTCCACTTAATGACAAAAATAATAAAGAGCAATAAATAATAAATATTAACTAAGGAAAATAGTAAGCATTTAAGTAATTAATAATAATAAAGTTAAGTGGATGTTGTAATGATGGAATTAATCTTGATCTTTATTGTTAAACATGTAACATGTTCAAGTACATCACACTTGAATAAGGATGTCGTACAATTACTTAACATCACACTACGGGCATGCACTAAAAAAAACTAACAAAACTTCTCTCACACTATGGGCATGCACTAGAAACAAACTAACAATACTTCTCTATGTTTATGTCTAAAATCTATTTCTCTCTTCTTGCCAATTGTGCATCCGAGTGTTGTATTTATACGCTAGCATAGATGAGGTGATATCGGATCCCTGACATTAGAGGTTGTGCCCCTATATTGGATACCTAATAATGCAGCTCTGATATTAGATACCTAATATTAGAGTCCTACCAAGACATGACTCATCAAACATCTTTGAATCCATTTTTTAACAAAATCTCACAAATCTTGTAAGATAAAAAAGTATGAATCTTGACTGTCCAATACTTATAATTCTCTCCATTGAAGACAGAAACTTGGAGAGATATAGGTCAAAAATTTTGGGCCATTCTAGAGAGATTTGTTATCAAGAATTTGAACTAACCAACTCCGATGCCAAATGAAGAATCTAAAGGGCCTTAGATCTATGTTCTAAGTTAAAAGGAAATAAAGAACTTAGTTAGAACAAACACACTCTTGTGAAACTCTCTTAAATTCTCTTACTAATGAATATGTGCTACTAGAATTATATAGGCCTTAATCTCCCAAGAATAGATTTGCAAAGATAAGCATGAAAGAAGGAAGTGACGGGGATGATCCTTATTATCTCATTTAAGGATCTTCTTAATAAGGGATGAACTAATTATGGGATTAGATAGGAATTATATGAATAGGATGTCATCTTATTTAATATAGATTTAAGGATGAGATTTATCTAATTCTTTTATGGAACATCTATTCATCATATTCCACAATGTTGAGTTATATAAAGTTCTAATGGGACTCTATATCTTAGGGTATAGCTATGTTTTACTTATTTTAGGTTCCAACAAGACTAGGATGCTAATGGTGATGATTTATCTTCTATCTTGTTTTTTCTATTTATTGTTGTTTTTGTAAATTCTTTAATAATAGTTTTAATTTTCCTAAAATAGCCATATCTATTGTAAGGCATAAAATTAATTATTTTTTCCCTAGGATCAAAAACTAATCAATACTAAAATTACATTTCCTTTGAAAGATAATTGATAATGTTAATGTCTAAATCAAACCTACTATCCTTGATAGCTATAACTTGAAGTGAATGTTAATTGTTTTCTTTAGTTTTTTTTTTAATTTCTTAAGATTTAAAGGTTCATAATTAATTTTTATTGAAAAATTCAATAATATTGCTAAATTTGAATACCTCTTAGAATTGTAAAAATCTTTGTTAATTTTTTACAAAGTGCATTTTATGAGAGACTGGGTTCAAAACCATTTACATTAAAAAGTATTTGTAATATCTTCATGCACTATATCAATGATACAATAGTTAATTAATGAAACTAAAGTTGAAATTTTATTACGTCCATAGACCCTTTGTATTTATTGGACCATAGAAATATATTTGCTATGAGTATTGAAAACATCATTAAGAAAATTACTAAGTATTCTTTGTAACATTTTAAACAAATCAACCAAATTTGTAATGGTTATATTTCATCTCCATCTAATGTGCTCTAATGTAAGACAATGTAAGAAAATATAGTATTCATATTTAATGTTATTTATAGGTGGTGAGTTATGACTTTGAGTTAATCTTAAGTTACCAATATGTTTGTTATGCTAGTATCTAAGTTCTTTTGAGAATTACCTTGAGGCATCACTAGGTTTGTTATGTTACTATCTGAATTCTACCAAATTATATTGGTGGGGTTACATGACCTAGTTTGAGTTTCAACAACCCTTAAATTATTCTACATCATCATCATCATCATCATCATTCTAACCTTGTTCCATGAAAATAAGGTTAACTAATACGATGATGAAAGGATTATAACCTAGAGCCTCAATGTTCATCTTGTTAAGTGAGGTTTTAAAAGGGTAAGTGGTTGTATGAAAGCCTAACTTCTTTGAGTAATTGTTCACATGCCTTAATCCATGTCTTTTGACTTCAGAAACAAGTACCTTACTGTCACTCCAAATGATAGTCCCTTAAATTACCCTACTACACTTGTTAAAATCTTAATTAAATAGCTAAGTTAATGATGAAGATTCTTTCTCTTCTTAAATAAAATTTTGAATAATAAATATAAAAGACATAATGAAATATTTAATTGTGTATATTTTACTTAGTTCTATGTGATTAAAATATTAGTTAGTTTTCTTTAATAGTGCATATTTAAGAAGTTAATAATTTATAAAATCAAATTTTATTATGATCATACTATATATTACTTTACAAGGAAAGCACAATGTAAAAGAGCTAACAACCAACTATAATGCCATAAAATCTAATGGATTTTACTAGTTAGGATGTTAATCATTTTAAAATTTTCAAATTATATAATATCCACCAAGAAAACAATACTAAACAATCAAATGAGAACAAATAAGAGCTTTGAGTTTACGATGCAAGAGTATTATTTTATTACATGATATTATAAAATATATAGCACTAAAACGATAGCATTAAGCAACAACCCTAGGTATATGAGTTTGCTACAATCAATAAACATATGAAAAAATTTACTTATTAATAAGTTTTGCAAATATTCCACTATGAATTGGAAGTTTTCAAATGAATAACACTGTAAAAAAATTCAATGAATTTGGAATAATTGTATTCCAAGTAGTCTCATCTTTTCATTCAAAGAAGTTATCATTTGGTATGGTTTATAAAATTTAAAAGAGATAATCATTTATTCAAGAAAGCAACCATTTCATATTTTTCCATTTATTTAGAAATTGTATAATTTATTTACTTGTTGGACCTTCAACGATAACCAACTATGCACTTAATGAATTAATTTTTAGTAGATGTTGAATGATTGTAGTTGCACATTATCCTATAAAAAGCAAATAGAATAAGTGATGAATTATCCTATAAGTTTTGAAAATATCATTTAGAAAAATATCAAGTGTTCTTGGTAATATTTAGAAAAACTCAACCAAATTTACATATGTAATATCTCATATATGTCTAATGTGCTCTAATGCAGGAAATGTCATATTCATCTTCAATATTATTTAAATTACACTATTTGCATATTTATTCTTCATCAGGAATTTTCAATCATCTATCTATTTCAACTCTTAGATAACCAATAATGAGATCTCATTCATTATATACTAATTGTGCATCCTAACTGATGAGGAATAACAACCAAATTTACAAATGTAATTTCCCATATAGATCTAATGTGCTCTAATGCAGGAAAATGTGGTATTCATCTTCAATGTTCTTTGTATTGCACAATTTGCATATTCATTCTTCATAAGAAATTTTCAAACATTTACCTATTTCAACTCTGAGATAATGAAATCTCATTTGTTGTCTTTGAATAAAGGTCTCCCTTGGTTTTACTCAAATAGAAATGTGATTTTTTTCTGCATTTTGCCAAAGTTCTTCAAATACTTGTTTTACTAAATTGTTAAATTGGGTAGGATCAGAAAAGAGAATATAATTTTGAATATTCCATTTATTTAACCATATAACTCTCTCATGAAGCTATCTTATATTGAGTCTCTATCATCATTTTTTTGGAATATTTATTTCAATAAAGATATAGAAAGATTATGAGTGTAGGCTATAATATGAAAAATAACTTTAACCTCTAATGACATCTTCTTTGTTTCAAAAAACATAAAACCATATGGTCTCTTGACTTTAAATTCATCTAGCAATATAAGTTTTTGAATTTTTTCTATCTATTTCCAATATTTATTTGATAGAGAAAGACCCTATACAATACAACCATAGATTATTAAACAAACTTAGCCATGCTCTTGTTTCAAATGTTTTTGGATGAATTGCACTAAGAAGTACTCGAACCTAGTTTATCTTTCAATTTTTACTTACAATATTGTGTAGTGTAATTGGTTCACATGCTTCACACACATAGGTGAAAACCTAGCATGAACATTTCTTTACCCTTTCTATTGGGCCAAAAAAAAGAAATGAAGATTGAATCAAAGATCACATCAATGCAATGACAAGGAGGATAACCACACATTAGAAGCCATGACAAAGGGGAAAACTAAAAGGAAGTCGAAAGCCCTTATTAGCTTGGGGAAAATGCTCATGAAATTAATTCCATTACATTCACTTGAATTTATACATGTGGTTTTTTCATGTTATTCACTATTTCTTAGTCTTCTCTATGTCATGTGGTGGCTTGTGTCACATGGATCATGGGTGTATCATGTTGGCTTTGAAAATTTCTCAATAGTCACCCCTTCAATGTCAACATGAGAAACAAAGAAGTAAGCACTTGTCCTAGATATTATCCCCTTGATATGTGCACTATTCAATTTCATGTAACATATCATTTACAAGAACTTTTTATTTTTCATCAAAACATTGGAAGGCTAATTTAGTTCTTCTTCCAACTATTGGACCACAAAGAAGTTTAAAGATCATGATATTAGGGATTCTCTTTAATCTTTTTTCACTCCACCTTCTCATCTTTTAAAGTGAAATACCAACTGTGTACCATGTGCACACCTTTATTCATTTTGGGTTGCAAATAAACTTCATCACTAAAAACTTCACACATGCAAATTTCCAACTTCTTTACATCATAAAAATGAATTCAAAGGGGGAATAACTAGAAATAATAAGGTACTTGAAGTTCATCATCTAAGCCCATCCACAATCCTACAAACCTATGTCTATCACTATCTCCTCCACAATGGTTGCCTTCTCCTTCTTCTTCTTCTTATTGCCTTTATGAGTGCCACGATTGTTATAATAGGGGCACTCATCCATGTTGCCTAAATAGCTTAATAGTTATGGTACCATCACCTTGGCATCTTCAATTAGTAGCTCAATCATTGACCTATTGATTTCAACTTCGCCAATGCTAAGCACGAGGCCATGATTTACTTGTCTAATTACTAGGATATGGTCTCACGATCTGAATAAGGGTGCTTTCAATGAGAGGTATCATGAAACCTTTAAATTATTGTCATTCATCAATAGTGTCTTACAACAAGGTTAAAAATTTACTATCACACTTCTAAGTGGAGTATGGACTTAGAATAATTTATTACACCTATAAGTAAAGAAAAAAAATGGAATCCCCACCTTCACAACCATAAGATGAGTGTCCTAAACACTACCCTAAATAAATTACATTAAAATGAAATATTTGTTCCATGTTAATTAACTTTTCATAAAAATTCAATGACATCTTATCTTTTGATTTCCTAAAAATTTAATTATCAAGTACCCAAGCAACTCATACAATCGGCAACACGTGGCATTGCAATTATTAAGGGATGGTGGAGAACGTAGTGGTAGTTATGTTGGGCATTATGGAAGTTACGTAATGGCTCAAGTGGTGGACACAACCATTGTAATAATGGCAGGCATGATGGTATTGAGTGTTACATGGAGAACGTGGTGGGTGTTATGCCAAGCATTACAAGAGTTACGTAATGGCTTGGGTGGTGGATGTAACCATCGTAATAATGGTCGATGGTGGTGGCATTCATAGCGGGTGTTATGTGTGATGTGGTGGTGGTTACACTAGGAGTTACGTTGGTGGTGGGGGGTTATGGGCATTTAAACTAGCAAGAGCAACTATAAAGAGGGCAGACGACAACTGAGCACATCCATTGAGGATTCCCCCCTTTGGCAAGAAACCAACAGACAGAAACCTTGGGCCTTCCCAGCAATGAAGGTAGAGTCTCCTCTCTCTTCTCAAAAGTTGACGTGTGGTAGGTGATGGTAGGTAGCCTCTTTCCTCCCTCCTGGTTTGTGCAGTAGGTAATGGTGAGAGATGAACAGGTAGTCTCAAGACTAGGCAATAATTGAAGGGATTGGTGGAGGACTACAAACATCATCTCTTGGCCTCTCTCTCTCCTTTCCTCTTTCTCTCTCTCTAGTGCATGGTGGGAGATGAACTAATTGAGGTCTGTAGCTACAGGAAATGGGAAAATCTTCAAAGTCTCTATCTTTTCCCCCCTTGTTGTTACTCAGCGTTATCAACAGCAGTAGTGACGCATGGTGTGGCCATTGGCAACAGCAACGGTAACATGTGACATGACTGTGGTAAAGGCAGTAGATGTAGCATGTGTCAAAAGTGTCAACTATGGTATTCTCTCCTAGAGTAGATAGCAGTGGCATCCCTCTCTCTGCAAATCCAAACTAGCAACTGTAGCAAGGTCCTCTCTTCTTTCTCTCTTTGGCAATGGTGAAGCTACAATAGGTAGCCTCTATGGGTTTTTTGCCACCAATGGTAGGTTGCATGGTAGTCTATGATGAGATGCATCATGGTGGAACACCGAATGGATCTCTCACCCTCTCCCTCTTTGTATGGCTATGAGTAGTGTCAGCTACAACAACATCTGTGATGATGAGTGAGCACGTTCCGGCAACTACACCAAAACTAGTGGGAGATCAAGGAAAGTTTACAATTTATTAGTTACTATATTTTATTTAAGTTTTGAAATTCAAGACAGTCATTCAATTTAAACTCTCTCAATTTCCCAATTTAATTTTCCTTTATTTAGAACATCACATAGTCCTCTTTAGCTGAGACTATACTTGGGTTTCCATACCCATATAGGAGTAGCCCTAGGCAATAATCTCCTCAAACAAGTTTTTTTTTCTTGGTGTTAGTGTGTTCAAAATTTACATATCAATCTTTTTTTGGTGCTATAAGGAGGGCTATTTTTACATCCTTTGCTTTCCCATTTTTTGAAATATCAATTTTTCTTGATCTTGTTTTGTTCCTATTTCAAAATTATAATTCCCTTTGAATTTTATTTTTTTTGTGCTTCCTATTGAAAACCCCTATCTCCAAACCCTTTATTTTCTTTTTCTTTTCTTTTTTTGGAAAAATTGATGTTTCCTCTTTCCTAAAAATTTTCATTTTCATTACCAAAATCCTAAACCTTCTTTTTCTAGTTTTGATTTTGGCAATCCTTACCTTAGTCCTAACTTTGGTTTTCATTAATTATTCAATTTTAAATTTACTTCTTTGAAATTTTACATTTCACTAATTTTCCTTTTAAATTTTATATATATTGCAATTTCCTACATTTTTTTAAAAAAATTTCAATAGCATATTTTAGTTTTCTATAAAAAATATTATTTCAATATTTTTCCTTTTACTTAATTTTATAGTTTTGTTTTAGCATTTATATTTCATAATTTTCATTTTATGAGCAAACCTTCCCAAAAAGAATCATTCATCTCTATCCCTAACTAACCAAGTACTCATCGCTTTACTTTAAGAAAGCAACAAGCTTTGCGATTTCCAGGTTCTATCCCTAGGAGAACTCGAACTAGGATGGTAGCTAATCAACCCCTAGTTCTCTTGTTAAGAAACCCCTTTAACTTTTCCAATTATCATGACATTCCAAAATCACTCCAAAATATAAATTTTTTCTTTGATCCCACAACCCCTAGTAGTAATGCCTGCCAACATATACAATGTTTCGAAACCTTACTAAGGATCCATAACATTTTACAAAATAACATAGCATGTAGGGTACTTGTGAAAACTTTTAGGAGCAAAGCCATCTAATGGTTTTTTATGCTTCTTTATGCCTTCATCGACTCATGGTAAGAATTCAAAAATAAATTCTTGCTTCAGTTTGACAAGTTCACTAGCCTAGTCATAACATCAAGTAATTTCATAAGCTTAAGGAAAATGCCTGGGGAAAATGTCTAGGACTACAACATAAGATTCCTACATCGACTCACTTATGTGCCAAGTGAGATGTGTCCACAACCTGGTGGCATCCTCAATTTTTATTTTTCCACCATTGATCCATTCTTTGTCTATGCCATCAAATCTAATTCCAACATAACAAAAATACAAGTGATGGCTAAAGCTATTGAGTTAGAATGAATTATCCTCATGAATACTATTCAAAACCAATTTGGAATGATGTGTCAGTAACCCTATGCAATCTAGTCCTCTACCTTTACCAACTTTTCCAATGACCAATACTTTGTCTCAAACTACCACTCCCCTTCAAATGACTCAACCCACAAATAGTTGTTTTCAAGGCCCCACATCCTCTTCATTTCTACCATATAACACTAGTTTGAATGATGACCAATTGAAGGCCTTAATTCAATCCATCATAAACCCAAATAAGATATCTAATATTTCTAAACCCCCAACTCAAACACAAAATTGATGTAGAAGGTTGATCTAGATTCATATTCACAAATTGGGTTGTGAAAGTTGCTATTTGTAGAAAATGGTTAACTTTGAAAATGAAAAAAAAAAGAAAAATGAAAAAATAAAATAAAAAATAAAAAATAAAATTAAAAAAATGACTAAATCTGCCGGTTGCAAGAAAATGGATAACTGTAAAAAATGAAAGAAAAAAAATGCTAAGTATGAAAATGCAGGAAAAAAATGCTAAATGTGAAAACTGCTAAAAATGGCCAACTCTGACGCTACACTCGCTATGCTGGAGCTTGCTATGCTCTGAGAACTTGTTATGCTCTCTAGGACATCTAGATTTTTGATTAAGTGCTAATAAAAAATGTAGATAGAAATGGTTCATGACCTCCTTCTAGCGCCAAAAACTGTACTGACCTAAATCGTCGGTGTAAGGCTGGAAGGGAAACAGACACCGAGAGATCGTCAGGGAGCCACAGCTGACCCTGCCTTCGCCCGAGGGCAAGCTGGAAAAATAAACGAAGGCAAAGTGCCTTGGATGGTCTACACGCAAATCAACCAAGGACTTCCCCGAGCGTAAGCTACGGCTAGCGCTGGGATTATTGTAAACGGGATGTAAACAGAATGCAAACGGCGATACGAAATGTAAACAGAGTGTACTAAATTATAAATAAAGCATAAATAGAGTTATATTGTAAATAAAGCATAAACCAAAGTAAATAATGTAAATGGGAGGCAATAATGAAACTGTATTATATTGTTTAAAAAAAATGTGCACTGGTTAAAGCGTAGTTGCACACGTGTGGATG
>MNCI01006861.1:475011-504048 GCA_015680685.1 Gnetum montanum | reverse complement strand
AGACCATGAGGGCTTGACATGCCCACAAATGGGGATTTATAATAAAATGTACAACAAGAGAAATTTGACTGCCCAGCGTGACCTGCAGTGTGACCTGTAGTGTGACCTCTAAAACTTGCAATTTTGAGTGAAAATCTAGAATTTTTGAAGGCTGGGACCCATAGTTATCAATAGTGGACCCTGAGGATGACTTGCACCCTTGAAATCAAGTCATTTTGGCTTAGTTTTGGGGCTCTAAAAGTTGGTGACGCTGATCCTTACGCTGTGCAACGTCTGAAAAAGTAACCGCAACGTCACCAAGTCAAAATGGCACATTTGATGCCCTAATCTTGATTTTCTAGAGGCTGGGAGCTGCTGGGGACCTTGGTGAAGGTCATGGAGGGTACTTGTGCTCAATTTCGGCCTGTTTGAACTCAATTGCGGGGTTCCAAAAGTTGGTGACGCTGATCCTTACACTATGCAGCGTTTGAAAAAGTAACCAAAGTGTACTTAGCCAAAACCAAATATTTTGAACCTGAAACTTTTGATTCTAGATGCTGGAAGTTGGTGCATTTGCCTGTGGACCCTGGGGGAACCTTGCCTATTGAATCATGGACCATCGAGGGCTATTTCGGAGGCCTCCAAGTTTGGTCACGCTGTACTCATGTTGGGAAGCAGCATGACTTAGCTTGATTCTTGTCTAAAAGTGCTAGGCCAAAATTAGTGGTGTTTCATATTGTATTGTTGATCCATTCACCGGGCACATTGAGTCTGTCTCTTCACTCCACTGTTAATGGTTATTTAATCAATAATCCCATACCTTCCCAATATTTTGTAAGGAACTCGAGGATGAGTTTTCATTCAGTCATGGGGGTATGATGAACTGTGATATCGCGTAGGCGATATCGGATCAACCATGTGATATCATATACCCGATATCGCGGCCCATCTCCTTGCCTATAAATAAGAGGTGGCATCCTTGGTTTCCATAGTTAGAAGTTAGTCCCTTAGCCAAACTCTTACCATTTTTTTCCTCCAGAGTTAGAATTATTTCTGCGGGCCCGCAGGAGTCATAGAATGAACGGATCTTTATTTGAGCATTGTGTACCTGAGCACACTTTGTGTATAGCAATAAAGAAGAACTTTATGATAAACCTTGCAACATACATAATAGATTAATTAGTGTTAATTATTATTTAATGCTTTCCTAGTTAATTAATGATCTCTCTCACTTTAAAACTCTCTTAGTTAAATACACTTAGTACAACTATTTCGAGCATGCGTGTAGTGCTTCGTAACTCAGTAACGATTAGCATTTGGTAATCCCAATAGCATTGCATTGGTTCAGGATGTGTACAGCAAGTGGGAATAGATACTGGTGTTATGAGTGCTTAGAGCTTAGTTAATGAATAGTTAAATTAGATTAGTTACTTAGTTATTTTTCTCTCCCCTCCTTATTAGTGTAGGACATAAAACACATAAAAGCTATAAAAAATCATATGCCTCAATCTTACTTAACCATACAACCGTGACATACAAGTAAGTTTGGGAAGACAACGATTAATCAACCCGTTATTATTCCACAGAGGCGCATAGACACTTAGTCCTTGGAATTTGACCGGATCGTGCGTGAAACGCTCATATTCGTATGGTTGAGCATAGAGGTACCTCGCCACTCATCACCCACATTTAGTTCTCTCGTGATTATATGGTTATTTTAATCATGTATAGTTTACTTTTAAATTTCAATTTGTCTATTTGTGATCTTTTTGATTCTTTATCTTTTGCATATCTTTTTAAAATTTTTGTGGTCTTGCTATCCTTGCACTTGCATGTAATTTAAAGTTTGGAGGCTAAGTGTTGATGTCAGCCTCGCCCATGCTAGGCACAAGGCCACGATTTATTGGTTTAATTACTAGGGTATGGTCTCACGATTTGAATAAGGGTGCTTTCAATGAGAGGTATCATGCAACCTTTAAATTAGTGTCATCCATCAACAGTGTCTTACAACAAGGTTAAAAATTTACTATCACACTTCTAAGTGGAGTATGGACTCATTAAATAGTTTATTACACCTATAAGTAAAGAAAAAATGGAATCGCCACCTTCCCAACCATAAGATGAGTGTCCTAAACACTACCCTAAATAAATTACATTAAAATAGAATATTTGTTTCATGTTAATTAACTTTTCATAAAATGTCAATGACATTTTGTTTTTGATTTTGTAAAAATTTAATTATCATGTACCCAAGCCACCCATACTAGCGACAACACATGGCACTACAATTGTCAAGGGATGGTGGAAAACATGATGGGAGTTACATAATGGGTTGGGTGGTGGATGTCACTGTGGTAATAATGGCAAGCATGGTGTTGCCAAGCGTTATGTGGAGAACATGGTGGTAATTACGTTGTGCATTATGGGAGTTATGTAATGACTCAAGTTAAGTGGTGGACATAACCATCGTAATAATTCTCAATGTTTCTCAATGTTGGTGGCATTCATGGTGGGCATTTAAATCGACATGAGCGACTATAAAGAGGGTAGACGGTGATCGACCACATTCATCGAGGACTCCTCTCTTTGGCGAGGAACCAACAAATGACGGTTTCTCTATCTTCTGGAAACATCGAGTCTCCCTAACAATTAAGTAGAGCCTCCTCTCTCTTCCTGGAGGTTGAAGTACGACAGGTGACAGCAGGTGGCCTCTTTCCTCACTCCTGTGGTAGGTGACAAAAGGTGGCCTCTTTCCTCCTTCCTGATTCGTGCTGTGGTGATGGTGGAAGACAAATAGGCTATGCGCTGGAGATGTGCGATTCCGGATAAATTTTGACGAACTGTTCGCGTCCGATGTGCGATTCCGGATAAATTTTGATGAACTGTTCTGGATAAATTTTGATGAACTGTTCGCGTCCGATTCAGGAGAGCATACAGAAGCACATTAAATTCAATGGCTACGTATTTCATAATTGCGTGAAACGCTCGATTTGGATTTGTACATATACATTGAAATGGTCGCCTTGCCTTGCCTAGTATTGTTCTTGCCTTTTTAGTTCTTGTTCTCGCCTTTTTAGTTCTTGCGATGTCTGCATTTTGCATTAAGATCTTACATATTCTGAATCATACCAAAAATTTCATTTCATTAAGTGGCAAGCAAGCAATCAAGATTCATGGCATCGAGAGTACCAATAAATAAACAAACACACGGAAACCACGAAAGGGCTACTATGTAACCTAAGGCCGAAGGGGCAAGTATGGGTCATACGGAAAGTTTTGGACGGGGCGTGCGAGGAAAACATTGCATTTGCATGATTCGCCTGGCTTTGGGAGCGTCAAAGGTTCCGCCATGACTCACACATTCACGCGTGTTTATTGTTCATTGCTGGTTTTTGCTCTTTTTCTCGTACCTCTGCTGAAAAAAGAAAAAACAAAACAGGGTCATCGTCATGGGTCATGAGTCATGAACGTGATGATGGATGGAAAAACAAAACAGGGTCATGGGTCATGAGTCATGAACACGATGCTTGTTCAACTTTTTTTAAAATCTTTTTGCTTACACCAGCAAATGGACAATGGCCATATGCAAGCTAATGGTGCTCTGGTTTTAGTTTCCCTTCATCATGACTAATGCCAATTTTCCAGTGTCTCTGAAAGGTTTTCGATGTAGGTGAGATGAGTTACTCAGCTGTGCCTAGTTTAGTTAAGTTGTGTATTCTTGTAATGCCGTCATCTTCAACGTGGCCCTATGGTGCTACTCACAGGTAGTCATTGAACAAAAGTATTACCAGACCTGATTTGTTATAAATTTGGTTGAGGCTTGAGGCTTAAATTCATTTTTAGAAATATTGGATTGAGTAACAAAAGGATTTCATTTTATTGCTGTCATTTTGGTTGCAGAAATTATATGTTTGGCCAGATTATGGCTCTAGAGTAAGAAAATGGATTCAATGCCCTCCATACCTTTGCAAATTTTCTTGCTTCAATTTAATTGTGATATTGCAATCTTTTGTGCAATTTTTAAGCATTAACAATATTTTGGATTTACATTGTACTTGTTCTATATTTTACAATGTATTTTTATGATATATGAGATTTAATTTTTTTAAAAAACTAATATATTTAAATTTTTTGTATCACGTCCTGGCTACCAACCTGTCCCCACTTTTTCTTGAAGCACACATACCCAAACACGTTCAGAATCACTAATCCTCGGATTCTTTTGATGCATAGCAAATAGGGAGTCTCAGGACTAAGCAGCAATTAAAGAGATTGGTAGACTGCAAAAACTCTTGGCTTGTCTCTCTCCTTCCCTCTTTCTCTCTTTCTGGCGCATGGTGAGAGATGAAATGACAAAGGACAGCAACTGCAGGTGACAGGGTGATCTCCAAAGTCTCCATCTCTCCTCCCCCACTCCCTGTTACTCAGCGCTGTTAGTAGTAGTGATGACGTGCAGCACAACTATCGACAACAGTAGCATGGTGTGATGGTGGTAAAGGCAGCAGACGCGGCATGCGTTAAAAATGTCAATTGCAGCAGTCTCTTCCAGGGCAAACATCAGTGGCATCCCTGTCCATGCAAATCCAAACCAGCACCTTCAGCAAGGTTCTCTCTTCTTTTTCTCTTCCGCAATAGTGAAGATATAGCAGGTGGCCTCCCTGGTTTTCTACCACCAACGGCAGGTTGCGTGATAGGCAACCACGAGGCACATCATAGTGGAACATTGGATAAATCTTTCTCTCTCCCTCTCCTGGCAGCAGCAGATAGCAGATATGAATAGTGTTGGCTGTGGCAGCAGTATTTTATTTAAGTCTTGAAATTTAAGACAATTATTCAATTTAAACTCTCATGATTTTTTAATTTAATTTAGCATTTTTTGAAACATCACATAGCCGCCGTTTATAGCTACCTGACACTATTTCTGATTTCCATACCCATACGGCAGGTGCCCTATGCAATAGTTTCCTTAAAGAAGCTTTTTTCTTTCCTGTTGGTGTGTCCAAAATTTACTTATGGACACCACCCACCCATAAAACTCATCACCAAAACCACCTCTCATCTGCTCTTTATCTGGGGCCACAAGCCAGATCCTCTCTAGCTCTAGCTCTACCTCTTCTTTTTGATGCGGTGCCTTTATATGAAACTCCATAGATTGCCACAAATGCCACCCACGCTCACGCAATGAGCTTCTGTATTTGCATGCCTGCTGCTTCATGTTCTTTAGTTTCAGTTTGTGAGCGATCCATAGCTTGTTTTTTTTTCAACAGCTTTCGCAGAATCCACAGATTTCACTGCCACAAATGTTCATCCCATATTCATGTACGACTGATCGCAAAGCTGTCTAGGACTCTAGGCCGCGGTGCCCTCTTTCATCATCCTTATTCACGTCTGTGTGCCCTATTCTCCAGCCAGAAAGCAAATCCTGCTGCTACAAAATACAAATACGATCCAGAATGCTGCTCTCGCAATGCCAACAGATGGCAAAAACATGCACGGCACCGCAAAACACAATCGCTTCATAGCACAGTACCGGTCTGGTCAAACCATACCTCTTATACAATTGTTAAACCTCAAACACAACCGCACATGGAATCAGAGATGGAAATTGACCCGTGTATTGGCAGATTTTTGCCGTAAAATAATGTTCAAATATTTTAAATACCTGTGTCTTTGACCTTCATTTACTGAGTTGCTGTTGTAGTTTCCTTTCATTTACAGAGTTGCTGTTGTAGTTTAACTTTCAACGTGTTGTTGCTCATTTAAACTACGTAGTGAGAAATTTGAGATAACTGTTTTTAATTTAATATATTTTAACTTTTATTTCTTGAATAATTGAGTATTTTTGGAATTTTCTTTTAATCTTACAGCCTTGCTTTATTTTCTTAGTTTTAAGATTGATTTTCATATTGTTGCTGCAGTTTAATCATATACACTGAAATCTAAAATATTGTTACTCATTCAAACTAGAGAATGAGAAATAGGGATAATTTTCTTTAATTTAACATGTTTTCACCTCTCTATTATTAGCCTCAGCTTTATTTTCTAGTTTTTGTTTCTTATTTTGATATATTTTATTTAATTTAAAACACAATCCTTAAAAATAACCCTACAGTGAATTTCTTTTAACAAGTACCCCTCGTCACCCTGCATCAGAGATTGTATTAGTGCAATAGCAAAGAGGATAACTACACAAAAGCCATGATAAAAGGAGAAACAGAAAAGAGGAAAGGAAGTTTCATAACCTATCCTTGTTATAAGACTTGCAGAGTTTTGAGAGTTTTTTTTTTCATGAGCTGAGGTCAGAAATCTATATAAAAAGGTCAAAAAAGTAAAAATTCAAATTTCTTGAGTTATTTTCTCCGAGTTTACATGGAGAAAAACGAGTCACTCAGAGTCTAGTAACACTACCCTCCACACTACCGGATAAACACTCAAGGCAATCCATTGCATTACCTTCATACCAGCTGGTATCCACTATTTCCTGGTCTACTTTATATCATGGGGTTGTTAGGTTTCACATACGTCATAGAGGTATCATTTTGCCACTGACAGTTTCCAAACGCTCTACAGTAAATATTCTTTTATTTGAAGTTTATTGGTAGCCCTTATTTTTTGAATGACCCGTTAATTTCACTGGTACCCATGAATTGCCGTATGTGCAGCCTGGGTTTAGGTCCAAAGCCTGGATTTAGGTTGTTAATCAAGCTCAGACAATTCGTGCGATTTGACGGCCGTTCTTTAATAAAGAGAGCATAAGTTTAGATGGGTTAGGCATCAGAATGCGACCCATTTTGGCTTATCTTTCAATGAATAAAGCGTCAGTTCAATGTATATTCAGACAGGTTAGGTTGCCTGTATTTGGCCTTGCTGTGAATTTTATATACATGCATAATGCTTTATACCCAGAACGTGGAGGACCTCTTGCGGATGAATGGAGTGACGATCACTTTCTACAGAAACAGCAACAGGGAAGGTATATTTGAATTTTGGTTATTACAATTTGGAAGTACAAGCAGCGATTCGCTAAACCTGAAATTCCAAGCCACGCCGTGCTGGTAAAGCATCAGTCGTCATCTCGACGGTGTCTGTTAGAGTTTTGGTTCCAAGTGCAGACCATGTGCAGACCACTGGCGTTGTCTGTCTTCACCCAGCAAATTATGTTGTTGACGCTGTTTTCTGTTTTTGCAGACACATGTCGATTTACGAAACACGGCTATTGGTTTCACAAGAAAAAGACTAAGTCACCAAATCTGCTGGTAGTATCGTTAGCATGTAGTATGTACAGATAAGAGGCCGGAGAAGCTTTACCAGGCAAAGTATAAATCATGGAGGAAACCTCTGCAAGTAAGTCATAAACTCGGATTTCATTTAGCAATGGAGCAGCGAGTATCGGCATCGGTTGCAGATCTTACGGACGGGGAACCCTTGCATGCAGAGAAAACTCTCGATTTGCAGGCAGAGCCACAGCGCTCCAGCGCCAAAAGGCGTTTCACGGCTCGGTTTATGGCAGAAAAGGAGAAAGAGCGCAGAAGATCCATGCAAATGCTCTGCTCCAAGCTTCTTTCGCTCGTTCCTTCGGAATATCTCGAAGTATGCCAGCAACACTCAACTAAAGCCTGCACCTTACTAGGAATAACAAAGGCATCTTAGAATACATTTTTGGGAATTTTGGTTTCCTGCTTTCCGCGTTATCAAGGCCTTGCCGATTCAGACGTATTTGGCGTTTTTCTTCGCATACGAGCGTCGGTTAAGGATTCTCTTTTTCCTTTTCGATTTCACGCTGTCTTTGTGCTGCAAATTATTGATATATCATTTCTGCTTCTCTCTCCTTTAACCTCCTCGATTTGACGCTGGGCCTTTTCCGTAGGGGAAACAGTCGTTAGCAGTGTATCTGGAAGAGGCGGCCAGGTACATAAATTTTTTGAAAGCCACGGTAGAGGAAGCGGAAAAAAAACTAATGGAGATCAGATCAGAAGCTGCGGTTTCATCAGCGGAAGAAATCCTTTCCATAAACTTGAACGGAGAATCCATCGACTTGAGGATCCAAAGAGTGGACGCTGCGCATGCCGTATTGTTCGCGGACGGAGTTAAGCCGGGAATTCCGTTGTCGAAATTGCTGGAAGTTGTTCAATGTTCCGGATCATCTGTTGTGAGCCTTTCAGCGTTGCCGATGGGCAACGTGAACCACATCACGATCCTTGCTCAGGTATTATTTCTTGTTCTGTGATCTGTTTCTTTCTTGGCCGTGTCATGTTTAGTGAATCTGTTCAGGTATTTGTCTGCGAGGGTTTATTTTACTGCCATGCCGAAAACGCTTGATGCACAGGTTTCTGAAGATTTCAACGCCAAGACACTGTGTGCTGCGGTTGCAAACAATTGTGTGAATGCGGGCAACAGACCTGTGCGTGAATTCGTTGATGCAGATGGAACTTCTGGTTTTGAATTTTAAATGCTTTGTAAATCTTGCGTTTTCGGTCTCGGAAATTACCGTTCAAGTAGTGCTATGAGAGAGCCATTGTAGCAGTCACAGTACACACAAACATCGAACGCCTTAATCCAAAATTTCCAGTTTCCAAAATTCTGAAAAGCAAATTTCATTTTATTTTTTGTTGTCAGAGAGAAACAGGGCGGTGAATTTGCAATCTCTTACGTGCTGATGCTGTAGGCACATGAACGTAGTATGGGTGCTTCCTACCATTTTGTACGATCAACAGTACAACAATTTATTCATGCACAAAATTTTAAAGCGCAACAGTAGCGAAATTGTATGATATATATGCAAGGTTATGTAAACACCAAATGAAATGGAAAATTTATTATGTGTATCGTAAAGCATTTGCACAGGGCAACATTTAAAACTAGTTTATCTATATATTTATGATATATATCTATTATTTAGACAATCTTTTATATTTTCAAATTAATAAATCTTTTATATTTAGTCGATGTACAGGGAGCCACCAAATTCAAATCCGCTGTTGTTGTGGATTTGCTTTTGCTGCTGGGTTACTGCAAGAAAAATGCAACTCATGCTTTCTCTCTATGCACAAATTCTGATAATTATTCTGCATCATTCATGATGAGTGAATGGATGGAATTGTGAATCGTTAAGGTCTGCTGCTTGATTTCTTGCTTTTTTTAAGAATTGGGTTGGCTGATGTAAAGTTGTTTTGTTTTGATGTTGGACCGGGTGAAATCGATTTTGATTTCATGGCTGTTATTGTGTGTGTCTATATTTGTTTATTTGGATTGTCGGATTAACTGGGATATATCTGGGTTGGGCATTCTTTGCATGATTGATTGATTCCTGTATCTGAGAAAATTTTGATCGATTCCTGTATCTGAGAAAATTTCTAAAATAACGTTAAAAAAAGTTAAATCCACTTATTTAAATCTAATCAACCTTTCAAAAAATACTTTTTTAATTTTCTAAAGGAATTTCTTTAATAAAATATTGCTAATTAAAAATTTAATTTTCTATATTTCACCAAGTAAAAAAATAAAATTTCTTTAAAAAGATAGCATGCTAAATCTGCAAAAAAAAAAAAAAATATATTTAAAATAATTTACAAAGTATAAAATAAACTATTTAAAATACATAATATGTTCAAATTTTTAAATTATATAAAATAATTTTAATTAAATAAATAAAATTATCTAAGATCTATATGATTTATGTAGAGTTAATCTATTAATATGTATTTAATATAATATTTTAAATATTATGTTTTATATTCACCAATGATATTTTTCTAAAAAATTATCCTAGAGAAGAATATGTTAAGTATACAATAGTCTATAGAACAAAGATTTTAATGATTGTTAATAATAAGTATGTTAACTTTGATTTGAAGAAACTTTTCTTGAAGTACAGTAAATGGTTTAAGACTATAATGGTTTGCTTTATAGTATCTCAAAATGAAGATGAGGTATTTCTCCTTAACAATAATAATTCAAAGAATAGTAGGCACAAGAATATCATTTCTCATTGATTGTCTTCACAATGCTTTTAGAAACCTCTATGATTCCTATCAAAATTTATTACTTGTCTTGACACCTACAAGAGTTGTGACATATAACATTAGTGTAATAACCATAAATTCTACATTCAAACTTGGTGTAGGCCAATATAGAGAGCTCTCTACATCATTGATAAAACCAAAATTTTCACCATTATGATATCATAACTACGATGTCATAGCTCATCCTATGTCATCATTGATGCAATGTCTCAAGATCTATGCAACCCTATGAATATCAACACTTGGGTGCACAATCGATGACTTTTTGATTCTACCCTTAGCTAAACTCTTGCAATTTGTTTCTATAGTTCTAGCAATAGAGTGAATGCCCATAGTGTGCTGTTGAGTAGTTGCACAGTGTCTTTATTCGAGTTAATTATACTTGGGCACAGTTCATGTTCAAAAATAAAGATCAAGATTACTTTTCATCATTGTAGCATCCACTTAGTTCTTTTATTTTACTTAGCTTAATTTCCATGTTTACTTAGTAACTTTTTACATTTTCAAGTACTTTACTTTACTTGTTCATTAGTAAAGTGGAATGAGTACGATTGGTTTCGAGGATTAATTTGTAATTGTTTGGTAACCTAGTAGTGGTTTCACTTGATTCACTTAGTAGTGAACTTACTTGGTAATCCCAATAACAGTTACATGAGCCCAAGGCATGTATGGTAAGCCAGGACTAGATGCTTATCACTATAGGCTAGAGTAAATGTACATTACATTTATTACATAGATTTAGATTTCTATTCTCAACTTTCATTATGAGTACCATTATGAGTATTAAGAGTCTTACAACATCAACCTATCATATGCCTCACTGAGAGTTAAGCCATACATTTGAATTTCACTAACTCAAAGTGCGAAGACAATGATCACGAACTTAACATCAATTACTAGCTTAATTACATTTTCCATCTATAGATTATGATCTAGTTACACATAGACACTTGTGACTTGTATGGTAGAGTATTGGGATACCTTCACACTCATCATTGGTAGCGTTGTTAGAGATGTGTCAATGTGTGCTAAGTAGTTGATCTTATAGAATTTGTTGTATTAAGAATTACAAAGTTTATTCTTACATCTTCAATTAATTTTAACAACACACATATAACAAAGTGCCAAATATACAATATGGCTTCAACACTTAAAGAGAAATTTTCACCTGCTAAAGATATACAAAGGGGTAAAGACAAAACACATGATAATGAAGACTAGAGTGCACTTATGCAAATAAGGATATCATATGCTTACACCAATCCTTATTATCCTAAATTTACATTCATCTTTCATCAAGACAAGCAACTGAGGTGGAAAGACTTGCAAGGTAACATTGTTTTTCCTCCAAAGCATTCAGTGCTAACCATGCTTTAGGCAACCTTAATGGGGATGAATATGAGCCATGCATAGGAAGGGTATTGTGTGACCAAACACATAAGTAGACCGTATCAACCCACAAAGGTGCAAGTATGAAGAGATATTGTTATGGAGCCAAGACACAAATATAGTAAAGGAAAGAAAATCAATCCTAATGTTGTCCTAGAAGAAATCCATGACGATGCATTCCTAGCAAAAAAACTCCACCATAACTAAGAAGGCCACACACAAAGACCTATTATTCATCTAGAAGAACCTATTAAGGTACAACTTCATTTAACCCTTATAGAGACATTAAGAAGAGAGGTAGAGGACTCTAGACATACATAGAGCTTAAGGCCTAGAGCTTCTGTGGGATCACAAAAGGATGAATTCCAGAGTCACAAAAAGGAGAACTAGTTGGCATCATTTTCCAACTGCTTCATCTTCCTCCTCATGATCATCAGTGAACTCTGAAAAAAGGGAATAAAGACTTAAAGATCACAACAAGGAGAGACGTCAGGCTCATGATAGACATGAATATCATTGAAGGCATCTTGATGAAGAAGAGGATGAGTATGAATCAAGAAAAGATAAGAATAGGCATGAAGAGAAAGGGCATTATGAGTACCAAAGGGAGCATTATTAGAATAGAGTGTACAAATCCAATGACCATGAAGAGCCCCTATTGGCCACTCGTGGCACGATCAATATTAAGGAAGTAGTATATCTTCCAACTAGGCATGTGAGGGATAGTTGCATCAAGCGATTAGATATGAATAATATTCCTAAAATTAAAGGTGGGTATAATATTGATCCAAAAAATCATCTTCAAGCATTCCATGATGCCTGTGTCATTCAGAATATTAAAAGAAATTGGCAAAAGCTCAAGTTGTTTCCTAGGACACTCATCAAAGAAGCTAAGAGTTGGTGCAGATCATTGGATCCAGAAGATGGAGTACCATGCTTGAACTTTTCAATTATAAATATCAAACATACTCAAGCTTATCTAACTTCAGAAAGAAAATCCAAGGATGGAAATAAGAGACACATAAATCCCTTGTTGCAGCAATGGGCAGATACTACCCTCTTCTACAGAGATGCCCAAACCATGGATTCTTGCCAAGGGAACAACTTAGGCACATTGTCCATGGGTTAAGGAATAAAACTAGAGAAACCCTTTGAATATATCCCTAAGGAATATATCTAATTGATAGATCTTGGTTATAATCTTCAACTGGTTCTTTCTTTTTCAACTCGCCCTCCTCTCTCACCACTTGGTCTATTAACCTATAAATTCAGAAGAAAACTCTACCCATCCAAAAAGTTGTCAATGATATAGCAACAAAGGTAGAGAAGATATGGGACTTGGTGTATGAGAAGTTCATTACAAGCTTAAAGATAGTAAAAGAAAGAATTGAACAAGCACTTAATAAAGGCAAGGATAAGAATAAGAAAAGAGACTATGGACAAGAAAATTACAAATAGAAAGGAAAAGTTGCTTCAATGGAAGAGTGTACTATCTCTAGCTCAAAAGACAAAGAAGGATGTAAGGTGTTCCAGTATGAACATCCTAAAGAATGTTACCCTGTTATGTCCCACTTTTAAGAATCTAGGGCATATGTGCTTAACCCAAGATTTGTTAAAAAGAAGATGACCAAATGGTTGCCTTACCCCTAACGTAATCTTCGACAGCCCTTCCAGCCAACTTACTACCCAAGTGGAGCCTACCCTGAAGGATAGGAGTAATATCCATAGTAATGGCAATAGCCACAAGCATGGGCAATGCCACCACCAAGGCAACAATATCCATATAGGTAACTAGATTCATATGAATACTATGTACAATGTCCAATGTCTCTAGGGAATGCTTCAGTTCACACTTGATGAGACACCGATTACACAAGCCGCGATATCACATACGCGATATCGCATCCCCTGCGATATCGCCGTCCACTGCCATATCTATAAATAAGAGGCGGCACTCCCCTCATTCATAAATATAGGCGTAAAGTAGCGAAGCTCTGGCGGATTGATCACCCTAGAGATAGAATATTTTCCATGTGCCCGCAGTAGGAGTCCCCCAAGTGAACGGTTCTTTATTCGAGCAGCTTTGTACCTGAACGCAAGTTGTGTATGGCAATAAAGACAAGCTTTGTGGATAAACCTTGTAGTGCATGGATAGGTTTAATTAATGTTATTTACTGCTTTCCTAGTAACACGGCATGAGTACGACTTGGTTACGAGCATTGATGAACATGTACGGCTAACTAAGGACTCAGCTACTCATCGCGAGTAGATTCTCTCACCCTTTCCTCCTAGAGCGTGGGACAAGTACGACTTGATTACAAGCATCTACGGATGTGTACGGCTAGTCAAGGAATCGGCTACTTGTCACACTTAGGTTAGTTAAGTGCCTCAGTACGACCGCTTCGAGCACGTGCGTTACGTGTGGTAATCCTAGTAACGATTAGCGTTTGGTAGCCACAGTTGCACAGTTCAGGGTGTGTATGGCAAGTGGGAACGGATGCTGACGCTAGGACTTAGTGCTATAGTTAGAGTTAGTTTTAGTTTCTCAACCCTTCACCGTTTAGCATAGGAGATAAACCGTAAAATACCAAAAAAATCATATACCTCAGACTTACTTAACCATACACCATGACAACAACAAGTAAGTCTGGGAAGACAACGAACGATTAACCCCAAGTGTTCCATGGGGCGTTTAGGCATTTAGTCTGCGGAGTTCGACCGGATCGCGCGTGCTACGCTCGTTTCGTATGGTTGAGTGTAGGGGTACCTCACCACTCATCAACACTTCTCAATATTATCCACTTGAGTATTGCAAATCTACCACTCCAATGATGGATTCTAATCCATACATACATTAACTAGCAATTGGTCCATTAAGTTAACCCTCCAATTCTTTACCATCAGTGGCATCACTTATCATGCAAGGAGAATTGTTGTCACAACCATAATAGAAAAATGCTATTAGGGTAGTGAATATATGGATAGAGGATCATACTAGAAATATGAAAGATAAATTTAAGAAATGTCATTTCTTTAGGATAAGTTTAGAAAAAGCTAGTAGAGTAAGGACTTTGTTGAAGCATGTTTCTTATACGATAAATCCTCTAACAAACACTATGCTTCCACCACAACTAGCATAGGAATTGACAACTATCATGTTAACTAAAGTAGTATTATACTAAATAAAGGTAGGACCACTCTCTAAGAAAAGAATAGATCCAAGAATTCCTTTGATTTATTTAGAAATTACTAGAAATTCACCATGTAAGGCTTGACTAGACTCAGGTTCTAAAGTTAACTTGATCTCTCAAGAAACATATAAAGCAAGGAACCTACCACCCTTAAAGAAGTACAACATAAGGTTAGAGCTATTAGATCAATTTATCACCATTCCTTTGGGATATATAGATGTGGTGACCATTATTAATGGGTGATCCTATCTATCATATTTTTTGGTAATTGACATGAAGAATGATAACAGGGAATTTCCTATCATTATGAAAAAAGCATGGCTTAACATAATTAATGCTAAGTTAAGAATGAGAGATTTATCCATGGAAATCTCTAAGGAAGATGAACAAGGATCCATACATACATAAAGAATTCCATGCATTATTGATGATAATGAAGGATGCAATGTGGACTAAAACTTTAGAATGTCAACACAATCCTTCCACTAGCCCACAATAGATGTGAGAAACAAGTGTGTGAAAAAAAATAAACATGGGCCACTAAACCAAAAGAACATAAAACTATCCAAAACATGCATGGAAACATTTGATCCACCTATTAACTTCTAGTCTTAAAAATGACCCAAATTGAAAACTCACAAAAGAAAATCCTAAACTATAATCATACACTAGTAGATAGTGGAAATTAAGACTTAAAATTTAAATTTAAGAATAAATAACAAAGTATAGATGGACCTTTTGAAATGGAAAAATCATCTATTTCAATAGGATATATGTCCTCAGAAGATCATAATTCAATTATCATCAAGATTACATGGGATAACCACCAAAAAACTAAATTATTAAGGATGATAAATGAGAAACCTAGTGTGTATGATCTAGGGGATCTAGGGTCCATTTTCCAAAAACTTGCCCATGAGTTTAGTTATGGGGTAGATGTCCTATCTTGACTTAAGAATTAATAAGTGCTTTTCATCTTTTTTTTATAAATTTTTTAATTTATAATTATTTGTTATACTTTTTCTTTTCTTATTACCTATTCACATTCTTTGATATCTTTTCATTCTTTTATACTTTTTCATTTCTTAATTCTTTGATATTCTTTAATATTTTCCAAATTCTTCCTTTATTTTGTTATTTTTCTATGATTTTTGTTATTTGTTTTGTACATATTTCTGTTGATTTTTCTAATAAAACATAAAGAATAAAGTAATATGTAGTTCCAATAAGGTGAAGATTGCCCTATATTATCATATCATGAAGGATTGATTACATATACAGTGAGACCACATCATCCATCCACTTATTTGCAAAAATAAGAGGTTCTTACCATGGCCATAATGATATTCTTTTCACCATAAAACTAAAAATAAACTTGTGATCATTATGCTTGGATAGAAAACTAAAGAAAAAAGTGGGAATGAAAAGGGTGTGACATCAAGGGAACTTTTGGATTCTCTAGGCCTACTACTGTGAGTGCTATCCTATTGTTAAGGATATATTATTATCTTGAGTTTGAAAAAAAAATCAAAGTAAGAGTACAATAAGTGCTATCTTACCATGTCACTAGAAAGACATGTTACCCATGCTTGAAGGTAGGAAGCTTCTTAAAAATCTAAGAAATAAAAAATAAAAATTCTGCTATTAATGAACTCTTTCCTTGAACAACATTGTCAAGTGGTTATACTCCTTGCAACAGTGGTAGTTTTGGGGTTAGCTCTAAGGATGAAATAATGTGATGTCACTAGAAAGTGGTTTGGACTTGGTTTGAATCTTGAATGGAGGGACTACTGATTACCTTAACCACACATCACACACAAGGATTCATTATGCCTATGGTAAGATACCTCACATCCTAATTTCTACAATCCCTTCTACATTCCATTTCACCTCACTAGGTATTTTCAATCATAACTTTATGATTTTGTATAATATAGTGTTATTTTCTCAAACTAGTGATATTAACATGTTTGTTTTGCTAGATTTCTATGTCTGACATTCAACTCCTTGAGTGCCTATAGACACTTTTAGACATGGTTATACAAGAGCACTAAGGGATGAAGCCTATTTTGGAGAGGATCCACTTGTATAATTGTTGTATCTCATACTTAATGTCTAACTCCACATCATCTTGTGTCTTCCAATATGACTAAGAATCAATAAACACTTCCCAGACAAGTTTATAACATGTCCATCAGCTAAGAACCTTCAATCCATCTCATACAGAATTAGTAGACATTTATAGCCTAAAATTCCTTCCTTATGATAGTCCAATACCAAAATTTTGAATTCTAAGCATCATATATGATCCATGATCCTTTAGATAGTCTCAGTGTCATCCAAATCATCCAATTAACTCATTTTTCCAAGAAAAATTACAAAAAATTTGAAATTTTTCAATAGTGATGTCATAGTTACAACATTGCATGCCCTAAAACATTGTAGCTATGATGTCACATCTACAATGTCACATTACAAAAATAGTATATATACATGCTAAGAGTTAGAAAATTTTTCATTCTACCATTTTGAAGCAATAGGAGTTTTTTCTATTTTTGTGAGCTTGAGCAAGCAAACTTCTTGAACCTATAGCTTCCTCACCATAACTCTGATTTTTGTGATTTTTGAACCTTGTTGATCTTGAAGTGCTCAACTTAGTCATGGTGGGGACTACTACATATACATCTGAAAACTTGAGACAAAATTTTCTAATGTCTAGAAGACATTATAAAGGGTAGGTATACGAGAATAATAAGAACATTACATCTAATTAGTCTAATTTAAACTAAGGAACTTAACCAATTCTTTTAACTAACCATATCAACCAAATAAGAGTACAATAAATAATAAAATGATACCTGTGAAAGATCATAATAACTAAGTATATAACATTTAAGAGCTTCTTTTTGAAAGCTTTTCTAACTCTACAATCATAATAAGATAAGAACTTGATCAAACCAAGAGTACAAGGAGGATAATAAACTATTATGAATTAATGTAAACACTTTAATAATCACAAACTCTTAGTGATTGTAGATGACCTTGAAAAGACTAGCAGCTGAAGGACCTTCCCAATAAAGTTACAAAAGACCAATAGGTCGCAAGAGAGGCTAAGTGGGAGAAAAAACCTCATAAGACAAACATGTAGAATAGGAGGCTCATCATTTAGCATTCACCAACAAACTCCAACTATTGAGCATTTTGCACAGGTAGAGGTAGAGGCACCACGAGCACCAAAATAGGAACAACATCTCACATTGTCCAATGAGAGCCTCCAAGCCATCTAGGAGAAGTCTATCATGTCCATGGTTATTGTGGAACTCAACTTTGGTCTATTCATGGAGTTCTCTCTTGAAGTTGTAAAAACACAACTCTAGGCATCTCTCTTATGGCCAACATTGTCTACCAATGTAGAATGGTATCTAGGAGAGGTCTACCAATTTTGGAAAAATAAACAAGATGATGCCACTATGAAGATAGAAAAAGTCTCAATGCCTTACTCAATAGATGAAATAGGCAAAGCCTTGAACATCCCAAATGAAGGGGCTAATGTGGTGTAGATTTTAAACATGTTAGATATAGATGCAAAGAAACTATTGTTGCAAAGGACCTATGGCAAAGAAGATAGGAACTATAGTAAGCTTTCAGTTGAAGAGAAAATTTATTTCAAGATTGGGACTTATCACTTATTCCCAACAAAACAACTTAATAGAATCTCAACCTATGTAGCTAGGGGAAGTATGATACTAATGGGAAAATTCAACGCCAACATCACACACTTAATATTTCTTAAGATTTAAAGACGATTTGAGGAAAATAAGGCAGGGAAGCCAACAATGCCATTTCTGTGCCTAATAAGGAAGCTTTACAAACAAGCTAGAATCTTGAGCTATACTAATGATGTCCTCAAAAAGGTCCAAAATGCTTCCTATGCCAAAATGTCTAAGCTATTGTCACCAAAGAAAGATCAGCTGGAGAAGCCAATGGGTACTAAGGGGGTTGTAGGTTCAACTCTTGCTAGTAACCTTCCAACTATAGAGTATTAGCAATAAGCAAGACCCAACAGTCAAACACCTACTGGAGATAGACTAGAACAAAAAGCTCTAGCACCACTGCCATAAGATTATAGATCATCAATTAGCCATCTTCGTTAGATCATAAACACCATCAGCTGGGGAGCAAGGGAAGGCTTCAATCTCTACAAGGTTAGAGAAATCTGGGTTAGGCCCACAGTTTCCATAGATCCTACAAGTGGGCAAGTATCATTGCAAATAGGAGGAGAGGATGATTGGGCACAACAAATATTTGGAAATTCTACATCACTCCAAGTGATGCTGGAAATGAGTGAAGATGCCACATTAATGGTCATGTAGCATCAAGATGTAGTAGGAGTCATAGAATTCATCACTGATCATATCAAGGAAGCATTCAATGTTCCTGTTGTGCCACCGACTGATATTTCTAAAGCAAGAGATGTTCAAATGCTCATTAGAACCTTCTACCAAACATGAGGATGTTCTAGATAGATTACTATAGAGTAGCTAGGTCATGTAAAATCTTTTTAATATCCCTAGTGATATCACTACAATGTAGTTTAACCTGATCTCCACAAAAGGAAATTTGGTAATGGTAGAAACTAGGGCAAAACATGTAGAAAATGAAGTGTAAAGACTCTAGGTTGAGTTAGAAGCTCTTAAAGTAGAGTTATGAGATCTTGCATGGTTTGTAGCCCCTGAACAACTTAAATAGTTCCAAATAGATTAGGTGAGGTAACTCATTGCCCATAACATCAAGGTTGAGATGGAAAGAGAGAAGGTGATGTGGCATGCATCAGTTGCTAAAGCTTAGGCATATGCACATGCTAAAGCTCTCACAACCTTACAATAGGAAAATTAGAAGCTCACTACTAATAATACAAGGTTGACAGATATGGAGAAATAGAAGAATGTTCTCAAGGAAAGTATTCATCAACTATGGGAAAAATTAATCAGAGTCAACCATAACATGAGAAAACTAGCCTAAGAGAACATAATCTTATCAATGAAAGAAGTCAGTGCTATTAGATAGAGATTAGCCATTGAAATAAGCACATGGGATAATGAGACCAAAAGACATGAAAAGCTTAAAGAACACTTTAGGGATCAAGTGGGCATGTACAATCAAATCAATGAAAGTGAAATCTAGATGAAAAGGGGAAAAATAAACTCAATCATAGCTCAAACATAAAATTGGTAGCCAATTTTAAGTAGCCTCCTCCATGTTCACCAAGCTAAAGTAGAAAATAAGGATATACAAATAGAAGATCTAACAAAGTACATGGGATTAGCAAATCTTTGATATGCTAGTTTGGTCATCTTAATAGTAGGCATGCTAAGAAATGAGCTAGAGCAATAGGTAGTGGCTATATATGCACTATATGAGAAGGAGTTTGTTGATCAAAAGATGCCTTACAAAAATTCCATGTTGCAAACTCAAAATTAAAAATTGTTAAAGTGAGCTACCAAGGAAAGAAGTAGTAGCAAACCTTGCATACCGATTGTTAGATTACCAATGATGAGTGATCAAGGTACCCCTATGTCCAACCATACAAATCATGAAGCGTTCATGCATGATTCGATCAAATTCCGTAGACTCTCTAGTTTCTGGTACACTAGTCTTCTAGGAAGTAAACCTTGCCCTAATGGTTGTTTGTTATCTTTCCAATTATACTTATGAAGTACAAAGGCATGGTTAAGTGTAATCGAGGCATATGATTTTTGTCATTTTATATTTTATGGTCTTGATATTGAAAGAGAGAGATGAAGTAAATTGAGAACTAATTTAATTTAACTATTTAACTAATCTCTAACTAGTCCTAACATAAGCATCTAGTCCCACTTTCTGTACACATCCTAAACCCATGTATCCACTATTGGGTTACCAAGCACTATGCTACTGGGTGCACCAAGCAATAACGTTGTTGGGATTACTAAGCAAATATGTGTTTATGCTCAAAGCGATCACACTTATGTATTTAATCTATTTATTTTATCATATTTAATCACTTAATTGGCTTAATTACTATGAAACATTGAATAAATAATTGAAACATTAAATGCATGAATAAAACATTTAAACCATCTAGAATGTTGCAAGGTGTATCAAGAAGCTCATATTTATTACTGCATACATTGTTGTGCTTAGGTACAATAGTGTTTAAATAAAGATCCATACACTCAATAGCTTCTACTATAGGCACTTGGGAAAATATTCTAACTTTTGAATGTAAAAACTACAAGAGTTCGGCTACTACTATGAATTGATGTTCCATAAACATAGTTGGGAGCTCGTGTTTATGATTTTTGCTATAGGATTATGTTGATGAGGCCTCATGGATGTAGCAAATGCTATGTTGACACAACCTTGTCGATGAGGCAACACCACATAAATGAGGCCCATCGATGAGGTTGCATCAACAAGGGTCCATTGATGCGACACTTTGATGGTCATCATACCCCCATGACTAAATGAAAACTCACCCTCAAGTTCCTTTACATAATTGGGAAGGTATGGAAATACTGACTAAATATTAACGAAACAAACTGACTTAACAAAATTGAGTGCCTGGCTATACAAATCAACACATTACAAAAATTATGGTGTTCATGACACAAAATTGAACACCATGACATGACTACATAAAGATTGGATAGCACATCCTCTGGTGGCATGAAGACAGTTGAGAAGATCAAATAGTTCTAGGTGGTGGGGGCTTCTAAGGTTTTGAAGGATCTTTATCAACTTTAGGCAAGTGCGATGGTTAAGGTGGCAATGGCTGTCTTGCTATGGTTGCAACCTCCAATGGAAGGAAAAAGGCATCTAGTAATGCCTTCATCTTCTCCTCCTTACTTTGGGGATCATTAATAGTCCATGCGACATCACCAATGTGGGCTAGAATGGGAACATTCCATGGATAAGGCATTGCTGAGAACATCTCCATTACGCTGATAAACTAGGTAGTGAACTATTTGCATTCAATATTGAATGCCTTGACTACATTTTGCAACTCCTGGTAGTCATTCATCCTCCTAGCTAGGTTCTCGAATGTTGATCGTTGATTAGTGAATTGTTCCTTGAGAACTTTGAGTTCATCATTTGCCATTGTAAGTTTTTGCTTTATGTCTTTGGGATGCTTGAACTTAACCTCATACAACAAGTATGAGCTAGCCACCTATTTCTCAAGTTCTAATTATCACTGTCCAGCAATCAAGAAGGCTAGATTTGCATAACGAAGATTTGTGAGCTCCATGTATTCCGTCATCTCCTTAATTTGCAACTCATTCATGTAGATTTCTACCTTGTTGTAGGCATCTATCCCATCAATGATGGGTTGTCATAATTCTTTCCCTTGCTAGATTTTATGGAGGGTTTCATTCACTTTTTTCTTCATCAATTGGATATGTTTTCCATTTACTTCATTTTATAGACTAACCTACTCTCTATAATGATCTTTGACTCTCTAAAATTTGAGAGCCTTTACATTATAGGTGGCTACCTCAATTGTAGTTTTCTGGTGAAGGGTGAAAACCTCTTCCATGAAGAGGTTTCTATTTTCTATTACTAATCTCCTCAGCTCTATGTTTGCTTTGGCCATTTTCTCCTAGTATTGATGGATGAAGTTGGTTAATTACTACTTGTGCTCATCAACATTCTGTAGGTGATGGTTCTTTGTGGTCAATTGTACATTCTCATAGTGGATCTGATCCAAGGCCTTCTAAATTTTATGCTATGTGGGCTTTGCCAAGGATTAGTAGAACATTGTTATTTCCATTACATCCTCAACCCCTTTTATTCTAGTGTGAAGTTGTTTCATAGCTTCATCTCTTGTTAATGTTGGGTTGAAAAATGTGGGGTTGGTAATCTGGGCTCTTAATTTGATAACTTTAGCAGCCAAGCATTTATTTAGTTCCTTGGCTATTTCAAGTTTCCCCTCTAAGATAATGTTCTTAACCCTCGCCTCAAGTAGCTTCGACTGGGTTGCAATAATATTGTCCAGAAGGTCAAAGACATTTGAAAGTAATTTCTTGATTCCTACCAATCGATCTAGCAGTTCTTCATGCTATGCCACATTTATTCTACTACTTGTGATTCCAATGAACTTCTACACATCCTTGAATGTAGTGACATCTGGTGCAAATGCTACACGTGCATTGAGTGTTTTGGCAATACTATCAACAACCACCTCTATTACTATCTCCTGCCCTTAGTGTTGCATCACCAATATAGTTTCCCCCTCACCTTTCTCTAAATGCACTAAGAAGGTCACAACATTTCCAAAGATTCTTGGGAGTGACTATCATTCTGCAAGAGATATTTTAACCTCTCTAGTGTTAGGATTTAACCTTGCGGGAAACTCTGTTCTTTGGGTTGAGAAAATGAATCCACCTCCACCCATCAAGCTAATTGTTTGGGCCATCTCATTTAGGTGATTCATTGCTATTTTGTATATGAATGGGTCCTTGCCACTCGTACCTACTTATTACTCTTGTTTACTTAAGAGCCATTCTCAGTATTCATGCAACTATTGAGTTATTGTAGTGATGCCTAGCATAGTTGTCTAAGTGGTAGGTGGAGGTGGTGGTTGTTGCTCCTCTTCTTGGATAGTGGTTGTAGGCAGCCTTTTTTCATCATTTCTACCTAGTTGGAAGTTGAAACATTCCTAAAAACATCATTGGTGTAACAGACTATTCCTCCCCTTCAACAAAGTTTCTTGATGAGGCATGGAAAGGGAAGTGCCTTCCTTCCATGTTCATTTTCTTTAAATTCTTCATCTCTAGATAAATCAATTGTGGAAGGTTGATAGAGAATCTCCCACTTAGAGTAGTGCATGCTTAGGCAGAGAAGGTAGTGATTTTGCTTAGCCTTACCATGGGATTGAGGTGGAAGGCTAGAATTTTGTAGTGGATCCTCTCTATTAATGTAAGTGTGTCAAACTCCTTGCGGTCGATGCCATAGCACCATCACACCCATTCTTTCTTGGTGATGGGATCTACTTGCATTGAGATCTCAACAAGAATTGCTCCTATTTTTAGTAACCCAAGCACTTGCATAATGGCCTGCACTAAGTTGGACATTGAGATGTTCTTGATTTTTTCCATTGATCCAACCTACCTATTATTCTAGAATAGGAATGTCTCTTCTATGTACTACTCCTCGGTGGTAGTGATGATTGGACACATGGTAGAGGCCTTTAATTGGTCCTATAGTTCTTTTGGTGTTTACTCTAGAAAAGGGCCAAAGTTAAACTCTTGGAGCACTATTTTCTAGACCTCTCACAATTTGATCTAATTCAGGAAAGCCTTTGTCAAGGTCACCTCAAGACTCGGTTGTGGTGCTGGTGCATCATCTTGATGGGAGTGTTTTATTATTGTTGTTGGTTTTGGAATCTGTCAAATAGATTCCATCTTTTCCTCTTCCCTAAGAGGACCTGTGGCATGGGTTACAAGTAATTCTTCCTAGGCCTATTCTTGGCCCCTTCCCATTCTAGGTCATTTCTCTCTTGGTTGAAACGGTCATGCTTTCTGTGTGTATTTTCATTTTGGTGTCATTTGTAGTCATAACACATCCATGGATTAGTAGATATAATATGTAACTTTAAATTTTGAATACCTTCTCTTGTTAGTTAGTTACATTTTGCTAAGGTTTGACCGTGCAAAATTTATTATTTTATTAATTATTTATTGTAAATGTCATTGAAGCTTGTTGGAAAGGTTTATCTCCTATAATTTAGTGTTTAATAGTTGATCTTTTAGTTAAACCTTTGTGGGAGTTAGAAAAATGGCAAAAAAAAAATTTCTATAAAAAATGACACCTTTGTAGCCCCCATGATGAAGAGCTTACCCTTGGTAGTTGCAAGGTGAAAGAACAGAGTGATTTAAATAAATCGTTAGGAAGTTATGGGCTTTGAAAATTTGAAAAACTCCCTTGGTATTTTTGAGAAAATGTAAAAATTTCAAACCAGGATTGCATATATATATATATATATATATATATAGCTACATACACACACACTATTTTTCTATCATGTTGATGGGGCATCATATACAGGGCCTCGTATATAGATCTACTTCATTAACTGGACCCCATATACAAAGCCCGTAGGCAAAAGTTTAAAATTTGAATATCTTAAAAAATACAAAGAATTTTTTAATGAAACTGGGGTCCATGGAGTCCTAGAAAAGCCAAGAATATGATGAAATCATTGAAGAGGATCTTTGAAAGCTAAAAAGTTAAAAAATTTGATAGAGAATGCTTTTATTGAATACAATATGTAAAGGAGCACATGGTTTGATGTAGAAGATGGATGTATGAAAGATTCTGATTGCAAGAATGTTTAAGGATAAGGTACTTAATGAATCCAACCAAGAGATATGCAAGTGGATCCTTCCCATAGTAGGCACATGCCTTGTTTTTCCTTGCATAACCTCAACCTAAGGAGTTTGTAAGTCCCATAGGTGATTAATGGTCGATGGAAGTTAAGGACCAAAACATGGAAGAATCTACCTAAGAATTTAAGTACATTAGTCCAAGACACAAAATTAAGAACATGGACTTTAGCAATGAGGTGAGTATTGAACATCATAGATGGATGATGGAGAAGGTGGAATGGGATTTCAAACTAAGGTCATAAGAATTCCCTTCTAGAGTTTGTGTCTAAAAATGACCTCAGAAGATCCATCCTTAGCCCAAACCAAAATCAACCTCTTTCAATGACTTTACATCGCCACTCCAAGACCAAACCATCCCCTTGAGACACAAGATCATTCCCCAAAACAACCATTGTTCCATGAAGAGAAGAAAAAAAAAGTAGGAAGTGAGAGAGGGCCTTAGTTAAAGGGGACCTTTAGGCATGGGAAACATGTCTTTCTAGTCCCATAACTAGTGCTTAAAGCCCCATTTATTTATCTAAGGAGTGTGCTTTGAATTCCCATCATGTTTTTGTTTTTGTTTTCATTGTTGTTTTTTTTCTTTTTTATTTTATTTTTTATTTTGGATTTTTGGATAGGAACCACACCATGTAAAGACTTATTTAACTTCCTGTTATTCGTCTAAATGGAACAATAAGAAGTTCATGAAAACACTTACGCACCCAAGTAAGTAGAAGAGTTCAAAGAGTATTGAGTTCCCTTGAAGTCACACCTTGTGAAAACCTTTGAATCTTTCCAAATTTCAAAAACTAACAAGGTTACAATTTATTAAAAGTTGATTTAATGAAAGGGACCTCAAAATTCCAAAGCAAGGAAAACCATAGAGTTTGTGAATGGGTGGATGTCATGGACTCATTGCCTGTTCCATGAAAAAGAAACCATGACTAATCTAGATAACTAGCACCATCCCCGGCAACGACACCAATGATGAGTGGCGAGGTACCCCTACACTCAACCATACGAATACGAGTGTTTCAAGCATGATTCGGTCGAACTTCGTAGATGGGCTAGTTATGGTATCTAGATAGTTACTCATAGATCGCAGTTTGCTATATTCCCACCTGGATTAGCATTAGCTTTGTCACATATGGTTTAGTCCAGAGTGAAGTGTATGATGTGGTTTCTAACCTAATGCTACTCTTGAAGACAATGGAAGGTAATATTAACTAAGCTAAGAGAGAGGGTGAGAGAGAATCTAAGCTAACCTAAGTGCGATGAGCATCCGTTCCTTAATCATCTGTACACATCTTGGACTTCGTGCATGACTACCACTAGGATTACCAAGTGCAGATCCTAGGTATGCTATTGGGTTACCAAGTAGTCACACTTAAATGCTCATGACTAAGTCGTACTCATTCCATGTTTAATAGGAGATAAGGGTGAAGAGATATTAACTAGGAAAGTAGCAAATAACAATTAAATAAATGATTAAGCTAAGTGGATGCTGCAATGATGAAGTAATCTTGATCTTTATTCTCAGTCATGTGCATGTCCAAGTACGTCACACTCGAATAAGGATGTCGTACAATTACAATCACCACACTACGGGAATGCACTGGGAGGAAAGGGTTGAGAGAAATCTAAACTTAAAAACTTACAATAAAATCTAAGAACTAATGCCTAGAATAAGGAAAGCTACCTCTTATTTATAGAAATTGAGGCAGACCGTAATATCACAGGGCAGACGTGATATCACGGCTACGATATCAGGGGTCTAATAATTGGGCCTAACAGACCATATCTTGTATCAAAGCTCCGATAATAAGGCTTCGATAATTGGGCTTGATAGATCATGACTCATCATACCCCCACAACTAAATGAAAACTCGTCCTCGAGTTAAAGTGAGAACAAGCTCCATTGATTACATAGTGGATAGGTATGGGATTATTGACTGACTAAAATGGATTCATGCTGCAGTGTGGAGTTAAAAAAAATTGAGACACAACACAAAAGAAAATCCTATGATTACAAAATTGGATGGAACTCATGTAGTTCCTAGTGGCGGTGGCTCCTCCATGGGTGTCTTTCCCTTTTCTTGCACTCCAGGTATTGGGATTTGATGGAGTTGAAGTATGGCCTAGAGCTCCTCTTGTAAGACCTTGAGTACCTTGGCATGCATGTAAGTTTTTACTTGTGCCATAGAGGCATCCCAGTCAGCCTTCTCTTTTTCTTCCACCATCCTTTTATTCTCTGTCAATAGTTTCTTAAGTTGCTCGATTCTAAAAGTGTCCAGCTAGTTTTGAGAAACCTTTGGCCCTGTATTTGGAAGGTTTAATACTTCTAAAATGGCTTGAACAGAGAAATCAATAGTCACACCACAATTTTTAACCATGGTGCCTTCTTCTTTATTTTGCCAAAATTGGTACGTTTCCCCTAAGTACCAGGCATTGCTTTCAGAGAAGGTAGGCCATAATGGAGACCCTTTGAGGTAATCCCTAATGGCCTCCAGAGAAAATTCTACGAAAGGTTCAAAGTTTAATTCCATGATTACTATAGTGAATATGGACCTTTCATGGATGGTCTAAACACAATCTTGGGGCAACATGAGATATCGTCCCTGTTCAGACGCTGCAACAGCTCCTCCTTCCACTTGCCTTGATTGTATAATAGCAGGGTCTTCTTGGTGGATACTAAATGATTGTTCCTCCTGCTCTGCATGTTGTTCAATAGGGACTTTTCCTTCACCTCTCCTAGGTCTTTTGATCGCACCTTGAGTAGGACCTTCCTGTTGTCCACATTTTGGGGCGATCTACAATCACACGGAGCTAATCGTTAGTAAGGTTGTTACCAAAGTTAGGTTATACCTTACTATTTGCCTTAATATAGTTGCTTTATTTCCATGTGATGTTAATTATTGGAAGAACATGTTCCCGAAAGATTATAATTTTGAGTCCTCTTTGCTTAGGTGGTTTCCAAATCTAATTTTCTGCTATACCTAAGGGGATGAAATTGTTTTTGACACATTCTATTCTTAATTTTACAACTAATTACCCTTAAATATCTCCTTCGGGTGATGATGAATTTCAAAAAAATTATGCACTATTCAACATATGCCCCTCCCCCACGACTAAGCTGAACACTCCAGGTTCAAGTAGGTTTAGATGAAATGAAAATTGAAGTACCAGCGAGTGAGATATAGGTATAAAAGCAAGGGTTGCACAATCGNAATTAAATGATATAAACTAAGGACATCTGGACGATTGTTAAAGGGTTCCAGGGTAATTCAACTAGTTCTGAAGGCACGAAAATTATGATGGTGTGGAGTTTATTAATAAGGACCTCGGATGATAGAGAAAAAGGCTATGTGATGGTTCATAGGAATGTTGAATCGGAGGGATAGTAATAAGGGAAAGAAAATCATTGGCAATATGCTAAGGGTAATAAATGATATGTGGAAGATGGGTCATGAGTGCAAATTACAAAAATTACACAAGTGGGTCCTCCCCAAAGCAAGTTCCAACCTTTAATGCCCTTGTGTAACCACACTTAAAAGTGTCCATGGGCACTCGAAGGGTTAAATGTAATCTGCATTGGTTCCACAAAACACACACATGTAAATATCACCAAGATGAGGTAAGAATTCTATGTTATACAAGACACGAGCAACAATTACATGGACAACGAGATGAGACAGGGTATATAAGGGATTATAGAGATTGGAACATGAGGTAACTAACCCAGGGCATAATGAATCTTGTGTGTAAAGCATGATTAATGTGTCATTAACTCACCATTCCAAGATCAAGACCAAGTCCATTCCTTTGATCAATGACATCGCATTGTTTCATCCCATGATGATCAACTATGAGAGTACCAGAACAACAAGGTGTACAATCACTTGACATTTTGTTCAAGGGAGGAGTGATTTTTGTTTTGTGGCACTTCCTTTGTTTGTTGTTGTTTTTTTTTTCCTTTTTTTATTACTAAATCTAGAGAAGCCACCAACCTTCAGGCATGGGTGCATGTCTTTCTAGTGGGACCCCCTAGAA
>MNCI01006861.1:363526-458958 GCA_015680685.1 Gnetum montanum | reverse complement strand
AAACCATGTACTGCAAGGTTTATCCAAACAAGTTCGTCTTTATTGCCGTACACAACTTGGGTTCAGGTTACAAGTTGCTCGAATAAAGAGCCGTTCACTCTAGGACTCCTACTGCGGGCACATGGGGAAAAATATTCTAACTCTGGAGTGATCAATCTGCCAGAGCTTCGCTACACTAGCCAGGATTCGGAAATAAAGGGAGTGCCGCCTCTTATTTATAGAAATGGCAGCGAGACGCGATATCGCGTACGCGATATCGCAAGAGAAGACGCGATATCGCGGCCTAGTGTAAGTCGCGTCTCATCAATTACGCTCGTACGCATTGCGTCGCATACAAGAGCGTAATAAAGCATGAAGACAATAGATTCAAGCTGCTTTACGCTCGTTTACACCGCTGTGCGTAGTGAAGCGTAAGAAATGATTACTTTGACGATGACTTACGCTGACACACGTTGCGTTGTGTAACGGGCGTAAGGCGGCCAATATGTAAAAAAAAAGAAAGAAAGGTGTTGATCTACTGTGTGTCATTGATCTCTCTTTGAATTTTTCAACGCTCATTACGCTGCCGTGCGTACTGAGCGTAAACTCGGCCTTGGACAAAAGACTTAGCCAAAGTACACGAGAAGTCGCATATTACGATGTTTAAGCCTTAGTCTTTGCCAAATCTGCTAAAGTAAACTGCCTTCTAATGTCAGACTACGTTTCACTGAGCGTCATTACGCTACACTGCATGCTATAGCGTAAATATGGAAACATAGTGAGATAAGAAATCTGCGAAGGAAAATCAAAGTCTTGATGCCACGTGCCTCCTTGCATCACCCTGTCTTGTTCTTCTTTCTGGAATTCTGTCATGTACTCTTGCCCGAATCACGAATCTTTGCCTGAGGCCGACTCGCAATTTCCACGGTGTTTCAATGTGCCTTGAAAAATATTGAAAGCAAGTGAAAAAAGCTTAAAATATTTCCTAGGAAACTAATAGAGGAAGCTAAAAGTTGGTATAAATTATTGGAACCATATTCAATCCATCGATGGTCCATATTTTTTAAGCTCTTTAACAAAAAATATCAAACCTATGAAAGAGTGTCCATTCTAAAAAAAACAAATCCAAGGGTGAAAGTAAGAAAATCATGAATCCTTGAATGTAGCCTTGGACAGATACTATTCTCTACTACATAGATGTTTAAGTCATGGTTCATCACAAAAAGAGTAGCTTCTTCACATCATATATGTGCTTCATAAGAAAATGAGGGAGACCTTTGGGATCTATGCCCAAGGATGATTATGAGAACTAAGAGCCCATCAGATACAAAGGCTAGTTAAATAGGTGGCAAAAGAAGAACAAGAGCTATGTAAAAGGAAGAATGTATAGGAATATAATTGGGATCCAAATTTTCACAAAAGGAAGGTCCATGTTTATGATCAAGAAAAAGAGACAACTTTTGATGAGTTGATTTCACACAAAACCTTGCCAATACAAACGTCTATTACTAAGATTAAAGCAAGGGTAGATAAGATGTGAGAATTGATGAAGAAAAAGTTATAACCAACTTGAAAATCATAGAGGAAAAGGTAAGGTAAGTAGGATATAGTAATCAAGACAAGAAGGGGAAAAAGAACAAGGAAATAGGTAAGGACACTTATTGAAAAAAAAGGGAAAATAGCTATAGTAGAAGAGGTTTTAGACTTAGATATAGAGGAAGATGATGGATGTGACATCTATCAATATGAATATCCAAAGGGCTATTGCCTAGTTATGTTACATCTACAAGAGTTTGGAGCTTTTCTTTGAATCCTAAGTTCATAGAATAGTAAATTCCTAGGAGATTACCTTATCCACAAGGTAATTATAAACATTCCTACAACCAATGGTACTATCCAAATGAGATCTTTTATCAACCTCAAGACTACTATCAAGCACAATGAAGAAACCCACAATCATCTAGAATGCCATCAACAAACCAACAATACCCTTATCGCTAATCGATTCTTATGGATACTATGTTCACCAACCTATTTCTCCAAGTGGTTCTACTTCCCATGCTTCAAATTACTTGTACTCCTCTTCTGAATATCATCAACTCACAACATCTCCTATGGGATCACCATCTTGTACCTATTATCCTCTATCACATCCTCAATACTCTCATACTTCCCTCCAACATATGTCACCACCAATAATGTAGGAAGGATTGGCACCATAACATTAATAGAAAAATTCCACTTGTGTCGTGAACATACAACTAAATGATACTGTTAATAGATATTAGAAGAAGTCCTAGAAATGTCCTTTCTTTAGGATAGTTTCCACACATGTAAATAAAACTAGTAGACCTACTAATTCATTAGAATTATCACAAGGACAATTTGGTACAACTTCCTTCCTTACAAAAACAATGTCTCCTAATCCTATGTAAAAGCCAATAACCATTATCACTTTGACACAAAACATAAATATAAACCTATCAATGCGGAGAGATAGAAAATTTCATGCAATACTAATAATGATAATGAATGTAGTTGTGGGCCAAAAGTTCAAAGTATTAATGTGATCCCTATACCAACCCACAACAAACTTAAGGATCAAGTGTGTGTGCAAAACTAAGTCTACATAGTAGCCACTAAACCAAAAGACACTTTGTGGCAAAAGAATTAGAATACCAAACCATTTAAAAAATTCATGGAAACAACCAATTCACTTATTAGTTCTAGTCTTAAGAAAGTGAACTAAATAGAGAACTTAGAGAAGAGCATCTTATACTCTAACTATATATCAAAAGAAGCTGTTAAATAAGGAGACATAAGAACTAAAATAGAAAATAAATAAGGAAACATGTCTAGATCCGTTAAAAGAAAACACCTTCTAGTCTAGTGATGAACTGCGATATTGTGTCCGCAATATCGTGTTTGCGATATCGGATCCAACCATGCGATGTCGGATACCCGATATTAGGGCCTATCTCCTTGCCTATAAATAAGAGGCGATGCCCTTGGTTTCCACATTAGACAGTTAGTTCCTTAGCCAAACTCTTGCCATTTTTTCCCTCCAGAGTTACAATTATTTCTACGTGCCTGCAGTAGGAGTCATAGAGTGAACGGATCTTTATTTGAGCATTGTGTACCTGAGCACACTTTGTGTACAGCAATAAAGATGAACTTTATGATAAACCTTGCAACATACAGAATAGATTAATTAGTGTTAATTATTATTTAATTCTTNATACAACCATGACATACAAGTAAGTTTGGGAAGATAATGATTAACCAACCCATTATTGTTCCACAAAGGCACATAGGCACTTAGTCCTTGGAATTTGACTGGATCATGTGTGAAACTCTCATATTCATATGGTTGAGCGTAGGGGTACCTCGCTGCTCATCGTTGGCATCGTTGCCAGGGACTTAGTTGTTTGTGCCCTAAGTAGAACTTAGGAAATCATTCACATCATTGGAACAAACCCTTAGGGTTGGTTAAGGAAAAGATAATAGTACATTGCATACTAAACAAGACAAGATGTCTTCTTCTTTGCACAAAAGAACTTCACCACTGAGGACTAACACAAGAAGCAATCGATGGTAGGATACACATGATGTTGATTTGTCAATCCCTCAATAGTTTTGTGTGGTATATATTCATCCTAATGAATATGTACTCAACTTCACCTTTATTCTCCATCAAGATAAATAGCTGTGTTGGCGTGACTTGGAAGGTAACATAGTGTTACCTCCCAACCGTTCAATCCCAAGTATGCTTCTTCGTGCTTTAACATGAATAGACATGCAACACTTACACACAAAATACATTGCACAGGACTATGATTTGAGAGACTATCATCCCACAGAGGTGCAATGTCAAAGGGATTTTCAATAGGAGAGACACCATAAGTCTTTGAAGGGAAAATGGTCCAAGGATACCCCCCATAATTTTAGGGGAAATTGAGGGTGATGAACCTCTCTCAGGTAGTCGTCCACATAATGATGTTCCTCCCTTTGACTTTGGCCAAGGGGTTGTGTATCAGAACCTTCATTCTACTATTCATAACCTAGGTGCTGATACCAATGGACACAAAGTGTCCAAAAAAGGAACAAGGACACATGACAAAGGTGGACATTCTGATCGCAATCATGATTGAGGTAGAGACCACCAAAGAGAAGGTAGTAGACATCATCATGATGGCAGTTCTCCTTCTTCTTCACCTTCATCATCCCCTTCACCCTCTCCTTTAGTGTCTGGATGTAGCCATAGAAGAAAAGATCGTGAGGATAAGAGCAAGCAAAGTAAAATTCACAGATGAAATAGCCAAGACAGAGGATGAAGGCACTCTAGGGAATCATGACATAGAAGAAGGGAGAGTAGGGAATAACATAGGCACCATAAACACATGAACGAGACGATCATGATGAACCTTTACTCGTTACTCGAAGCATGCTAGACATAACTGAGGCAGTGAGAGTTCCAACAAGACACCAAAAAGATAGTAGGATCAAGAGGTTAGATATGAATAACATCCCACGATTTGAAGGAGGATATAACGCTGATCCTCAAAATCACTTACAAGCATTTCATGATGCATATGCCTTGCAAAACATAGAGAATGAGTGGTAAAAACTTAACTTGTTTCCACGGATTCTAATAAAAGAAGTTGAAAGCTAGTACCAGTTCGTAGAACCAAAATCCATTCATAGGTGGAGTACTATGTTAGAATTGTTCAACGATAAGTACCAAACATACTCCTAGGTGTCAAACCTACGAAAGCAAATCCAAGGATGGAAACAAGGAAGTCAAGAACTCTTGGATGCTTCCATGGGCCATTATTATGCACTATTACATCATTATCCTAGCCATGGTTATTCACAGCAGGATCAACTACGCCATCTTGTAGATGGGCTTAGGCATGAAATGAGAAGAACCCTTGGGACTTATGCCCAAGGAAGGTTATCTAACCTTAGGTCCCATCAAATTCATAGACTACTAGAGCAAGTTGCTAAGGAAGAAGGTGAGCTACAAAAGAGAGAGAGTGCGGAAGAATATAACCGAGATCCTTCTCTATAGAAGAAGGGAGTAAGATTTTGTGAGGATGAGGAAGAGTCACCACTCGAAGAGATGGTGAATAGCAAAACCTTGCCTATCCAAAAGTTAACATCAGAAGTATCGACAAAGGTAGACCAAATGTGGAACTCCCTAGATAGTAGGTTTCAAATTGTTCTCAAAGTAGTAGAGGAGTCTAGAGAGCAAAGTAGTGATCGTGACAAAAGAAAAAATAGAGAAGCGGAAAATGCACGTAACAAGGGTAAGGGCAAAGTTTCTATTATTGAAGAGGTTATGGACTCAGATACAGACAATGATAGTGGATGTGAAATATGTTAATATGATCATCCTAAGGGATGTTGCCCTATGATCTCACATCTACAGGAGTCTAGGGTGTATGCACTTAATCCATGATTAAAAAAATGACAAACATCCTGATGGTTACCTTATCCCCAAGGTAACCCAAGGCAGTTCCACCAACCTTTAACATATTTTCCAAGTGGAACTCACCCACAACCAATTAAGCAACATCAATAGTGGAAACACCCACAATCATGGGGAATGCCACCACTAAGGCAACAATATTCTTACCAGCAACCTGACCCATATGGATATTATGTGCAACATCCAATCTCTCCATGTGACTCTGTTGGTCATGTTACTCCTCAAAATCACTACCAAGCCTACGTGTACTATAGGACTCCCTCTCCTAGGGGAGATATTCCATAAGTGTACCATCCTTCAAATATGGTTGCATCTCTCCCACCAATAGCTCCATTACCACCTACTCCAACAATGCAAGGTGAACTCCCTGCTTAGCCACAGCAACGCAATGCTGTAAGGGCTGTTAATCCTCAACCTACTATTGGTTCTAATAATCATATGAAAAAAAGACCTTTCTTCAGAACCAACATTCCAACCAAGCCTTTACAACCACAAGTGCTAAGTCTTTGGACATCTCTGTATCAAATAAATATTCAGAGCCCCATTCAAGTCTAACACCACATTCAACACATACAATCATGTTAACACATGTTGTTACTAATTGGATCAAATCTAGTCACCTTCCCAAGAAATTCTCTAACCTTGGGAGTCCCCTGATATATCTACAAATTTCTAGGAATAAGCCATGCAAAGCTATTTTGGATTCAAGTTCTAGTATCAACCTCATATCCCAAGAAATGTACAAGGCTTGTAACCTACCCCCATTAAAAAAGAGCAACATCCATTTAGATTTGGTTGACTAGTCCATCACTATTCCCTTGGGATTAGTGGAGGACATTGTTACCACTATTTGTGGATGGTCGTATCTAGCTGACTTCCTAGTGATTCAGGTGAACAACAATAAGGGGGATTTTCCAATCATAATGGGAAGGGCATGGCTAAGCACTATTGATGCATGCCTAGGAATCCACAATCTTTCCATAGAAATATCTAAGGAAAATACTTTCAAAAAGATCAAGAAGAAGAAAGTTCCATGCATCACATAAAATGACATAGGGTGTAATTGTGTGTAGAGATCATGGGTTGTGCAAAGTTTAACATTGCCTGCATGCAACCAATGTGCACAAGTGATCAATATACAAAGGTGCCTGTATGTAGTAGCCACATGACAAGAAGGCACCCAGTGGCTGATAGATGATTAAGAAAATAGCTCACTTATATGCATGGAACTAACTAAGGGTTTGACTTGTGCTTACATAGATAGCATAGACGCATTAGAGTAAGTCTTAGACACAATCATAGGGCATTGCTATTATAGTTTTCTGGATGGATATAGCAAATACAACCAAATACAAATAGCCCCAAAAGACCAAGCCAAAACTATGTTCATCAGTCCTTGGGAAATGTTTGCATACAAACAAATGTCGTTTGGCTTGTGCAATGCCCCTGCAACATTTCAATGCTTAGTTTTAAGAATATTCTAGTAGCAGATAGAAAATGGTGTGGAAGTCTTTATGGATGACTTCTCCACTTATGGAGCAAGCTTTGATCAAGCCTTGGACCAATGAGAGCAAGTGCTAAAGAGATGTATTGAAACTAATTTGAGGCTTAACTGGCAAAAAATCCATTTGATGGTCCAAGAAGGCATAGTACTTGGGCATAAAATCTCACGTGCAAGAATAAAGGTAGACCTTGAGAAAATCAAAGTCATCCATGGTATTACCCGTCAACTGGAAACTATCATAGACATTTGATCATTCCTTGGACACACTCGCTACTATAGGAGATTCATAAAGAACTTTTCAAAGATTTCCAAACCATTGGTAGAGCTAACGAAAAAGGATGTATCATTTGAGTGGACCAGGGAATGCAAACTAGCTTTCCAAACTCTAAAATAGAAGTTGGTAGAAACACCCATTCTACAAGCTCCTAACTAGCCCAAATCATTCCATGTCATGACTGACACAACCAACTATGCCTTAGGAGCTGTACTTACACAGTTAGATGACCAGAAACATCCTTATTACATCCACTATGTTAGTAAAAGTATTGTTGGTGCACAACTTAACTACACTACTACAAAAAAAGAATTAATGGTTGTAGTGTTTGCACTAGAAAGATTTAGACACTATGTAATGGGATACAAAGTATTCATACACACAAATCATAGTGCAATCCAGTTCCTCATGAATAAGCCAATGGTAAGCCCCTGTATTATACGATGGCTTGTAATCCTATAAGAGTTTGATTTAACAATGATCAATCGCAAAGGCACCAAGAATATAGTTTCCAATCATTTATCTTGGTTACATTGGGATAGTAAAGAGGATGAGTATCCAATTCTCAATCATTTCCCTGATGAGTTCCTCTTTGCTAGTGTAGTGAATAACCAATCACCCATAAAGACAAACTAGTACAGTAGCATTCTTACCTATCTCCTTACCCAAAAAACACCACAAGAGCTAGAACTTAATAAGAAACAACACTTTCTTCACAGAGCCAATTATTTTATGGAGATCAATGGATAACTTTACAAAGTATGTCCCGATGGCTTGGTTTCGATGGTGTGTTCCTGATAGAGATCAACTGAGAGTTCTCCAATATGCTCATGAGGGCCCTTATAGGGGTCATTATGTTGGGAGACGAACGACCATTAGGATCTTACTTGTAGGGTATTGTTGGCCTACCTTGTTCTGGGACACCCATCAATTCATCCAATCTTGTGAGCACTTTCAACGTGATGGGGGAATGACTACTAGAATAGAAGATCTGCAACAATGGATTCAACTGTTAGAACCCTTTGACATTTGGGAAATTGATTTCATGGGGCCCATTACACCAATGTCCAATGGAAAAGCTTACATCATAGTTGCCATAGACTACTTAACAAAATGGGCTGAAGCAACTACCATTAAAGATTGTACATCATCTACAACTGCCATGTGCACTTATTTTAGATAATGGTACACACTTTATAGGTGCAACTTTTCAAAAGTTAATGTAACACTTAGGGGTTGAGCATAAATTGACTACGCCTTACCACCGCCAAGCGAACGGTCAAGTGAAGGTCACCAATAGGGAGATTACTAAGATACTAACTAGAACCATTAGCAAGTATAGGCAAGATTGGAGCACTAAACTGAACGATGCTCTTTGGGCATACCGCTCCACATGGAAACTCCCTATAGGCTACTCTCCCTATGAGTTAGTGTATGGAAAACTTCCAACGCTCCATATCCAAACTAAGCTTCGTACAATAGCCACAACATGTGACCTCAACCTTAACCTTGATCTAGCACAAAAATAATGGTTGATGACTCTTAACTTGCTAGATGAGAATCGACTAGCTACCCTATCATCTAATGAATTGCATAAGGCATTTAATAAACAATGGCATGACCTAAAAATTAGGAAAGTCAAGTATCATCCAGAAGATAAGGTTCTCTACTAGAACCCCACATATGTGTCACAATGTACCAAATTTCAAACACTATGGGAAGGACCTTACATTATCTATGCAACTTTCCCTTCAAGGGCCATGACCATATATAAACCTAAGAGCCCAGATAAGAGACTATTAGTCAACATGAAACAAATAAAACCTTTCCATAAGTTTAGGATAGCTAGAACACATGCTACCTCTGTAGGTGGGCAACCTTGCTCATTATTTCAAATCTCCTCCTTCCAACTCAATCATGGGGGAGATGGCCACCTCTGCTAACCATTGAAGGTCCTCAGTTCTTTCTAAATTTTTTTTTACACATTTTTGTTTTTCACATCTCTTTAATCTTTAGTTTTTTTTTTGTTTTACACCATCGTTCATATTTTTACCATTTCTTTGTGTGATTACTTTATTTTGTTCATCACCCAATAAGTGTTCATGATGGTGGCATGAATAATACCATATTGATTGCTAATGTTTGGATTTTACCTTTGAATTATGATGTTGATATTAAGGTATGGTTCTTTTGATTAAATAGGCAATGAGTCCACGTTGTTCATACATCCATAAAATCCTATGGTCTCCCTTGGCTTGGAACTATACAGTTCCTTTCTCTAATAAAACTATTAATGAATTAGTGGCTGGGTATTTCTCAGACTAAGGAAAGACTCAAAGGATGTGACTTCAAGGGGATTCTCTGCATTTTTCATGGCTATTCTCTTGAGTACTTGGATGATTTTCCTTGGGTTTTCGGCCATTTTGACTATTCATCAAATCTCCAAAAGTTGAGTGCATAAAAATAAGTCTTTGCATGGTGTGGTTCTCACACAAAAAACACAAAAATAAGTGAGAATTCAAAGCATACCCTTTAGACACAATAATGAACTTGGGCTACACACACTGGTTATGGCACTGGAAAGACATGTTACCCATTCCTGAAGGTTCCCTCTAACTAAGGCCCTTTCTCGCTTCTTGATTCTCCATCTCACTCTCCTCGAAATGGTGGTGACTTTTTGTAGAGGCATTTTTGTTGCTTTAAGAGGATAGGATGGTCAAATGTGTTGTTGCAAGGTCACTAAATGTGGTTTGTTTAGCCTAGATTTGGATTGAGTTCTACTTAGTCATATTAACCATAAAACACACACAAGAGACTTTACACAACCTTGTTCTTGGGTTTCCATTCCATTCTCTCCTCTCCATCTTTCTTTTTCATTTTTCACCTCATTGCTGATTTTATCATTAGTCCATATCTTGGTTGATGCATTGTTTTTCCTTGGTAAGTTCTTGTGAGTAAGTTTTTAACACTTGCTTCCAAATGAAATTCCTAGAGCCTACGGACTCTTTGGTTTGTGGGTCTGTCAAGGCATCAAGGGTAGAAGCTTGCTTTGGGGAGGACCCATTGGCATTCCTTTTTGGTGCATTTTTTAACTTCTTTTCCTTAAACGTTCCTGCAATCAACAATTTTTTATTAATCCCCATCCATAACATCCATTTTATTGGCATTGTCATTGTTGCTTTTTCTCCATATTTCTTATTCCTTATCTTTTTCCATCCTATCGCTACTGGAGGTTCGGTCTTAGTCATGGGAGCCCTAGCACAATTTTTTCAATTTTTACTAACCCCTACACCTTAGGTAGTCACCAGTGTTAAATCTCTAAAATCAGTATCTTCCATAACCACAACTCAGCCAATGCACTTTACATTAAGGCAAGGTATCAACTACATTATGATTTACCTACCCTTGCTTATTTGTGAGTATGTTGTGTGTGCAAATGACAATCGTACAAAAATGGACTAGGCTTGGAGGAAACACTCAGTGATGGGACGCAATATCTCATGGGCTGCGATATTGCATCCCACGCAATATCGCATCCCACACGATATCGCAGTGTGCTTCCAGTTCTATAAATAAGAGGCGACATTCCCTTGTTTCCCATCCTAGGCTTAGACCATAGTGAAACACTTCGAGCACTTTGAAACCCTTTTCTCCTAGTTAAGTACCTCAATATAACCACTTCGAGCACATGCGTTACGCTTGGTGATCCCAGCAACGATTAGAGTTTGGTAACCAAGGTTGCATTGGTTTAGGGTGTGAACGGTAAGTGGCAACAGATGTTGACGCTAGGTTAATTAATGCTTAGTTAGTTACTTAGAGTTAGTCAATTAGTCTCTTCACCCTTCACCTTGTTAGCATAGGAGATAAAACATAAAAACCATAAAAATCATATACATCAGACTTACTTAACCATACACCGTGACAACTACAAGTCTGGGAAGACAACAAATGATTAACCCTAAGTGTTCCATGAGGCGTGTAGGCACTTAGTCTATGGAGTTCAACCGGATCATGCATGCTACGCTCATATTCTTATGGTTGAGTGTAGGGGTACCTCGCCACTCATCACTCAGGATGGACCGAAAGTGGAACATTTACGAAAGGAGCAAGATTGGTGGCGTGGATATGGATAAACAACAGAAGGCACAATCTTGGCATCAGCAGTAACATGCCTTATTATTTTTTCTCTCTCTTCTTCTCTTCTAGCTACTAAATAAGGTTGGATGTCATTTATGTACAGTGTTCACCTTTGTGGCCATGAACACTAATGTTGCCATGTATTATATTACTGATCTATTCACCAGGTACGTTGAGTCTGTCACCTCATTTCACTGTCAATGGTCATTTAGTCAATAATCTCAGACCTTCCCAATATTTTGTAAGGAACTTGAGGATGAGTTTTCATTCAATCATGGGGGTGTGATGAACCATGATATCGCATCTGTGATATCGGATCCAGCCATGCGATGTTGAATACCCGATATCAGGGCCTGTCTCCTTGCCTATAAATAAGAGGTGGTGCTATTGGTTTCCACATTAGATAGTTAGTCCCTTAGTCGCACTCTTGTCATTTTTTCACTCCAAAGTTAGAATTATTTCTACGTGCTCACAGTAGGAGTCATAGAGTGAATGGATCTTTATTCAAGCATTTTGTACCTAAGCACACTTTGTGTACAACAATAAAGACGAACTTTATGATAAACCTTGTAGCATACAAAATAGATTAATTAGCGTTAATTATTATTTAATGCTTTCCTAGTTGATTAATGATTTCTCTCACCCTATAATGCTCTTAGTTAAATACACTTAGTATGATCGCTTCGAGCATACGTGTAGCACTTGGTAACCCAGTGATGATTAGCATTTGGTAATCCCAACAGTGTTACACTAGTTCAGGATGTGTACAATAAGTGGGAACAGATATTGGTGTTAGGAGTAATTAGAACTTCGTTAATGAGTAGTTAAATTAGATTAGTTACTTAGTTATCTCTGTCCCCCTCCTTACTAGCATAGGATATAAAACATATGAAAGCCATAAAAATCATATGCCTCAAGCTTACTTAACCATACAATCGTGACATACAACTAAGTTTGGGAAGACAATGATTAACCAACCTGTTATTGTTCCACAAAGGCGCATAGGCACTTAGTCCTTGGAATTCGACTGGATCGTGCGTGAAACACTTGTATTTGTATAGTTGAGTGTAGGGGTACCTTGCCGCTCATAATATAGCTAATGGTATATCACCAAATGATTGAAATTTAATTATCATCAATGTTAAATGTGCTACTAAGTGAAAAATTACATCATTAAGGATGATAACTAGATAACTTATGGTATATAACCAAGGTAAAGTGTGGTCCATTTTTTGAATTTTTGCCCATGATTTTAGTTATGGGTTAGATGCCCCATCTTGAATCAAGAACTAATAAGTACATTTTCACTTTTTTGGTTTACAATTTTTTATCATTTTCTTGTTTCTTCAAAAATTTTCAAATTCTTAATATGTTTTCTATTTCTTGTTATTTTTCTTTTTTTATATAATTTTCTCTTTTCTTGAATAATTTCCTTTATGTTTTATAAATGTCTACTATGTTTTTATTAATAATATTGTCAGTCATGATGTAGAAGTCAATACCATGTGTTGGGTCTTTGTCCTATGCTATCAAGATGATTGGGTAAACAATTGTGTAAAGTAGTGGGACTACATTATCCATCCCTCTAGGTCTATAAATGAGAGGTATTTGTCATGAAAGTAATATGGTTCTTCTCACATAAAACTAAAATGAATTAATGATCATTATGCCTTGAAGAAAGAGGAAAAGGCCAACTAGGAATGGCAAAGGGTGTGACCTCAAGGGGATTTGTGGGTTCTCTTATGGACTTCCTTCTTCAATCCTATGACTCCTCATGGAATGTATTATCACTTCTATCAACAATCAATAAATAAGAAGTATGACTTTTCATGGTGTGATTTCCAAAAAAAGAGAAAAAAAACCAAAAAATAAAAAGAAAAAAAGAAAAAAATAATTAAAATTATAAGCACACCACTTAGACATAATAATGGGCTACAAGCATTGGTTATGGGGCTATAAAGACATGTTATCCATGCCTAAAGGTACCCCTCTAACGAAGGCCCTTTCTTCTTTCTTTTCTTTTCTCCTCTTTTTGGAGTGATATTCATTCTTTGTAGTTGTTATGAACTCATGATGGTAGGCAAGAAGGTACATATTAATCTGAGGTCATTGTTAATGGTATGGACTTGGTTTGAAACTTGGACAAATAGGTATGATGNGGGGAGGGGGATGAATAAGTTTTCCAAATTAAAAATTCTTTGAAATAAAGCACACACCAAAATTAATGTGGTTCTCCAACTTGGGTAGTCTACACTCAAAGGGTAGTTTGCTAGCACACCTTTGAACTTTTTTGCTCTTAAAATGTGGTTTCAAGGATACCACTACCTATACAAGCTCTAAGCTCTACTCCAAAGTGATTTGATACAAAAAATCTACTTAACCTCACAAGGTCTTGATAATCTTAGAATGTGGTTTCTAGGATCCCACAACCTTTATAACTTGAGCTTAATTTTGGAGTGTTGTGGTGCTATACCAACACTCAATTCCATAGGATCTTAACAAGCTCAAGTAAGATGCCTTCTTGCAAGAAGCACATCAACCTTGTAGGGAAGCAAAAGAAAACAATCACAAGGAAATAATGCAAGTAAGTTTATTGATCCTTGTACATTTAGGTATAGTGCACTTTGACCAATTACAATAAACAAAAGATAGTATAATGAGGAATAATAACAAGAAAATGATGATTACAATGATTGCTTGATAATGACACCCTATAGTACATAATGCTTGCACATTTTCCAATGGAATGAAGTCTTCTTATAGTCAATATGTTTTTGAAATCACCTCAAAATTTGTGCAATGACTATCTAATCATCACTAATGATCACTGAGCCTTCTTCAAGGCTTAGATGTCTTTCTTCATTATAACTTCATTCTAGAAAGATGTCTTTTCCATAGAAAATATGTTTTTGTGGAGACGCCTTCATGAAGATGTCTTTCTCACTAGAAAGACATCTGTTGTTTTTAAAGATGTCTTCTTTTGAGAAACCTTCAACTTGGCCAAGACATCTACTATTTTTTATAGACATTTTCTTTTAAGTAACCTTCAACTCAGCCAAGATGTCTGCTGTTTCTTGAAGGTGTTTTTCTTCAGTTTCCTTTACACTCTAAAATATTCATTCCTTGTCCTTGCCCTTGAATTTTCCCATGCTTTCTTATAGATGTCCTTGAGCTCTCCTTTTGTCCAAATCAAAGTTCTTGCCCTACAAACACAAAAATCATACAAACAACCTTGTTCTCCATTTTTCTTAAGGTTTTGACATACCAAAATGTCAACAATCTCCCCCTTTTTGGTAATGTCCAAAACTTAAGAAAATGGGTTATTCTAAGAACAACATACAAAGATACTTCTCCCCCTTTTTGGACATGAACAAAAAGGGAATGAAGAAATCACTAAAAAAATTTCCAATAAGATAGATCACTAAAGAATAAGTTTTTATGGAGAGCCATTGCAAAGCCATTCCCATTACTCCTCATGAATAAAGTTAGAACAAAGGAATCTTGTTTAAGCATATGCAATAATGATTCAACATTTAGACATTCCATCCGACTAATAAAATTGTTTATATCAAGAAAAACTCTTTATCTATTCACCTTAAGATTCACCATAGATCTAGGATTTTCAATGAATGTCATACCTAAAAAATAAGGAGCCTTTTAAGCAATCAATTAAATAGTAGCTCCAACTTGAAACTATGCAGGTTACAATAACTCAAGGCTTTCTAGAAAAGATGGTTTTTCCATAAGAATATACAACCATACATATTCATATAATTATAAAGGTAATTACATTGTGCACATACATTCACAAAACTGAGTAATCTGATAGTACCAAATATAAGTGCTTATTAATGGAGCTAACACCACATATTAACAAAAGGTAGACTTTCTTAATACAAGAAGGAAAAAACATTTAAAAACATGATACTAGATAAAGAAACACATTCTAACACCCTAAATGTATAAGAGAGCAACCACAACCAAACAATTATTTGTCCAAAAGAAAGAAGAAACGTTTATCTACATAGATATACTTTAGGTTTTATCAAAAGAAATTAGGAACACCATTTTAAGGACCAATGAGAGTACTTAATATTCTTAAAGATGAGGACATATTTGCAATAAGGATCATAGGTACTTAAAGTGATTATAAACAAAATAGCTCTCAAGTGATGTCATAAAAGATTCAGGAGCATTTACCAATAAGGATAGTAAAATATTAACAAAAAATCTCTTCTTTGCTCATTTTTTGATGAGGGAGAGTTTAAATGAAGTTTTGCTACTAGAGTACCTTTCAGTAAAAGCATCAAAGGAATCCCCCTATAGTGGTGCCTCCTTGAATGATAATCAATGATTAGGTACAAGCTCCCTCTACAAAAGTGTAGATTTTAAAGCTCTTTTTGGTTCAACTTAATCTTTTCTCATCAAAGTACCAAGCCTTGCAAACCAATGTTAAAATCAAGTGTGGAGACTAGAGTATCCTATTAGTACTAATAGTTCCTATGAAAAAGGTTCTTCAAAAGGTTCACGATTTTTATCAAAGAAACCAATTTAAAATCTTGAATATTGAAAAGAAATATAGCAAACTATAGTTCATTGTGAATGCAGCCAAAGTAAGTGCCCACTAAAATTAGTTTAAATACCACACCACAAACTTTTAGAGAAACATGCTTATATGTATATAAAGAATACTACAAATAATTATTTAAAAAATTACTCTTATAAGAGCTGATCAAGAGATAACATTTCTTATATGTCAAAAATAATTTAGAATTTATAAAATTTAGTAAGCAAGGAGATAGAAACTTACCTTGACTTACCTTACTTGTAATTGAGAGTAGGAAGACAAATGAAGTTTGAGATAAGGTCCTCTATCATGAAGTACCTCCTTACCTTTTGGTTCACTTACATTAGATCTTTTGTATGATGATTCTAATTGATGATGTTCTTCATGATCACTTATTGGATCATTTGTATCTTTGAGAAAATTCTTAATTCTCCATTTCTTTTCATTCTTAGCTATTGTTATTTGCAAAATATTCTTGATAGAATCTTTTTGACAAGACCAAGCATTAGTATTATTTTGATCATCATGAGAATAATCAAGATCTTATTTACTACCATAATTTTTGCAAACAAATAAATTATTATTCTTACAAATGACATTATCAAACCTGATTGGGCTTGTGCTTAAGCTTGTACCCTCTTATGAGACTTTTTCCTCATTTTCATTCCTAGGTTGACTTTCGTGTGTTTCTCCTCCTAGAAGATCTCTGCAATCCTTGTTAAAAGAGGTTAGTTATTAAATCTCAGCTCTTATGTCTAATATTTCTTCTTTTGACTCATTGTGAATTGCATTAATTTTTCAATTCAAAAATTTCTTTACCTTTCTAATTAAGTAATGAAGGATGACAATCTCTTCTCATAATTCACTATACCTTTCATCATATTTACCTTGTAGATCATTAGTAGCTTGGGGTGAATATTACTCTATTAGATCCATGCATATGAGTTGAGAATCTTTGGTAGATTCATCTACTTCCTCTTCACTTTGTTCGCCATCATCCCAACCTGTGTAGAAGTTGGTATTTTTGAATTCCTCATCATTAGATCTATTCTTTTGTTGTACCTTGATATTTCTAGGACATTCAAAGGCCATATGACCTCTTCCATCACACATCTAGCATTCTTTACCTTTCAATAGATTGGATCTTTGCTAATTTGACCCCTTACTTCTTCTTGCTATCAATCATTTTAGCTTCCTTGAGAGAAAGAAAATCTCATCTTTGTTACCCTCATCATGCTTAATGAGATCCTTCTTCTTGGAGGTAGTCTTTAGAGAGATGAGTTTTTCTTGGATAACTTATTCGCTAATGAGATTCATTTCATAAGCAATGAAAGCACTTCAAAGCTCTTCAAATCTTAGAATTTGAAAAATCTCTAATTTTCTCCATGGCTGTGACCTTTGGTCTAAACTTTCATTAAAGTGTTCTAATCATTTTATTGATGACATCGCTCTTGGGAAAATATTTACCAATACCTCTAAGGGCTACAACAATATCATTTCTTCTAAAGAAGCATCCTTTTATTTTCTCACCTTCTCTCATTTTAAGCTTATCATATTCACTTTGGAAAACTAATAATTTAGATTGTTTGAAAATAGAGGTTCCTTAATAAGTAGCTTTTAACGTTTGCTAAATTTATTTGGTTTTTTTACATCCTGCTACTTTATTAAACTCATATTTATTTAAAGCACAATATAAACAATTTTTGGCTTTTGAATCAAACATAAACTTATCTTTCTCCTCTTGTGTCCATTTATTATGGGGCTTGATAGTTCCGATGGAGCTATTGACATGTAGAGTGTAGCCTTCAAAGATGAAGTCCCAAACTTCAAACTCCACAAATTCAAAAAATCCTTGCATCCTAAATTTCCAATAGGAGAAGTCGAATGCATAAAAAATGGGTGGCTTTGTATAGGATGTCCCCTCCATTGTTCACTCTTGAAGTTGATGATGAAGAAGAGTACTAGGCTCTGATACCACTTGAGGATTGTTGAACTTAGAAGGAGGTGAGGAGGATGAATAAGTTCCCTAAATTAAAAATTCTTTGAAACAAAGCATACATCAAAATTAACATGGTTCCCCAACTTGGGTAGTCCACACTAGGAGGGTAGTTCTCTAGCACACCTCCAGGCTTTGTTTCTCTTAAAATGTGGTTTGAAGGATACCACTACTTGTACAAGCTCTAAGCTTCACTCTGAAGTGATTCGACACAATGAATCCACTCAACCCTACAAGGTTTTGACAAGCTTAGAACATGATTTTTAGGATTCCACAACCTTTACAACTTGAGCTCGACTATAGAGTGTTGTGGGTACTACACCAACACTCAATCCCATAGGATCCCATCAAGCTTAGAAAAGATGCTTTCCTACAAAAAGCACATAAACCCCACAAGGCAACAAAAGAGCACAACAATCACAAGGAAATAATGCAACCAAGTTTGCTAATCCTTGTACTTTGATGTATAGCTCACTTTGACCATTACAATAGACAAAAGATAGTACAATGAGGAATAATAACAAGAGAATGATGATTACAATGATTACTTGATAGTACATAATGTTTGCACATTTCCCACTAGAATGAAGTCTTTTTATAGCCAATATGTTTTCAAAATCACCTTGGAATTCATGTAATAGCTATTTAACAATTACTAGAGACATCTTCTTCAAGGCTAAGACATATTTCTACATCAGGCCTTCATTTTGGAAAGAAGTCTTTTCCAAAGTAAAGATGTCTTCATGAAGGCATCTTTCTACTAGAAAGATGTCTATTTTTTTTCAAAGAAATCTTCTTCTGAGAAACCTTTAACTCAACTAAGATGTCTACTATTTTTCAAAGAAATCTTCTTCTAAGCAACCTTCAACTTAGCCAAGACATCTTTTTTTTCTTGGAGATCTCTTTCTTTGGTTTCCTTCGCACTTTAAAATCTTCATTCTTTGTCATTGCTCCTAAATTTTTGCATGCTTTCTTGTATATGTTCTTGAGCTCTCTTTTTGTCCAAATCCAAGTTCTTTCCCTGCAAACACAACAACCATACAAAAAACTGTGTTCTCCATTTTTCTTAAGGTTTTGACATACCAAAAGGTCAACAATCTTAATCATAATTAACACAATAACCTATTGTGAACATGGTTTCTACCTTACATCATAATATCTATAATCCTTATAATATTACTCACCTCACTACTACAGGAAATTATGAGCCTAATGGTTTTGTATAGTATAATGCAAGATCATAACCAACATGATTGTGTGTTGTTTAGAACAAAGGCATGATCTACATTTAACTTCTACGATGTCCATGAACATCTATAGAAGTGGTTATGCAAGGGCATTATGGCAAGAGCCTGCTTTGGGGATGATCCACTTGCATAACTTTTGTAGATCATGGCTCTAAACCAAACCTCACATCTTTAAGAACATCATGAACAACTTCCCTGAATTTATGCATGATTTTGTAACTAACTTCTCATCAACTTTGAGTTATCTTTAATGTGTTTATATTGAAATTTCCTCTAAGTGTAAAATTTCTTAGCCATATTGTGAACTAGACCTTTGGTTTTAATTGTTTGAAAACTTGTTACCTTCTAGAGTCAAGCTTATTTATCATTGGGAGGATGTTAAGGATGTGATTTTTGAATTTTTTCTAACACCCCATTTTTGAACATTATGGTAAATAATAGCAAAAGTAATCAAAATAATATGAAAAAATTGACGATTTTAGTTACCTTAGAGCCTTGGAAAAATGTTTTTGAATTTTGAGCTAACTAGGGATCCAAAAAGGGTTAATTATTAAGAAAAATTTACCAAAACTAACATTGATCCTTTGGTGATTACAAGTGATGCTAAAAGAAAATCCTAAGGTTGAAGGTCTTTTTCAAGGCAAGGAAAAGAAGCCAAAAGAAGGATAGATGAGGAGATGCCCATGGACAAATAAGTAGCATATAGAATGATTAAAGCTCCAACATCACAAGTTTGTTGAACCCATGGAACAATGGGGAGAAAATTTAGTCCATTCCTTAAGAATGTTCTGCATAAAAGAAAAACATCAACATAATAATCAAGGATGGAAAGTCTACCATTACTATCAATAACAAGAAGACTCATAATTAGCAAATCTTTGAAGACTTCTATAATTTTGGAAACTTTGATGCTTGTCCAGTATCTCTTTGTCATTTTGTAATACATCCACTCGAATAAAACTCTAGTTTTATAATGGTAGCAAATCTAGACTTGGTCACCCCACAATTTCTATAATGAAACTTCCTCCATTGATATATAACTCGAGGATAAGTTTATAATCAGTCATGGATGTATGATGAGACCTAATATGAGACCTAATATGCATTACTCAACATTGCATCTTAGATGTGTTGATGCATCCTCATCGATGTAACTAAATGCATTAATGCTTCCCCATCAATGCAATCCTTGCTTTTGCCTATAAATATGCAAGCACTTGCCACATATTTAGCATCATTTGGTCTATAGTATAGCTAAACTCCTACAATTTTATTTTGTAATCATAGAAAATATTCAATGAGTGCCCATAGTGTGGATTTGAGTTACTTGTATGGAGTCTTAAGCGAGTGGAATTGTACTTGGAAACATTCCTTGAATGACAATAAAATTGAGATTGATGCATATTCATTGTAGTACTTTAACTTAGAATAGATTTACTTTCAATGCTATTTATTTTCCATATAATTAGTTAATATTTATAGTTCCATGCATGTTAATTAATCAGTGGAATGAGTGAGAATAGTTTTGAGTGTAAACACATCTTCGCTTGGTAATCCTAGTAGCATTATTGCTTGGTTTTCCTAGTAGTATAACACTTGGTAATCCTAGTAGTGAGTACATGAGTTCAAGATGTGTATAGCAAGCTAGAAATGGACATTCATTGCCCTTAGGTTAGCTTAAAATTTATCCTCTTGTTATTAATTAGATTAAATAATTAATCTCTATGTTATTGTTCAGGTTAATTTAAGGCCCCAACAACATCATAATCTTATGCCTTAATTTTGACTAAACCATACATCATAAAGCTACCACTAGTTCAAGTGAGAAGACAATGACCTATGATCAATGCTTAACAGTCTAGATACTACACTAGTTCCATCCATGGAATTCAACTAGATTACATATGAATGCTTGTGATTCATATGGTTGGACATAGGGGGTAGCTATTGCTCATCAAAGTCAAATTTTGTGGCATTATCCAAGCTAAGGACCATTGATTCATTAAATATTGATCTATCTTTTTCTTTGTAGTGATATAGAAAAATTTTAGTAGTGAGAAATCATCAATTAAAGCTTAAAAGAAAGAGACATTTTGTTGAGTTAGAAGAAACATGGAAATCTATGTCTTTTTTTATTATTCATAAGCATGAATTCTTCTATTGTAAAATATAATAATATATTGTTCTTTTAAATAAAGAATGTTCATTCTTATTTTGATTTATTAAATGAATTATTAAATCCTACCTTTTCCTTGGTTGTATTATTTAATTTTTTCATATGCAACTTCAAATCCCTAATCTACTTTGTTTACAAAGTACCTATAATATGTTTATGATATTAAATTAGCTTACCAATTGAATTTCCAATTGTATGCATAATTAGGAATTAAACTTGCAATCTCATATTTGAGATACTTTACTAACTATTACATAACCAACTCATTTAAAACATAGGTACAACCCAAGATATATATTCCAATTAGAACTTTATATAATTCAGCATTGTCAACTAGAATTAAACCCATGACTTGGAGCTTCCAAATTAAGTGTCTAATCACTAAGCTAATACTGCATTATTAGAAATGCTAATTTTAATTCATAATTTTTTGTGATAGAATGTCATTCAACACCAGTAGCCTAGATATATATTATATATATCTCTATACTTTGGCTAAGAGGATCTACATTCAAATATGACTATTGGACAAGGAACAAAACTATTACATTCAAACACAATTGTTGAATGAGAAACAAAGCTATTACATTCAAACATGACCATTGGACATGGAATAATACTAATGTTTGAATCATATAGAACTTATAAATGAGGAACAAGGGAATCTTACTTTTAAAGTAATTTCAACCTACTCTTTATTTCTTTATCCTATCTCCATTCTCAAACATTCTTTGGGCCAAATTTATTCTTTGCATTCTATAACATATCCTCATAAACAAATTAAGTTAAATTATGATACACTATTGATGAGATAGACCTGAAGGAGCTAGATGTTCCAAAAAATCTTGCACTATAGTCAATTAAGTTGAAAACATTAGTTAAATACTTAAAGTATATGTTCTTGGATAACGAAAATTCCATCATTATTAATGTAACAAGGAATCAAAAGAAGAGGCTACTAGAAGTGATGAACAAATAACTAACAAATTTTTCATGGTCTTATAATGAAATCATGGACATTGATACTAGAAACTTCCAATGTAAAATCTATATAGATCTATCCATCAAACCTAACAAATTACCATAGTGGAGGTTTAATCCAAATTAAAAAATGTGGTTAAGGAAGAGATTAAAAAATATCCATTTACCACATTAAAACTAGTAAGTAGTTCAATTCTAATGTAGAGTACTAATAAAGAGTGATAGAGGGAAGATGTATGTTGACTTTTAGAATTTAAATGCTACCACAAAAAAGAACTAGTTTTCATTAACATTTGTTCATCAAGTTCTTGACATGATAGTAAGATAAACATATTAGAATTTTCTTAATAGATATAGTGGCTACAATTATATTCAAATCATACCAAAGGATTAGAGAAAAAAAACCTTCATAATTCCTAAGGATACTTTCATCTATAAGCCAATATTCCTTGGTTTGTGCATCATCTTAGTTACCTTCGAAATATTAGTACTTACTATAATTCAAAAGTAGGTTGAAAAAGTAATTGAAGTCTTTATGTATGATTTCTTTACTTGTATGTAGCATTTAAGCAAGTACTTAACTAGTTGAAGCAAGTTTTGAAATGATGTGTTAAGAAAAAATTGGAATTAAATTAGTAAAAGAGTCATTTCATAATCACAAAAACAGTAGTTCTTAGGTACAAAGTGTTAAAAGTTGGGATTGAAGTGGACCTAGAAAATGTCCAAATAATCCAATAGATCACTAAAACCTCTTAACCAATGAAGGAAGTTAGATCCTTCCTAGGCCACACATGATTTATTATATATTTATTAAAAATTTTCATAAAATTTTCTAAACCACTTATTGAACTCACAAGGAAGGATACTTCTTTTATTGAAATCAATAGATGTGAACATGAATTACTGTTGCTCCAACAAAAGCATGTGAGAATATTCATTTTACAAGCTACTTATTAGTATCAACTATTAGCTCTAAGGGAGCCACCTAAGGATCTATGGAGGTCAAAACTACTTCTTTTTCATATTTCAGCCCTTTACAATCTTTTTCTTTTCCATGCATTGACTAATAACTACAACTTGTGGTTTTCTACTCATCTATTTTTTAAAAAATTCTTATGACTTAGCTATGACATTACCACTACTTGAAATAGATTAAAAACATAGACATTTTTTACTAGTAGGGGGAGGGGGTGTTAGAACCCGAAATAAGTGAAACATAGGTACACCCCAAGATATATAGTCCAATTATAACTTTATATAACTCAACATTTCCCACAAGAATCAAACCCATGACCTAGAGCTTCTAAATGAAGTGTCTTGCCACTAGGCTCACACCTCATTGTGGGGGATATTAGAACTCAAAATGAGTGAAATTTTAGGTACACCTCATTGTGTCTTGACAATGACTTGTCATAAAGAATATAATAGTTGCAAGTGCAATACAACTCATGGTTAAAACTTGGCTACTAATGTGAGAAAATTATGACTCATAATAACTACATAGGCTAGATCATGAGTGAACTACAACTCCTGGTACTATGAAAATTTGGTTTTTCTTTTCTTCAAGACTATAACCTAAGGCAACATCATAGTGGGGCTATGAAATGAACTTAGAACTTAGATTTTCATATTCTAAATTTGAGATTATTTTAGTGGTTATGTTGTCAAATACATATAATCATACTTAATGATTTAATTACCTTTGAGAACTACTTCCCATAAATTTTTCCTTTGAAGTCCAATAGCTTATATTACTCTTAATATGAAAATAGTTACAAATTAGACTTAACAAATCTTTGTGAAGTTATTTAAATCATCTAAATGAAATGAATTAAATTAATGTGATTTAAATATTTTATCCAATTATTTTAGCTTCAAGTATAAATTTATATTTATAATATATTTTAGTTAGTTACACTTTATTTATCCTCACTTCAAAAAAATATTGAAGAATCCTTTAATTTTTAATAGATTAGTCATGTAGATATTCTGCAAACAATATTTTCCTCATGAATTCACATCCCATATTTATACCTTTACACAACCTTGTAAGAAAATTTTTTAGAGGGAGATGTTTGACCTTGAAGCATAACAAAAATTCATTAACAAACAAAATTAGATAGGTACATAATGATAAATCTTAAAAAACTATGATTTCGAATAAGTTATTACATGATTGTAGTTTAAAAGAAAAAATAAAATAAATAGCAACATCTTGAAGAAAATTTACATTACAATGAAATTTCTAGATGACATGAAGGATAAGTTGACAAATATAACTCCAAAAAGTTATGAACATTGCAAAACTTACATGGTATTGCCAACTAAAAATTGTTCTTGGGGTATCAAAAATCTACTACTTTAATAAATTAATGTTATTTTTGATAATATTTTACTCAAGACTATTCTTAAATAATTGTGGTATATGTTTCATAAGAGGTGTTTCTAAAAGGGTTTTGTTACCTTCAACTCTTACAAAAAATTAATATTTTAAATGTTTTTAAACATTTTATAATGGTTTCAACCCTTAATAAGTTTCAACCACATCAATGAGCCCCATTAATGAATGATCACACTTCATTGATGAGGCCTTGTTGAAAGGATATTGATTTTAACTTATAAATATCCATCTTAGCATTTGTAGACTAACATTGATTTTTGATAACTTTAGGGAAAATTATACAAGTTTTATTTTGTAAATTGTAATATTTTCAACAAGTGAATTGATGAAGTGTCTTCAGTCAACTACATCAATGAGATGTTTTCAATGCAATCCCATTGACGGGATCTCATTAATGTAGGGTTTTCCATGTTGACGTGTACTTGTTGATGTGGCACCCTAGTAGGTCTATAAATATGATACCCTAGCCGTGTTAATGGGGGTTAGAATTTTAGTTGCTAGCAAAATTCTTGTAGTTTGTTTCCATAAGAGATAGAATAATTTTCTAAGTGCTCACAACAGGAGTCAAGGAGTGTATGGATGATTATTCGAGCATTGTTGTACCTAAGCACTGCAGTGTGTGCGGCAATAAAGATAAGATTTTTGATAAACCTTGTAGCACTTGGACTAGCTTAATGATTTATTTATGCATTTATTTTTTTCATTAATTAACTGATTAATTAAGCTAGAATGATTAAGAATTTAAGTAATTAATTAATTAACCTAAATAGACTAGCAGACATAAGTACGACCATTTTGAGCATATGTATAACTCTTGGTAATCCCAGTAGCACTTAACATTTGGTTGCCTAGTAGTGTTGTACATGTTGAGGATGTGTATGGAAAGTGGGACCAAATGCTTATGTTAGGATAGTTATTTATTAATTAGCAATTAAATTAGTTGAATTAGTTAATCAATTTATTTTCAATCTATTACCAACCTTTGGCAAACAAAATATAAAATAATAAAAATCATGTCTCAGTTACACTTAATGATACAACTGAGCTTTACAAGTATAGTTGGAAAAATAGTAATCATTCCATTATTAGATTCACCTTCTAGATTGAATCCTGTGTATGAGAACACTAGAAATCCATGGAATTTTACTAGATCATGCATGAACACCTTAGTGATTCCTATGGTTGAGCATAGAGGTACCTTGCTGCTCATCATTGGTAACGTTGCTGATGATTTTTTGCTAGTGTTGTGCACTATCAATCTAGGATTAGTGAAAATTACTCAACATCATTGAAATGAACCCAACAAAGTTAAATCATAATAATTAACCAAAACTATACTACAAGCACACTAAGAAATTATTTCTAATAAAAATATTTTCTTCTTCTAATAGGCAAGACGATTCTAAGTCAATAGTATCACAAGAATGTAGAGTAGTGTACACTCATCTTGATGAATTTGTACTCAATTTCACTTACATCCTTCATTAGGATGAACAAATGCAATGGTGAGACATGGAGGGAAACATTGTATGGCCACCTAACCGATCTATTTCTAGGATATTACTCCAAACTCTTACAAGGTTGGGCATCAAGGAGCTTCATGGAGAGTATGTTGTCGAAGATCATGACTTTTGGGACTATCGTCCCACTAAGACACAACACAAATGAGATCGGTAATAGGAAAAGTGCCATGAAGCCATGAAGGGAAAATGGTTCACTAACCCCTTATTCTTTCTAAATCAAAAGCATAATGAGGAACCTCTTTTTGAGGGTTCTCAACATGCAAACACTCCACCTCTTGACTCTGGGGAAGGGGAGCTAAACCCAAATCCTAAATTAGTGAGCAATAATCCAGGTTCTAGTAATAGTGAGTCCCATGATTGTGGGAGCTTTAAGAAAGGGAGTCTAAGTGAGAACTCAGATAAGCATAATGTTGATCACTCTAAGGATTGTGACTATGAAAAATAGAGAGGAAGTGATAGACACCATGGTGGTGGTAGTTCTCCTCCCTCTTCATTCTCTTCATCTAGATCAGTTTCCTCCTCCAAATTTGAAAAGAATTGCAAGTGGTGGGTCAACAATGATAATTGTAGAGATTGCCATGAATGAAGGAATGGCAAAGGACATCACAAGCATAATCAAGATCATGACAATAAACCTTTGTTGGCCACTTGAGATATGCTCAACATTGCAAAGGCTATCAGAATTTCTACCAAGCATGTGAAAGTTAGCCGAATCAAGAGACTAGATATGAACAACATTCCCAGATTTGAGGGGGATATAACTTAGATTCTCAAATGCATCTACAAGCCTTTCATGATGCTTGTGCCATACAAAATATTGAAAGTGATTAGCAAAAGCTCAACCTATTCCCCAAAATACTCATCAAGGAAACAAAACGTTGGTACCAATCTTTAGAACTAGAATCAATCCATTGATGGAGTACAATGCTAGAACTATTTAATGATAACTATCATATGTACTCTAGAGTGTTAAACCTATGAAGGAAAATCCAAGGCTGAAAATAAGGAACACATGAACCCTTAGATGCCACCATGGGTAGATATTATTCATTATTACATTGATGCCCTAGCCATGGTTACTCTTATCGAAAATAACTTCTCCACATCATAGATTATCAAACATGGTGGACCCTTGTGGTCTATGCCCAAGGAAGATTATCAAAATTAATAGCCCATTAGATACAAAGGTTGATTGAGCAGGTAGTAAAAGAAGAAGGAGAGTTTAGAAAATGGGAAGTGCAGAAGAATATAATAACAATCCTTTCATTAAAAAGAAGGAGGTCTACTTTTGTGAGAATGAGGAGGAGTCACTCTTAATGAAGCGTTGTAATGAAATACCTTACAATCCAAAAATCTATGTTTGAAATTTTGACCAAGGTAGATCAAATTTGGGATTCATTGGATGAAAAATTTCAAACTACTCTAAAAATCACAAAATAATCAAGAGAGTAGAGTAGTAATCATGACTACTTGAGATGAAAAGAAGCTGAACATCCCTACCAAAGGGGTAAGGGCAAAGCTACTACAATAGAAAAAGTTATGAAGACTGAATCAAAAAATAACAGTGGATGTGACATCTACCACTATGAACATCCAAAGGAATGTTGCCTTGTTGTATCATACTTACAAGAATCTGGGGTGTATGCTTGGAATCCATGACTATCAAAAAAGAAAACACCTAGAAGATTACCTTATCCTCAAGGAAATCCTAGGAAATTCCACCAAAAACAACCTTATTATCCAAGTGGAACTCCACCACAACCATATGAGTAGTATTAGTAGTGGTAACAACCACAATTGTGGGGGATGCCACCACCATAGCAATAGTACCCTTACATGGAGCAAGCTTCATATGGGTACTATGTTTAGCAATCCCTATCTCCACGTGACTCTTCCAGTCACGTTTCTCCTTTCTAGCATCACTACCACCCTCTTAAATATCACCAAACTCATTCCCAAACTCCTATGGGGAATCCCATATTCCATCCATAACTCATGTACTTACACCTATTCCTACACCCTCAACACAACTACCACATGCTCCATCCATGCAAGGTGAGCTTCCAACTTAGTCGCAATAACGTAATGCTACAAGGGCCATTAATCTACAACCAGTTAATCAACTAGGTGGTTTGAAACCTACATCTCACGAATGACCATTATTCTAACCTAATAGCCCTCCTAAGCCCTTACAAACTCATGTGGCTAGTCACCCTACTCCTTCCTCATCCTCTACAAATAATCAAATTGAGAGCCCTTCAAATGAAATGCCTCCCAATATCCATACTACTATGTTAACTCATGTTGTATCTAACTAGATTCGAGTAGCAACCTTCCTAGGAAATTAGCTAATCTTGGAAGTCTCCGTATCTATTTATAGATTACTAGGAATGAACCATACAAAGCTCTTCTAGATTTAGGTTCTAGTGTTAATTTGATTCCCCATGAGATGTAAATTTCTTAGAACCTACTACCTCAAAGAGAAATATCATATTAGAATTAGTAGACCAGTCCATCACTATTCCATTGGGAATAGTAGAAGATATTGTCACCATTATCTATGGGTGGTCTTATCCTGCAGATTTCCTAGTAATCAAAGTTGAGAATTACAAGGGGGATTTTCCAATCACTATGGGAAGGGCATGGCTAAGTACTATTGATGCAAGAATGGACATCAGGGATCTTTGATCAGGAAGAAATGAGTTCCATGCATTATGTATAGTAATACAGGGTGTAATTGCATGTAGAAACTCTGGTCTATGAACAGAGTGTCCATTTCTACATGTAGACAGTATGTAAATGAGGAAAATATTCAAAGGTTTCTATATGAAATAGCCACAAAATAAGAGGGCATCTAGTGGTTAATAGTTAATTCTAACAACAAGACAATTTGTATGAAACTAACTGAGAGCTTGACATGTACCTAGGTTGCAAGCATGAATGAATTGAAGCAAGCTCATCACCAACTCTCTGATGATGAGAATGATGATACCTATTGGGGAGAGTTGGAAATCCCTAAACATTTTAAACAAGAGCCCTTAGAGTTAAAATCTTTAATAGTTAGCCCAGAAATGCATTTCTGAAAAATGAAAAGCTGGTTATAATCAATGCTAAACTTGCTCGTAAATAAAAAGAGAAACTATTGAAACTGGTTAATAGATGGCCAACAACCTTTACTTAGTCATATCCTAAACTCACTAGGATTGATCCATGAATATGTCAGCATCGTATTTATACCGATCCAGCCAAGAAGCCAAGGAAGCAACCACAATAGTAGTTGAATCCCAAATTAAAGCAAACCATCAAGGAGGAAATAGAATAACTCCTCAAGGTAGGTATCATCTATCCTATTGTAGATAGTGAGTGGGTAAGCCCACTCATGGTTTTACTAAAGAAAGATGGCAAGTGGTGGGTTTGTATTGATTTTAGGTTAGTGAACATGGCAGCATTCAAAGATAATTTTTCATTACCATTTTTTGATCGAGTATTGAACACCATTTCTAGACATTACTATTATAGCTTTATGGATGATTATAGTGGCTATACTAAATTCAAATTACACCAAAGGATTAGGCCAAAACTACATTCACGAGTCCCTAGGGAACTTTTGCATATCGGAATATGCCTTTTGATCTATGTAATGCTCCTTCCACATTCCAACGCTTCATATTGAGCATCTTTCAGCAACAAATTGGTAGTTAGGTAGAAGTCTTCATGGATGAATTTTCTAGTTATGGCATTATAGTCAAGCAAGCCTTGGACCCTATTGAACAAGTATTAAAAAGATGTGTGGAGACAAACCTATGGCTCAAGTGGCAAAAGAGCCATTTAATGGTCCAAGAGGGCATAGTCTTCGGGCACAAAATCTCACAAGTAGGGATCAAGGTAGAACCTAAAAAGATAAGGATCATCAAAAAAATAACCCATCAACTAGAAATAATTAAAGATGTCTAATCATTCCTTGGACATGCTGGTTATTATCGATGATTCATAGAGAATTTCTCTAAGATAGCAAAACTATTGGTCAAGCTAACAAAGAAAGAGGCTTCATTTTTTAAACCAAGAAATGTGAAAATGCATTCCAACAACTGAAGGAGAAACTCATAGAAACTCCAGTTCTACAAGCACTAGAATAATCTAGACTATTTCATATCATGATGGATGCATAAAATTATGCCTTGGGAGCTGTGCTAACATAGTTGGATGATCAAAAACATCCATATTACATCCACTATGCAATTCGAAGCATTGTGAGTATATAGCTCAATTACACCACAAAGGAGAGAGAACTAGTCGTAGTGGTGTATGCTTTAGAAGAGTTCAGGTATTATGTGCTTGGGTACAAAGTGTTTGTACACACTGACCATAGTGCCATTCACTTCCTGATGAACAAGCCAATGGTAAGCCCTATGTCATATGGTGGCTAGTGATCTTGCAAGAATTTGATCTTACGATGATATATAAAAAGGGGACTAAGAACATGGTCATCGACCATCTCTCTCAATTAAGATGGAATAAAAAAGAGAAGGAGAGCCCACTCTCTGATTAATTTCCTAATGAACTGCTCTTTGCTTAAGCAATTAATGACCAAGTGCCCATAAATCCAAAATGGTATGATGGCATCCTTACTTATCTTCTTACTCAAGAGATGCCACAAGATCTGGATCATAAGAAAAAAGAGTTTCTTTATCATGCCATGTGTATCACGGAAATCAAAAAACACCTTTACAAGATATATGCTAATGGCCTAGTTTGTTGGTGTGTCCTTGATACTAATCAACTATACATTCTCTAAGATGCTCATGAGGGCCCTTGAAGAGGCCACTATGCAAGAAGATGCATAGCCATTAAAATCCTGATGGTAGGGTACTATTGGCTAATAATGTTCAAGGATGCCCATCAATTTATCCAATCTTGTGAGTGCTATCAATGAGATGGTGGGATGACATTGCATATGGAGGAACCTCAATAATGGATCTAACCACTAGAAACCTTTGACATATAGGGCATAGACTTCATGGGTCCCATCACATCCATGTCCAATGTAAAGGCATACATTATCATTATTGTTAACTACTATACTAAATGGGTAGAAGTAGCAGCCATCGTTGACTATACATCATCCACTGCTGCTCAATTTTTCAACAACACATTGTAAATAGGTTTGGGGTATCATGTGCATTGATTTCTGACAATGAAATCCATTTCATAGGCACCACTTTTGCAAGTTCATGCAATGCTTGGAGGTTGAACATAAATTAACAACACCCTACCACGTCCAAGCCAATGGTCAACTAGAGGTTGCTAAGAAGGAGATTGCAAAGATCTTAACAAAAAATCTTGGCAAATATAGGAGAGACTGGAGCACAAAACTCAACGATGTCCTCTAAGCCTATTGCTAAACATGGAAACTCTCTATAGGCTACTCTCCTTATGAGCTAGTGTATGGAAAACTACCAACACTTCCTATTCAATCTAAGCTTTGTGCACTTTCAATAGCCTGTGACCTAGATCTTCACTTGAGTCTCACACAAAGAAAATGATTGATCAACCTTAACATGCTAGATGAAAACCAATTAGTGGCCCTATCCTTAAATGAAATGCATAAGACATTCAACAAGCAATGACATGACCTAAGAATAAGGAAATTCAAATTTCAACTTGGTGATAAGTTCCTCTATCGAAACCCCACACATGTTCCATAATGAACTAAATTTCAAGCATTGTGGGAGGGGCCTTATAAAATTGACGAAACCTTTTCTTCTGGGGCCATGGTAATCTACAACCCTGAAAGACCAAATAAGAAATAGTTGGTGAACATTCAACAAATAAAACCTTTCCATGGGCCCAAGCAAGCTAATGTAATGAATACCTCACAACCTCACTCAATCTTTCAAATCTCCTCCTTCCAACTCAATTGTGGGGAAGATGGCCATCCATGCTAACTATTTATGTAGCTCCTTAATTTTTTTATTTTTTATTTTACACAATTTTTTTACACTGTTTATTTTACACCTTTTTGTTTTATACTTTTTCCTATTTACACCATTTTTTATTTTAAATCATTATTGGTATGTTTGATTTTTCTTGAATATTTTACACTTTCTTGTATAATTTCTTTTATTTTGGGTATGATTTTCTAGAATTATGCTAATAAAGTGCTTTGTGCCAATAGGACACAATTTGTGCTTATTTTTTTATTACTAATGTTTGGTTTCTATTTTTGAATTTTGGTATCGATAGCTAAGACATGGTTTCTTTTTCATGGAATAAGTAGTGAGTCCATGACATCCACCCCTCCACAAACTCTATGGTTTTTCTTGTTTTGGAAGTAATAGGTCCCTTTTCATTAAGAAAAACATTAACAAACTTGTGACCTTGGTAGTTTTTGGACTTTGAAAGAATTCAAGGGTTTGAACAGGGTGTGACTTCAAGAGGACTCAATACTCTTTATACGCTTCTATGTACTTGGATGCATGAGTGTTTTCATGGATTTCTTACCATTCTATGTCAACCAATAATAGGAAATTGAATAAGTCTTTGCATGGTGTGGTTCCCATCTAAAAAAAACACACAAAACAAAAAAATGATGAAAAAGTGATGAAGAATAAAAAAATGTTGATGGGAATTCAAAGCACACCCCTTAGATAGAATAATGGGCTACAAGTACTAGTTATAAAACTAGAAAGACATGTTTCCCATGCTTGAAGATCCCTTCTAACTAAGGCCTTTTCTTACTTTTTACTTCTCTTTTTTCTCTATAAGGAATAGTGATTGATCTATGGGAACACTCTTATGTCTTAAGGGGATGGACTGGTCTTAGAGTGGTGATCTGAAGTCACTGAATATGGTTGGTTTTGTTCTAAACTAAGGATGGATTTTATTAGATCATTGAATCATAAAATTCACGAGGAATTGCATGTGACCTTAATCGGGAACTCCATTCCACTTTATCTCTCATCCATCTATACCTTCCATGACTCACCTTACTACTGGTGTGTCCATGTCCTTTTTGATGTCTTGGTTTAATGTGCCTAAATTTTTAGGTAGATTCTTCTGGGTTTTGGTCCTTAACTTTCATAACCATTAATCACCTATGGGGCCCACAGACTCCTTAGGTTGAGGTTATGCAAGGGTAAAAAGGGCATGTGCCTACTATGGGGAGGAATAACCTACTATACAAATGATGAAGCCTAATGTGCTCCATCTGCTAACTAGACAGAAGGACAAAGTCCCTACAAAAGTCATCCAAGAAGAGGAACAACAACCACGACCTCCACCATCCACTCAAAAAACAATGTCAGACATCATTGCAACTTCTCAATGGTTGCATGAACCCCAAGAATTGCTCTTAAGTAAGAAAAAGCAACAAGTAGGAACAAGTGGTGGTGATCCATCTATGTACTGACTAGCAATGAGTCACTTGAATGAAGTGGCTTGAATAGTTAGTCAAATGGAAGGAATTGGATCAATATTTTCTACCCAAAGAATGCAGTTTCCTGTAAGATCAAATCCTAGTGCCCAAGAGGTAATGGTATCCCTCTTGCAATAACAAAAATTCCTAGAAATATCTAGGAATGTTGCTACTTTTTTAGTGCACTTGGAGGAGGGCAAGGGGGAAACATTTTTGGTGATGCAGCACCAGGGACAAGAGACAGCAGTAGAGGTGGTTGCTGATAGAATTGCTAAAACACTAAACACACTTGTGGCATCTATATTAGAAATATCTATACTTAAATATGTGTAGAAGTCCATAGGGATAGTAAGTGACAAGTTGAGTGTAGTACAACATGAACAATTGCTAGACTAACTAGTGGGAACTGGGCAACCGATTTTGGATGTCTTCAACCTTCTAGACAACATAGTTGCAATCTAGTCAGAGTTGCTGAAACCAAGGGACAAGAACATCATTTTAGAGGGACAAATTGAAATAGCCAAAGAGCTAAATGAATGCTTGGTTGTAGATGTTTTTGAACTAAGAGCCCAGATTGCTAAACTTGCATTCCTCAACCCAACACTAACAAAGGATGAAGCTCTTAAACAGCCTCACACAAGATTCAAAGGGGTTGAGGGTGCAATGGAGATGGTGGTGTTCTATCAATCCTTTCCAAAGGCCACTCACCATAAAATTTAGAAGGCCTTGGATTAGAACCATCAAGAAAATGTACAATTGACCATAGAGAATCATTGCTTGCAAAATGTTGATGCACAAAAATAGCATATGGTAGATTTCATCCATCAATAGTAGGAGCAACTAGCTAGAGTCAACATTGAAGGAGATTAATAGTAAAAAATAGAAACCTCTCCATGAAGGAGGTCTATGCTCTTCGCCAAAAGATTGCAATCAAAGTAGCCACCTAGAAATTAGAGTTTCTCATATTTGAGAAAGTTAACTATAGTGATCAAGTTGGTCTATAGAAAGAAGTTAATGGAAAAAACATCTAGTTGATGAAGGCAAAAGTAAATGAGACCCTCTAGAAACTCCAACTAGGAAGAAAGGTATGGCAACCTATCATTGATAAGATAGATGCCTACAAAAAAGCAGAGATTTGCATGAAGGAGTTATAGATAGAAAAGATGACAGAATACATGAAGCTTTCCAATCTCCAATAAGCAAATCTGGCTATGCTGACTGCCGGATGGTCGCGGTTTGAATTGAAGAAACAAGTGGCCAACTTGTACTTGTTATACAAGGTGGAGTTCAAGCACCACAAGGACACCAAGTAGAAGCTTGTAGTGGCAAATGTGAAACTTGAGGTTCTTAAGAATAAGTTCACTGATCAAAGATCAATTGCCAAGAACCTAGCCAAGAGGATGAATGACTACCAGAAACTACAGAATGCACTCAGGGCATTCAATATTGAGCATAAGCAATTCGTTGCTTAGTTTGTCAATGTGAAAGAGCTATTCCTCATAATGCCCTTTCCTTGGGATATCCCTATTCCAATCCACATTAGTGATGTCGTGTGGATTGTGAATGATCCTTGGAGTAAGGAGGAGAAGATGAAGGCATTTTTGGATGTCATTTGCATTCCACAAGAAGTGATAGCTATAACAAGATAGCCACAGCTACCTCAACCACCATATGCGCTCAAAGAAGGAGAAGGTCCTTCGGAATCTTAGGAACCTCCACCACCTAGGACCATCTAATCTTTTCAACTATCCTCACGCCATCAGAGGATGTGTTATCCAATTTTATTTAATCATGTGTTGGTGTTCAATTTTGTGTCATGAACATCACAATTTTATAATCAATGTCAATCTATACACTTGGGCACTTAGTTTTGTTGTGTCATGTGTTAGTCAATAATCTCATACCTTTCCAATTTTGTAAATAACTTGAGGATGAGTTTTCATTCAATCATGGGGGTATGATGAAGTGTCTTCAATTGGCTTCATCAATGAGATGCCATTGACGCAACCCCATTACCAAAATCCCATCAATGTAGGGTTTCCCACATTGATGTGTACCCATCGACATGGCACCCTAGTAGGTCTATAAATATAACCTCCCACTTTGTTGATAGGGGTTAGAATTTCAATTGCTAGTGGAATTCTTGCAATTTGTTTCCATAAGAGATAGAATAATTTTCTAAGTATCCATAGTAAAAGCTAAGGAGTGTACAGATCTTTATTCAAGCACTATTGTACTTGAGCACCATAATGTAGGTAGCAATAAAGATGAGCATTTTGATAAACCTTGCAACACTTGGACTAGGTTAGTGATTTATTTATGCATTTATTATTTTCATTAATTAAGTTATTAATTAAGCTATAATGATTAAGATTTTAAGTAATTAATTAATTAAGCTAAATAGACTAACACAAATAATTATGACCACTTTGAGCATACATATAACACTTAGTAATCCCAATAGTGCTTAATGTTTGATCCCCCAACAATGTTGTATGTGTTTAAGATGTGTATGAAAAGTGGGATTGGATGCTTATGTTAGGATAGTTAGTTATTAATTAGCAATTAAATTAGTTAATCAGTTTATTCTCAATCTATTACCAACCTTAGGTAAACAAAATATAAAATAATAAAAATTATGTGCCTCAATTGCACTTAACCATACAATTGAGCTTCACAAGTGCAGTTGGAAAAAAAATGACCGTTCCACGAGTAGATTTACCTTCTAGATTGAATCCTATGTACGAGAACATTAGAAATCCACAAAATTTTCCTCTAAAATAACACAAGAACCTTAAAGTTAGTATGATATAGCTCATAGGTACATCCAATAGCATATAAACCAAAAAAGCAAATATATAGCAATAAAACAAACCACTTACCCTCAACTGGCAGTATAAATTGAATCTTCTTTGCCCTTGGGGGTCTCACATCTGGGGCAAATTCCTTTAGACGTTCCTTCCTTAGTAGGTCAACTCCTTATAAATTAACCACATCTTATAACTTGCCCCACTATGTCAACTCTAAACAAGTGTGTGAACCCACGTGTGAACACCTTAGCGATTCATATGGTTGTGCGTAGGGGTACCTCGCCACTCATCATGAATGTAGTATATATGCTAATGATGGTACAAAATCTTATTCATTAGGATTATGAACTCAAGACATAACGAGCTTAATTTTTCAATATGATCAAGTTTAGTTTACATATTACTTCCTTTAATATTAATTTATTTTATGAATTTTACTATTTTAAAATATTTCATATTTATGCTATGTATTTCAATGTGATTTCTTAAATTAATTTTTATTTATGCTAGGGAGATCTACCATAGAGGTTATTTTCTTGATACAATAATTAATAGAAAAATTCAAAAAATATAGAGAAATTCTATATATAATATTATTAACTTATGAAAACCATATTATAAAATGTCTAGAGATATTATTTGGTAGGACTTGCAAAGGAAAAATATTCCTAATAGATAAATTAAAGTGATTTAACACATGTATAAAGGAGCTACTACTGAACTTAGAATAGGTTGTGGAATCATATATGATTTCTCATTCATAGTAGGTCTATGTCAAGGATTTGCATTAAGCTTGTGCTTTTTCTTATTGTTATAGAAAACCTTGTGAAATCTTGTTAATAAGTTCTTTTTCAGATTTTGCAGATGCTAAGGCATTCCCCAAATGCAATGTGCAATAGTCACAAGGTCTAGTTACTATGGAAAATGAGCAACTACTTACTAGGGCATCCTCTAGAAGTGACACTTAACATTATCATCCATAATAAAGATTTAGCTCTTCATAGAGGTGAATGACAAAAAAGAACTCATGTAGTCAATCAGATTTAATTGTGACAAGGGTAAGATTATAATGATGATGATAGATGAGATAACAAAGGAAATACATCATTAAATTCCATAGTATATACTATTTGTAGATAATATTATGTTGGTGGATATAGTTTGAGAAAATATTATTGATTTTGAAATGGAAAAGTAGAGACACCTTTAGAATTAAAAGGTTTAAAAATAGTAGAAGTGAGACAAAATATATGGAATATAATTTCAATAAAAATATAAATAGTAGTAAAATAAAAGTAACAATTCAAGATCAAAAAGTCCCTCATTGCAAATAGTTTCACTATCTAGGATCAATGCTCTAATCAGATGGTGAAATTGAAAAATATATAAGAAATAAGATTGAGGTAAGATGATAAAAATGAAGATAATCTAGTAGTGTTCTATGCAATTAAAAAACCCTAAGAAAACTAAAGAAAAAAATTACAAGACACTAATTAAGATTACTATCTTATATAGAGTTGATTGTTGGGCAATATAAAAGAAGTATGCATAACAAATGCATAGGGTAGAAAATAGGCTTAAATAGATGTTAAATTTTACAAGAAGAGATAAATTACATAGTATAGATATTAGATTAGCTTAGTTATATATTTAATATATATACATATAATTTGGTTGAGAGAATCTTGCAAAAACGAAGTTTGAGTTTAGTTCATCTATTGTATTAAAAATTAGCCAAGTTGCCATTTTAGTAAATTCTATGTATTTTATAACAATTTTGGTCAAATCACTATGATTGCATGATGAGAAGGATAATTAATTCCAAGTTTAGTACTAAATCGTGTGCTTCAAAATATTTTGAATTTTTATGGATTGTTTCTGTGCCCTTCTAAATTTTATTCCTTGTGCATTGAATTAACTAATTCCAAGTTTGGTACTAAATCTTATGCTTCAAAATATTTTGAATTTTTATGGATTTTTTCTGTGCTCTTTCAAATTTTATTCCTTGTGCATTGAATTAACTAATTCCAAGTGTGGTACTAAATCTTATGCTTCACAATATTTTGAATTTTCATGGATTTTTTCCATGCCCTTCCCAATTTTATTCCTTATGCATTGAATTAACTAATTCCAGGATTGGTACTAAATCTTGTGCTACAAAATGTTTTGAATTTTATGGATTTCTATTTCCATACATACTCTATGCCCTTTCGAATTTTATTCATTATGCATTGCAAAAAGGAAACATAAATATAAAAGCCATAGATTGCTTGGAGAAAATATGCTAGTATTATGGATGAGATATTATTTAGCATTATAAATAGGCTCTCTTTAGAATGCTATGGATGAAATATTATTTAGTGTTACTGATAAGCTTTCCTTCTAGCTTTATGAATAGAATATTATTTAGCATTAGTGATAAGCTCTCCTTGGAGCATTATTGACGAAATATTATTTAGTGTTACTAATCTATGATTGGTAGTTGGCCTCTTTGCCAAAAAAAAGTCTTGGAGTGGTTTCTATTTAAGATAAGCTATAGGAATGACATCTCAAATAGTTTAGGCAAGTGCAAAGAAGATTAGATAATGAGCCTATAAAAAAAAGTTGTTATATCACTGTTCCAAGAAAGCCAGTAATAGGAAAACTAAAAAAACATGGGAAAATAATAATTTAAGATGATTGAAAAAATTTCCAAAAAAATCTAGTTCTTCATAGAAGCAAAAGATGTAAAAAACCACATAGATTCTACTCCATTTTTTTGAGATAAGGCTAAGATGATGATGGTGATGATAATGATGATGATTTTTTATCATCTAAATATAACTTGGTCTTGGATGGAATGCTTGGTTCTACCTAGTAGCATCAATGATTAACTAAAAAAATATATTTAGTGTGAATTACAATTATTATTATATTATTCCATTGTTAGGTACAAATAGATAGGATGTAGAAATTAATTCTTTGTTTCATTCAACTTAATCATTACAATATTAGCTTCATGGAATAGTGCCTCAAAGGAACTTGATCATATAAGAATCTACTTAACTCCAACTTCTTGTTAAAAAGATAATGATCTTTATATGTTACTTATAGGTTTCTATAATGTGAGTCTTCCATAGAATTTGACTAAGTTTAGCATATGCTCATTTGTTTTGTAGCACAAAGTGTTGGGTATGCTTATTGCTCATCATGCTTTAGATCTAAGAGTGTTTAGCAAGAGAATAGTAATAGAAGCAATGAATAAAATAATATTTCATGTTACACAATGAACATCTTGAATTAATAGTACCCTATTGGAATTAACAAACTCTAATCAATAAAACTTAATGAATTAAATGCTAAAGCAAATGTTTAATCTTTGCAAATATGAGCAATTTCCAAATAGTTTAAATTATCCTTTTCTAGAGTTGCAAAAAGTGATTGATCAACTGTCCATATTTGATTGAAACTAGGGCAAATAGCAAAACTAAAAGTAGAACAAAACTTTTATTAAGTTTGTAGATCATATGGATTTATTGGACAGTGAATATGTGTTATGAGTTTTGAAAATAGCTTAAGGCATAAGATGATTTGCACTATTCACTATGTAAACATGCTTAGTATTAAAAAGGAAAATAAGATGATCATCAATCCAGTGAAATCCAAGAAAATAACTATTTGAACTTTCAATCTTTAATATTGTGTATTTAAACTTTCAATTAAGCTAGAGGAACTACACAAGGGATGTCCTAGATAGAACTAGATACTTTTACGTACCCAATGACTTGTAACTAACACGAAATTTTTGTAGAACATAACTAGAATATATAACAAAGTAAGTAAAGTTTAGGGACCCTAAAAAATGAATAATAATATTTAAAGAATTCAAGGTACATCAAATTATTGAAGAGAGAATCTAAAGAAAAAGCCTAATGGTTTTGGGGATGTCTTTGCAATTTTTCATCCTTACAACCAATATTGAAAAACCTCCCCACCAAAGTATGAAAAGGATCAAGCCTTGCCCTTATTCAAATGCTCTCTCATGGATTTTCACTTCTTACCAAAGGGTTTCTTGTAAAGAGAAGAAAAAAATCATCTTTAAAGAAAAAAGGATACATCAATCAAAGATAAAAGAAAAAATAGCAACAAAAGCTAAAAGCTTTCATTCTTGAGCCTCCAAATTTTTTTTTAAAAAGTAATACAATAGAAAAAAAATTAATTGTTTAACTTTCACAAACTTTTTTGCTTGAAGTTGTAGCTAAAAAGAGACATCTTTGAGAATCTAGTATTTGACATCTAAAGAGAGGTTATAGTTATGCTCTTGCTCCTAGAAAATAACTACACACCAAAGCTTCTAAATAGAGTAGCAAACAAGTGATTGAAAAACAATTCCAAATACANAAAAATTCCAAAAAAAAAAAAAAAAAAAAAAAAAAAAAAAAGTAAACAGCGCAGGCTAATCACCAAGGATGACGTCATTAATACTTGGTTGAAAGTTTAATTTATAAAATGTCGACAAACTTTACTTAATAACTTAATTTTATTCTATCCCATCATCTGGATAAAAAAAAAAGTCTCACGTTATAGAGAAGTTTTCCCCTGTAACTTTGCGTTTGCGAGCACTACGTGTTAATATTTACAAATGCCTCCCTAAAATCTTGTTCAAGCGTAATACTTTTATTCATCTTATTGTCGTGACATCCATATGAATGTTACAATCCACCTGCCACAAATGTACTTTAGCTAGCTAGCAAGCACACCCTGTAAATTATAAAGCTACTCATTTAGGATATGGGCCATGGCCTATAGTTTGTACTTTATAGGATTTCCCATCTTTTTACAGCAGAAAAGCAATTGGATTCCAATGTTGCACATTGTGCATACTACCATTTGGAAGGGATCTTAATCATTGCTTCCCGCTTAATCGCGAAGTTACAGAAAGAAGCTTGGGGCCACTCGTTACATTTTTCTGATGGATAGTTTATCTTAAAAGTTTTTTTGAAAGCGGAAGCTAGCAGACCGCAAAACGTTAGCTCCATTATATTATTTGCAGAAGGCCAGAGACCGAATCCGAGCAAATCAAACTTTAGCTCCATTATATTATTTGCAGAAGGCCGGAGACCGAATCCGAGCAAATCAAAAATAGTGTAAGGATAGCATCAAAGTTCTTTCACCAAAAGCATCTGCGATCCACAAAGTTATAGCTAAACGATTATAAAGTCAGTCAACTTTTCCAGATCAGCACGAACAAATTATAAATGGAAGCTCTGCAATAAGGCATAATCGTCAAACAATGGAGGAACAACAAGAAGCACCATTGTTTGCACATGTTAGTGAGTGTAATCCCGTTTGGAAGGAATCCTTCTTGCAACCAAAGCGAGAGGATTTTAGCAGAAAAACATGTTTCACGCCTCCTTCTCTGGCACACAAGGAAAGGGAGCGAAGGAATTCCATGCGATCTCTTTGCTCTACGCTTTTTTCGCTCGTTCCTTCGGTAAATTTAAGAGTATGTTTACATAAAACTGCCTTTTCTTACGATATTTCGTTTAGATACATTGAATGTTTGCAACGGAGTGTGACCTCCTTTTCTCATTGTCTTTTCGATTTAATTTAAAAACAAACTTTTTGTTACTGTCCGTGCATTATCTATGCTAAATGCGTCTTAGATTTTCATGTTCTCTTGCATCTTCCTTTCGGACATATGCAGATTCTTCATTTATCCTTTTGAATTTTGAAAATTTCATATTTTCGAAATGAATGCAGCTTTTACATTCCTTTTCCAGCCGTCTATTATCGATGCCGTTTTGGAGCTTTCAGAATGGAATGGATTTCAGCAGATTTGCTTTATATTCTTTGTTATCAATACTGCCGTTTCACATGTTGTTGCTTCGGATACGAATGCCGTTTTATTGATTCAGTGATCTAAAGTCTACACTCCTCTCTTTATGGATCATTGCCTTTGATGCTGTTCTGGTACTTTATCCGCAGGAAAGGCTACCTTTATCAGAATGTCTGCAACAGGCAGCCAAGTACATAGATCGTTTGAGAGCCGAGGTGGAGGAAGCCGAAAAGCAATTAAAGGAGGTGAGGTCGTGCGATGATAGGATTTCAATCGCTGAAGAAATCGTTTGGATAAACTTGAACGAACATGCCGTCAAGGTGAGGATCCGAAGATTGAATGCGGCGCATGCGATGTTATTTGCAGATGCAGTTAGACGAGAGATTCCGTTGTCGAGGCTGCTGGAAGTTGTGCTTTGCTCGGGATCATCTGTTGCGGGTGTTTGGGCGTGCCCAATCGGCAATTGCAACAGCATTACGATGCTGCTTCAGGTATTATTTGATTTATTTCTACTGGCTGTATTATCTTCGACTTCCATAATTTGATGATAATGGATTCGGCTGCGAGGGTTAATTGTTAAGCCTGAAACCTGTCCCGCGCAGGTTTGTGAGGATTTTAATGCCGGGGCACTGTGCACAGCAGATCCAAAGGATCGTAACTTCACATGAATGCGTCGTCTCGTAAAACTGCTGGTGGAGCCATTTTTCCAATACACTCTGCTACAGAAATTCAAGAGTATTCGAATCCCATGTTTATCGGTTTGTCGTGAACAAAATATTCGTGTTACAGTACTGTTGCACTGAACGTACTTAGCCAGCAGCCCAGCACAGAACTCACTAGTTTACTACTTTGTAATTGTTTTTGTTTTTTAAATCAAAAGTATGTGTCTTATACTTTGTAGCATAGCATAACCTCTTGTTTTTTAAAATCAAATGTGTCAGTTATTTTGTAGCATAACCTCTTGTTTTTTAAAATCAAAAGTATGTGTCAGTTACTTTCTATTGTAGCGTAGCGTAACCTCCGCTGGAAGGAGGTCCCTGTCAAAATCGACCATAATTTCGCACGAAAAGCAATGCTCGTAGGTCCTTTCTATTCTAAAATACAGGAAAGAGCTCTGCAAACTTTTTGTCGAGATCATTCTAGCGTGTTTTCTTTTCGCGGAGTTCATTATAGAGTGTTTGGTCACGGGAGTCTTTGGATGCTGCGTCCGGCCTGAATTCAGCCTCTTGGAAAGTCCCGGTTAAAATCGACCGTAATTCTAAAACACCTTTGCGATAGTCGTAGGCCCTGTCTATTCTAAAAAGCATATAATTTTCTGAAGAGTTTATTAGGGCGTATTTGGTCAGGTGAGTCATTGAATGCTGCCTCCTTGAATTGAACTTTAATGTTCTTTAATCCTGTGTGGTTCTCAAGGATTTACTTTGTGATTGTGTCAGTCTTGAATTCAACCTTTTGATTAAAAATGTTGTTTACTTTTATGTGGTTCTAAAGTAAATTTATTGAAGTGTGTTTGGTTAGGGGAGTCTTTAGATGCTGCATCCTAAATTCGATCATGGTTCTGAAGAATTTACTGTATGATTTTTGCATCCTTAAATTTAACCTTTTTGAATTAAAAATAATGTTTGGTTTTATTTGATTCACAAATGTAATAAAAATTTTCAATTTGGAAAGAGTGATTTTTGTGGGGTCCAACTCATGAACCTTCAACTTATCATTTGATACTCTAAGTGCATATGAACATTTTATTTGGATAAGATTTAGCTGAAATTGATATTCTTTTACTTTTATTTAAACAAGTATTTCTAAGTCCCACTTTTACTTACTAATGGGTGTACAACTAATCATCAAAAAATACATGAGTTGGCATAATAAGCACGAATGGAGTTAAGGCATAGTGGAGAATATCATGTTTATCTATCCCTATGCATCCACCAGCACCCCAACATTAATACCCTCTTGAGGAAACCTACGGTTTTCTAAATTTAATTTCCATGCGAAATTAACTTTAAATCGACAATCGAATACAAGGAAACATAAAATGAAATCCAAATCTTCCTTTCAATGCATTACCAACATTCTTAGGAATTTCCTTTGAGGGGATAAGGATGATCACAAAGCTTTTCATCGAGTAGCTTAGGATACTTGCGCTTTAAGTTAAGAACACAAGGGCTTAGGCCTTGCCTCTATTGAGCACCAGAGTATTCTCTTGGCCTCCAAATGGGTGACTCGGTGTATTGAAGGAGATGAAGCTTGGAAGATCCTTTTTAGGCATAACATCTCTTGTCTTGGTATTCACCATAGATGGCAAAATACTCATTGGAGCAATTGGATCATTAGTGGAGGCTCTCAAAAGATCAAAGGTTCTTTCTTGTTAAAGCAAATTTGGCGGTGTTGGAGCCAACTTAGAGGTTTGTTGCAATGGAAACCTTCTCAGATAAGCTTGCACTCTCTGTCGACACACTTAATCTGGTGGTCTCCTATTTTTAAAAAGAATGTAGGTTGTCTTTATGATGAATTCTCTCATAGAGCCAATCGTTTTGCTGACCACAATCTCCACCATATTGATCAATTATATATTGTTAGAAATGATTCTCCTACCCTCTCTTAGACACATGCGAAAGTAAAATGGGGGTTTCAAAGACAAGATATTATCATTTACCAACACATAGAGCAAGTTCTTTCCAACTTTGTTGTGTATAAGTTGCATACTAATACTCTTTGGTATGATGATTGGTTTTGGCCTAACGGTTCCCCTCTTCGCTCTTTACGCATCTCTAAAGCCAAATCTTGGTTTCATGCACAAGTTTTTCAATTCTCCACTCTAAATAGACGTTGGAGTTTACATTTTGAGGACCACCAGTGGAAAACTATTTTTTGTTGGATTTGGACTTCCAAGGCCCAACCTAAGCACCGTTTCTTTTTTTGGTCCTTGGTTCATCAAGGTCTTCCCATCAGACATAGGCTTCATTTCTTAGGAATTGATCATCCTAATTGCCCCGTTTGTAAAGCGGATGACTCTTTTCAACATGTTTTTTGGGATTGCTCATTCTCTCAACACATTTGGAAATGGTGTCAATCTCTCGAAGTCTTCCTTCCTAACCATTCTATTGGTTTTCCTCAATGTATCTTTCAAGATGATTGTATTAAGCGTCACCTTCAAAAAGCCTGGAAAATCCTCTTATTTGAGATTATCTTCTTTATTTGGAAATGTCACCTAGATGCTTGGTATCAAAACACAAACTACAATGAATTTGACTACTGCATGAAATGCTCTATTGCTAATATTGTTCAACTTCAATGTCGAGAACTAGGCTTTATCAATAATATTACCTTTTTCTAAATGGTTTCTCTTTGAGTTAGTAGTATTGGTCTCCTTTTTCAGCTGTCATCCTCCTGGGGGTGCAATAAGCTTTTGTCTTGTTGCAGGTGACTGACTGGGGGTTCATCTTGCAACATTGACCTCTGTTAGGGTTTTGGTTTTAATTTTTCTCTCCCCCCTCCCCCGCAACCAAAAAATCGTACCCTATAGAAGAACAAGTCATTATTTAATTAAGGTAGACACCGTGAACTTGCTGGTCCACGGAAACAGAAACGAAACGTTAAAACCGGAGCGTTGCTGTCAGAGACTGCGTTATTTCCAGACAAACAAACTGAGCCAAAAGCAACATCATCCCTCCCACTGAACAAAGATTTTGCATAAGAACGTTTTAAAAAGCATGTCTTGATGAGCAAGGTCGAGGAGGGCACAGTACTGACTACCTTTTTCATTATTAAACTTTTATATAAGTCTGACTCTATACCTCAAATTAACCTTAGCATTTAGCACAAATATCAGAAGGTTGGCACCCAGCCAAACAACGGAGCCCAAAGCACCAAACATAGAAAACAAAACCAAATGTACCTATCCATTTTGGAGGACAAAACAGCCCAGACCTGGTTAGCGCCACCGCCACTAGTGTCCTTGGGTGGTAACTAAACCAAAATGCCCATGCAGTAGTCAGCGTGAGCGTAAAAAGGAGTGCAATTGGTTAAAAAGGGCATCTTGTCAGGTATAAAGGCTGTGAAGAAGAACTTATCATTTGTCTCTCTTCTCCAATTACTAACAGGAAATATGCATGAAATGTTTGAGTTCATTCATAGTAAAGGAAAACAACCTAGATGCTACTCGGAAAAGCACTTGAATTCCAAATGGCACACATTTACATAGCACATGTTAGTAACCACAATGTGCAAATGTCATAAAATCTAATGAATTCTATTAAGGTTCTACCAAGAAGCACTGGAATTATCTAAAATGAAGAAAGAAAATATTGATACCCGCTACAAACTTAGCCTGATGAATGATAGCTAACAACTAGCATCAATGAAATTCTAATATCCTAACTTTGTATTGTGCTTTAAATTATTATAAAATGTTCTAAACTTCTATGTTAATAACACACAAAATCCAAGTATGCTTGATGAACCCCTAATTACCTTCAGTTTTAATAAAAATTAGCTTAAATTTTTTTTGTTATCTCACCATATTGAAGTATGTTGAATCCCTTGACATGTACTAATCACTTTTATCATGTCTGTGTATCGCAAGATAAGTGTCGATAACATATCAATCTACTTTGCCAGAATCGACTTGTATCTATCTAAATCTTATAACTTTCTACAATGATTGCGACAAGTTTCCATAAAATTAAAGCCAAGGAGATCCATAAATCTCTATAGAATGAAGATATGGATCCAAGGCATGGACATGACGAAGATTCGATAAATTTAGAAACCGAAAATGGTAGCAACTATGATTCAAATGATAAAATCAATCCATATTGATTTCTGCAATATAAATCAATATGTTTATCTAGCTAACTTTTCCCAGAATTAAGATGTAAGCCCTTCCAGTATAAAAGGAGGCACCTCACTCAAGTTGAAATAGATTCAATACCTAAGAGATCCACATTAATTTGAAGCTATTTTTCTACAAATTAGAGGACTAGTTAAGCCTTGTGGCAACTACAAACCATTGGAGTCCATCAACGGGCTATTGAGGTTGTTGCATCAGGAAACAGCAAGGTAGAGTTACCGATTGGATGACATCTTCCTGTGTTCCTCACAATTTACGTTTTGTACTAAAAGCTTCAAGTTTGATTTAATTATAAAATTACATTCTACAACTTAAGTTAGAAGTTAGGATGAGAATTTATGATTTGGCTTATGAGAGATAGTCATAAGTGTGGATTTGACTCGAATTGAATCTAATGACTGTTGTCTTGATGATTTTTTTGACTTTTAACCATTCATTCTTCCATGGATACACAACTCGCAAGTTAGTCACAGACAAGGTGACATCTTTGTAATGAAGGTAATCTAGCACCACCAAATTTTGGCTAGCTCCTCAATCCTAAAGTTAGCCCAAGGTTCTAATATTTAAATAGGGAACATTATAATCCAAATATTAAATCGGAATATTAATTTAGCCTCGAAAACACATCACATTTTAAAATCTGGTAAACTCACCATATACTAGTCTTGACTCTTGACCCATGGAAAATCCTCATGGATAAAATATTTACATTTTCATTGTCATCATTGTCTACACTGGTATCAAAGCTGAACAAGTCAACTTTCAATCACACAAATGCCAAGGAGATTCCTAAATTCTCCATGATATTTAATTGTTTTCAAAGTTTTAGATTATGGATAAGCCCTATTCAAGGCCTACTTAAGCACAATGATTGTTGGGATATTTTTCAAACTAGTTCAAATACATTTATGATTTTGAAGATATTATAAGGACTAGAATTAAAGAATATGAAAACAAGGAAAAGAAAACTAATTTGGCCACTACAATGCTCTTTGCAAGTATTTCAAACATTATATTTTCAAGACTCACTGTTCATAATAGTGTCAAAGACAACGTGGGATACTCTCCAATTATAATACTAGGGAAACATTGAAAATAGACAAATGCAACAACTTCTATACAAACAAGAATGTGATGCACTTGAAATCTAGCCCAATGACGATATCAAAAATTTTTTCTCTAGAATATACATCAACATCAAAAGAATTGATGAATATACATGTGGCTATTCTACAAGACAAAAAGTACAAAAGGTGTCCAAGCCCTCTCTACAAATGCAAGATATGAAAATATAATGCAAAACATTATGTTATCAATGGATCTTAACATGCTTAGTATAGATGAATTAGTAGCTTAGATTTGTACTTTGCATACTATGAAGGCTAGAAGAAACCACAAAATACATGAAAAATCTTATTTGTTCAATTAAAGAGGAAGAGTAGACACATTTAGAGGTAGAGAAAGATAAAACCAATTCAACTCTAGAAATCCAAATTCTCAGGACCATGAAAATAGATAAATAAATTAAAATAAAAATGAGAAATTCTCACCCATAAAAAGAAGAGGTTAAGCTAGAGGAAGATGAAACTATAATTAGAGAAATTATAACAATTTCTCCATTTTAACTTTTCCAATGCCAATACCAAGCCCAAATACAAAAGGAGAAGGGTTAGCATCAAGTTGATAGTAAGCTATAAAACCTTAAAAAATTACATTGGTAAGTTCTTTTTTGGATTTTTCAGATACTAAGGCATTCCCCAAATGCAATGTGTAACATTTATAGGGCCTAGTTACTATGGAAAATGAGCAACAACTTACTAGGACATTCTCCTAAAATGACATGCAACATCGTCACCTAGAACAAAGATCTAACTCTTCATAAAAGTAAATGACATAAACAAACTCACACAACTAAGCCCATTTTGTTGGGATAAGGCTAGGATAATGATGATGATAATAATTTCTCCATTTCATAGGGTAGCTTTTGCAAGAAGAGAGGACACACCATTGAAGATTGTAGAACATGGATGGGATTTGAAGCTTATCAACAATAGCAAAGTAAAAGAGAAGAAGCAACTAGTGAAAAAGAAGGCACAACTACTAAAGCCAACTTTGATCAAGGTAATCACAAAAGTCTTAATGTCATTAATATTATCAAACAAAATCCCTTGATTGTTAATAGTGGATGCTCAAATCAGATGACACCACATAAAGATTATTTACTCAATTACAAATTAAGTACATTTGACAATATCAAGATTGGTGATGGAAAATACTTGAACAATAAAGTTATTTCCATTTTAGAAGCTTTTTATGTACCAAATTTATCAAATCCTTTTCTCTCAATTAGACAAATGGAAAGGAAAGATACTAATGCAAACTTTAAAAATGATTGGTGCATCATAACAAAACCAAATGTAGAAGACATTTGTAAAAGAAAAGCTCTTAGCCTTAGAATTTATTGTTTAGCAAAAAATAAATAAATCTTATTTACATGACAAAGAAGAAATAAAATTACATCAAAAATATTGCTCAAATGACAAAACTTCAAGAAAAATCCAACATCACTTCTTTAGAAGCTTTAAAATATCAACCTTCTTCAATTCAAGATGAAGAAGCTAAAATTTGGCATAAGAGATGTTGACACATATATTACTCCAAAATTTTAAAAAAATGATAAAGCTGAACAAAGCCATTAGCATCAAAATCAAAGATATCCCAAAACACAAATGTAAAGTGTTCATTCAAGGCAAGCAAACAAACTTACTTTGTACCAATCCCATGTAAAGAACCAATGAACCTTCTTGAAATCCTACACATGGAGTTTATTAGGCCTATGCCTAACACTTCTATTGAAGGAGCAAACTAAATTTGTGTTATGATGGATGATTATTCCAAGTTCACATGGACTTACAATCTTAAAATGAAAATTTTAACAAGTTTGAAGGCTTTTTCAATTTGATGAGAAACACCATGAACCTTACCATTGAAACTATTTGTATAGATAGAGGAGGAGAATTTATTAATAAAAGCCTTAAAATTTTATGTAGAAAAGAAGGTATTTTTCACAAAACTACTTATGGATATAGCCCTTAATCCAATGGCATTGTTGAAACAAAAAATAGAATTTTACAAGACATGATGAGATGTCTACTCAAACATCCTAAACAAATAAATAGCTACTAAGGGTCAAGATCTTGCACAATGCGATTCTACAAAATAAAATCAAACAATTTTTGCATGATTTTTTTCTTTTCAATTTTTCTACAACCAATTTAATTTCTTTAGAATTCCCCTATGCAAGATTCTATATTACTCTCACTTTCTTCAACCAGTGTTGAAATTTCTAATTCTTTTATTGATGCAAAAATTTTTGTTGATTCTCAAAATGCAAATCTACAAGCGTGTAAGAAAAAAGTTATAACACCTTCTTCCAATGATGTTGATGCAACTACAACACCTAATTTTCTTCTTCCTAATGATGTATATGAGTCATTGTTTGCTAATTTTTCATTACAATATGTGTTCATTTCAATTTTGGGTCACCTACCTCACAATCAAAATTTCATTTTGAATTTAAATGATGTGATGAAAAAACATGACGTTTAAGTTTTTCATGCTTGTTTTTTTCTACTTGTTGAGTTAGGAAATGATTTGATGGTGCATTGTGCTCTAGATATAGGGTCTTTTATAAATAAGCATGTACTGTTGGTCATTCATAAGTGGGCTCCAAATTTTGATGTCTAATCTAAAGAATATGCTAAAGTTCCATATTTTATCAAGTTATATAATCTTCCAATGATTTTTTAGAAAGCTGAGTAGGAAATTATTAGTCTTCTTAGTCCCATTAAATATATGGAGTCTATTTCTACAACTTTTGATGAAATCAACCTTTTTGATCATAAAAAGGAATTGGTATTATAAGTAGGAGGAAAGACATATATTCAGCCAATAACATATTCTAATCTTCCTAATTTTCGCAACTTTTATCATCATAAAGGATATTTGTTTAATGCTTGTTCTTTTTTACTCAAGAAAGAAAATTCTGAAGAAAAAATGTGTTGAAGTTGAAGATAGCAATAAACAATATGAAGTTGAAGATATGAAAAATCAACTTAATAAAATAATAAGAATGATCATGTGGCAATAAAAAATCTAGAGAAGACAAAAGCTTCTATGTATAATTTTACTACTACTATAGAAAATATCAAATAGCCTAGATAGATAACTTTCAAGACAAATTTTTCCTTGTCTAAAAAGAATATTATGAACTTAAAGATTAAAACTAGTATCGACAAGAAGGTTATGGTTGATGGTGAAGATTCTTGATGTATGATTAATAACAAGTGACAAAGTGAAGATCTTCCATAAGTGGTACCACTTTCTTGCTTTGATATAAATATTGGTGTTAAGCCACAACTCTCTATCTTGAAACCCTTTACTATTGTAAGCTTAGACATGGATATTGAAAAGTGATATAAATCTTATTAGAACTGGGAACTTCTTTCCTACTAATAATTATTTTATCGGTTATTTCTTTTATCAATGTATCAATTGTACAATTGTACATGTGAGTAGATGATTCTAAAATTGGAAATATTTTTCTTTCCATGTATAAATTTTTAATGATATCTACTCAATGTCAAGCTTGTAATGTGCTCTAAATTTTCTTTGTTTATCATCAATATTTTTTGAGGTCTGATACCCAAATGAATGGCTACTAAAGCATGGCAATAAATATGACTATCTATATTACAAATAGAAATATTAATAGCAAGAAAAAAGACAAGACTCCTTATGAACTTTTTTACAATAATCTTCCTAACATTTCTCATATGAAAATGTTTGGGTGTCATTACTATGTAAAAACTTCAAAACAATTTTTGAGTAAGTTGGACAATAGAGGTAGAAATTATACTTTTCTTGGTTATGATCCTAAAATAATTAGATACAAATTATATGATCCTATTGAACACAAATGCTATTTTATTAAGGGATTTGACTTTTCTATCTTGGGGCCTCAAATTTTGAATAAGATAAAAATAAGATACAACCTTAAATAAAATCAAATGTAGGGATTCAAAGAGATCATCCACATAATCAAATGTTGAACAAAAAATTTGAAAAAATCACAACAATATTAAATATAATTACAAACATCACCTATTCAATACTTAGCTAGAACCATTAAATGTAGAAGAAGCCCTAAATACCAGCAAATGGAAAAACCTATAAATGAAGAATCTAAAGCCATTCCTAAAAACAATAGATGTGAAATGGTTAGATGAACTAAAGGCAAAGAAAATCATAGATTACAAATGGTTGTAAAAAATAAAATTTAATGAAAAAGGAGAAATTTTCAAATACAAGAAAAGACTGATAGTAAGGGATTTTAGGTAGAAGAAGCATATTAACTATAAAGATATTTTTGCACTAGTAGTAATGTTTGAAACCATCAAGTTCATACTTTCAATTGCTACTCATAACACTTTAAATTCTATATCAGATATATGTGAGCTTAGCCTTTTTCAATACCACCTTCTTAAAATTCATATTTATAAATTATAGAATATCAAGAGTTATTAGAATATTTACTTCATGTCTTAATTCAATTCTAATTCAAGTTTGTACATTTCATCATCCCAATTCAATCATCAAACTCAAATGACATCAAAACTCAAATTTACTTTAATATTGCATTCCAAAATTCTTCAAAATTAAAGTTTTATTACTCACCATGACCCAACCATGCCTTGTGCTAGTCTTAAATTTTAAACTAAAACTTGTGATCAAATCATGATATTTCTATAAATTAACCACTTCTGGTAATCAAAACTCAATAGAATAACCAACCATGACTAATGGCTCACTTGTGGTTGATAACCATAACTCATGCTAATATACAACAACATGTGGAATCTAATAGAATTAAGGAAAATTCACCATGACTAGTGGGATTATCATGGCATGCTCATGGAATCATTAGAATCCTAAAATTTCTAACTTTTCTTAGACCACAACTCATGAGACCATCGTGGTCCACTTAGTGGTATCCTCAATATTATTTTAACCTCTATTTCTAATAACCATGACTCATGGTTCACTTGTGGTTGAAAGAACACAACTCATGGTGATCAAAATTTCCTAAATTCTCATCATTTATCATCATAATTTTCTATCCAAGAAAAATATTTACATCCTCATCAATATCTACAATCAACTATCCACCTTGCCAATTTCAAATTATTATGAAGTTATTTAATTAGGCTAGTTATACTCTTCCCCCCACTTATTTGGACCAACTCCTCTTTTGAGTAGAAAGACAAATTTCCTTAGAATGTTATTATCACCAAACTTCATAGGAAATTGGCCTCTTAAAAAGGTATGTTTCTCTCTTCAACTAGAAAATTGATGCTAGCAAAATATATTTTATTTGGCATCTTCTTTTTGTTTGTATTGACTTCTTCATTGTAAGATTATAATATACTTATGACTATGGTTCGTAACTCAATGTATTATGAACTCTTGTACTTGGACTAGATTTACTATCCTTCCTTCTTCATACCCATCTAAACCACTCTAGCTTAGTGTACTAGGCTTTATAACATACTTCTTCATAAGCCTTCCATTTACTAGACTTTATAAAATAATCCTTCATAAATATTCTTCTTTCTTTTATTTACTTACCTTCATAACCTTTCGAACGATATTGTTTTCCTCTTTAGGAAATTGGACCAAATTACGAATGGCTCTTCTTGGATTTTCTCTTCCTATTTAGGAAATTGAATCCTTCTTTACTTCTTCTACTTATGGGCAACTTGTTAACCTTTAGTTCCTAGTGATTTGGTGCTCATTACAACTCTTATGCTTTGTAACATCTTCTAGCATTATTTCATGCTCTAATGTACTCCTTTGGTATACTACATTTCATCTTTGAAATCTTATGAATCACTGTGGTTTTTAAACTCTTCTGACTTATGAACATGGCTATTATTTCAATGTTACTTATTTATCTTACTTGTTCTTTTTTGAACTTGTCATTATTCTTCATCATTCTTCATATTCATACCTTCTTTATTCTTGTTTCCATTGTTGCTCTATATATTGTGAAGTGAGAACTTGCATTCTTTTATCCTTTCTAAGGAGTCGTGACTTTTTACTAAACCATAATGACCATTCATAATTGTTGATAATTAAGTTAAGAAACTCATGATTGTACCCTAACTTAGGAGTATACTCTAAAACTCTTTCCTTCATAAGGATGATTATGGATTGAGAAAAGCTAAGGAGAAAGCCTTGGCCTTATCCTTACCACTAAATTAACTTAATAGGTTTTGATTAGAGAGGATAAGCTTTAGATCATAGGCCCCTACTACCTCTATGGTAATGTTTTGAACATTATAAAATGCCTTTCGAATGTTTGGAAGTTCATCTATAAGGAATGGAGCCTCCTCCAATCCTTGGGATATTAGAAATTTGGTCATGTTGACATTCAAGTGGCTAATACACCTATTGTGAGAAATTGAGATCTACATTAGTAAAAAATTTCCAAAACAATTACTATTATATAAATGTAGGAAAGGTCTATGCCCATTTCTAATCGTGATGAATCACCAAAGCTTGGAGGATCTCAATGTCATTTATTATGTCCTACCAAAACATCCCATTACTTTCACCACCCTCCCCCCTTCCCCTACCCCCAACCCTCCACCACTTCCCAAGGAAAATTTTAGAGGACAATTTATATTTCAAAGAATTGTAATTAAATTAATGGATTTCACATTGGTTAATATGACTCTAAGGTATTTTTTTTTACTCTACCTACTCTCCTAGAAAGTAATGTTAACTCATGATAATTTCTAAAGGAAAGGATTTTCATTAGCTTTGAGATATGTCCTATAGGGTTTGTTATTGATAGTTAATATAGCATTAAACCTATAAGAAACTCCGCACTTTTCTAGCCCCTAATCTAGAAGAAAACAACCTTTGAACCATTAACAAAACATGCTTTCTTACATACTTTTATGCTTGAAAGAAGTAACATCGTTGGAGTGTAACCCTTTTTAAATTTACTTTCCAAATGTGAAAAGCACATTAAATATAAAAAATAATTGAATAGCTAAACGTTCATTTGACAATTGTAGACAAGAAGGTCCAACATCTAGGGTTATTTAAATATAAAGTACAAATATTGAACTTAGCTTTACATCCAACAGAGTCTTAGAGATGTTTGTATAACTTGACTTAAGGAAGAAAAGGTTTGTCCTTATTCATGTAAATTATATGAAACTTTCTACCTGGATCAAAATCTACTCACTTAACATGCAAGCTAGTTTTCTACCTCTTGTAGTGACATAAGAGAATAGAGTTGATCCTCTACATCCAAGGGAAGGCTACTATGTGCCTTCAATGAAGACCATAAGTAGTATAATATTTATAATAATTACAAGTCATGGGGAGGTCATGATCCTTGATTATAACTGAATCATAGGTTGTGATCTTGTAGGAATCTAAAACCAATTAGTGTACCATAGCTCATGGTAAAGATATCAGTGAAGACCACAAGTCATGGGAAGGTCATGATCCTTAATTATAATTGAATCATAGGTTGTGATCTTGTAGGAACCTAAAACGTGAGTTACGATGTACATTCTCTTATGGCATACACCATGACTCATGGTTAAGAAAAAATAGGTAGTGGTAAGTCTTATGGATCATGGTAGCATTGTAGTCTCCACAACAACCTAACCATAAATTGTGCTCAATCTTTTGCTTCTAACCATGAGTCATGATCAACTCATGACCTTAATATTTTATCTATTTCATGTTGCTTTTACATCCTTCACACTGTTTGTAACATCTGGTATCTTATTTTATGCAATTTCTAATGATTAAACTCCTTGATGATGAATTATCTTAGGATCAATAGGTAAGCATTGTCAAGAGTCTAGGTTGACCTCTAATACTTGATTCACATTGCCTATCATTGTATCCTAGGTGGTCTAGATCATGTAGCAATAGGAATTCATTGTGAAGGGTTTGGTTGGCTACCATACTTGACCTACATCACATGTGATTATCTCACGTTGTGATAATGGACAAGCATTGTGAAGGAGCCATTTAGTCATTTAGTGCTTGCTCATGTCATTTGTGATTAATCACATGGCTAATTCTTTGGATTTATAATTTAGAATGATAGGAGTAGGTGAAAGTATGGGTTGTTTCTAGCATTAATTCATCTAATATAGGTGAGGCATAGCCAACTAGTCTTTTAGGAGGATCACTGATAACCTCCAAGATACATAAGATCTTTTTCGATCAAATAATCCATAAGGATGGTTGATTTTCTAGGGAAACCTTAGTTAATCCATTTTCTTAACAATTATTTTCAACATCATGGTTTTCATATTGATTTTGGATTCAAATCTCATGGGTCTTGTGATGATATGTTGTACGACATGTGGTCCATCCTATAATATGTTCCAAGTGCATCAAGGTGGTTGGCACTACTAGAATATTTCTAATCCATCTTGCATGTTTGTGTGTAGATTCAAGTGGCAAGAGCTAAGAGCTTGGTGGTAATTAAAACATGATTGATGAAGTTTCTTCTTTTATTTTCAAATTTAAATTTCTTTCAGACTTCATGTATTCATGGACATGTTGTATTTGGATTATTGTATTGATGGATATTTTCATCAACTCTTTTGAGATTATGATTTATGTTATGTCATATGAGAGTTGGTTATGATTTTAAAGATTTACTTATGAGCACTCCAATGTGAATTTTATATTTATACTATGCACTTTGATGTTCAAGTTTTATAGTATTTATGATCAATTCTTTTTTAAATTAATAAGCATTATAAAGTCATATGTCCTAAATTTTGAAATTTTTGTAATCTAATCATTGCTAATTATAAGTTAAAATTTTGGATGTGATACATAACTTCTTAATTGAAAGAAAATACATTGGTTCTCTATCCCTGAGAAGTGGTCCATCTCAAATCCACTTGACATTATCTAGCTTATCTTACATCCACCAATTTTTTAACTATGTACATGTAACACTATGACATTTAAATACTATGATCTTATTGAGAAGTGGTAGTACTAGTCTAACCACCTTCATGATCCATATAGGTAGATTAATCTAATTACTTTTATAGAACTTTGATTATGCCTAAGAGAATTTCATTCCTCCCAACTCTAAACATATGCCTCACTAATGTACTAAGAACTCCATATTTTAATCAAGAGTTCATTCACTTATGCATATGTTAAAAATGGATTGCAACCATTATCCTTTCATATTCTCAATGTTTGAATGCCCTCAAGATCTTATGTTTGCTAGATTAGCATCTAGAGAGTTGAACTTTTTTAGCATGGAGACATGAAACACTTGATGAAACTTGACTAGATATGCTAGGAATAATAGTTGGTATGTAATTGGGTTCACATGAGAAAGAACCTTAAATTATCCATGATAAAATTTGAGAAACTTCTGAGTAGCATTCTTTATTGACCTAATCTATCCCACATAATTCATTTTCAAGAAATTTTATTCACCAACTTCAAACTGCAAAGCTCTACATTTGCTCTCAACATCATATTTTATATGTTAAATAAATATCTTCAAATAAAGCCTAGCCATATAGATTCAATCCACCCATGACATCATGAACTCATCAACTAAAGTAATTTAACCTTGATGTAAAGTTTCCAATAGTTGAGGTACTATTGGTTACCTTTCTAAGGTTAACTTTGTTGGAGAACATCTCATAGTAGAGGAAATTTGAATGTTGTAATTAAAGTGTATTATAAATAGCAAAGTTATCTAGTTAGTTTAGTCAAACTAGATGAAATGTTACAAATAATCCTCTAAGACTTTATTAATCCATTCCATCTAATCATTTGTTTGGAGATAATACCTCAAAGACATTCACAAATTTGTATCCATCATCTTGAACAACTTCCTCAAAAATCTCTTATGAAATGAAAATTTTGATTAGACATAATGCTTGAAGGCAATTCAAAGTACTAAACCACATGATCAAAGAGACAATTTGTCACATCCTCAACAACATAAGATATTAGACATGGAATAAAAATGACATTGAAATTTTGTTGATAACTACAATTACGTTGAAAAATCCTTGTACTATGGAGAGTCCAATAATGAAATCCATGAAAATAGTTATGCATGGAATCTTTGAAACTTCTAATAGGTGGAGCAAATCCCCTAGTCTCTCATTATAATTCTTGTCTTACTAACACATCAAATAGCTTTGAAAAAATTTTGTCACATTAATCCCCAAATTTTGGTAATAGAAACTCCGCTTCACCAATACCACTGATCTTTTGTGTCCTAAATAGCTTGCCCAAAGAGTGTTATGGCATTCATAAATTATTTTTGAATTCAAGGTATCCCAATCTATAACATAGATTCTATTTTATTTCAACATGAGTAAGCCATTTATTTCACTAAAATTCCAAGTATCTCCCCATTATTCCAACTCTAATAACTCTTGAACTTCTTGATCATGATGTATTCTCTTTTAAATTTTCTCCTAGAGTTCATGGTCAATCATCATCCAAGAGCTATTGGGCTGACCCAAAACCTCCATCAAACATACCTAAGGATACTAGCTTAATGTATCAACCACAAAATTCTTCTTGCCTAGTTGATACACAAATTGAAGGTCGAACTCGTTTAGCAAACTCAACAATTGTATTTGTTTTGGTTTCATATTAGATTGGGCGAGTAAGTAAATCATGGGAGTACTATCTATTTTAAATACCACAAGGCCACCTAGAATATCATGTTTCCATGTGAGAAGAGAATGCATAAGGATGAATATCTCCTTTTCATGTATTAGACATAGTTGTTTTGTAAGATTTAACTTATTCAACTCATATGCCACTAAATGATTCTCTTGTAAGAGAACATATCCAATTACTTCATCTAAAGCATCAGTAAAAAATTTGAACAACTTATAGATGTCAGGAAGGATCAACATAGGTTAAGTTGGTACTTATCATTCCAATTCTATGGAACATTCTTCTTTTGCAAATTAGCAAGGACTATCTTGATACTTGAGAATCCCTAAAAAAATTTCTATAATAACTAGCCAACTCCAAAAATTGGCATACCTAGTGCACATCCTTAGAAACTAGCCATGTTGCAATGGCTTCCACCTTCTTTGGATCTAGTTCCATCTTGCCTCCACCAATGCTGTGACCAAGAAACTTTAACTCTATTTTTCCAAACACATATTTCTTTCACTTGATATGCAACTTATTCCTTGGTAATTTTGGAAATACTAAATCTAATTGTTGAAGGTACTTCTCAATAAAGTGAGAGTATATAAGGAGGTCATCAAGATACACAATTATGAACTTGTTAAGATATGGATGGAATACCTCATTCATAAGTATGTAAAAAGTGGAAAAAGAGTTTCATAACTCAAAAGGCATTATATTTTATTCATAGGAGCTATAGCAAGTGACAAAAGCTATATTTTCTTCATCACCTACTGCAATGTGCAATTGATAGTAACATTGGCAAAGGTTAAGTCAAGAGAATACATGAGCCTTCCCTAGTGGATCAAAAAGATTCAATACCAAAGGTATTAGATACTTGTTCTTGATGATGTACTTATTTAGTAAATTGTAGTCATAACACTAGGTTTCCATATAGAGATTTTGAAAACCTTTAAAATTCATTTTGTTTACCAAGATCACTAATTGGTTCTTTAATTCTTCTAGTTCATGAGTAGTTAACCTATATGAATGCTATTTGGAAGGAGCAATTTTTGACAATAACTTAATTTTGTAATCCATCACATGTCATTCAAGTAATTCTTCTAGTAAATTTATCGACTTTAGATCCTTATATCTTCTAAGAACTTCTTCAAATTACATGTCAACCTAGGTTGAACCATTTACTTCCACCTCCCTCAACACAGCTAAATAAATATATTGGATTGGACCTCAAAAAATCTTCTTTATTATCATGAAAGACATTATCTAGATATTTTGAAGTATGCTAGTTACTCCTAGTGTAGAGGTCTTCACCACACAGGATGATTTCTCATGCGAAATATAGAGAGAAACCAACACCTTTTCCTTCTTTAAGAATTCTTATCTAAGAATGAATTAGAAAGAGTTAATGTCCATGATTGAGAAATCTATCTTACCTATCCATTGGCCCACATTCACATATACTTCATTAACCATTTTAATATAGTTGTTAGTTAGAGCTTGACTAACTTATTGGATACTGAGATCATCTCCACTTTCAAATTGAGAATGAAAGAAATTTTTGAAGATAGAAAATTGTAGTTGATACATGTGTCAACCAAGGAATCCATTTTCTTTAAAGGAAAATGCATCAAAACCATCTAGATTGAATGCAAGTTAGTTTCTCCTTAGACATTCTCTTGTGTTGCTCTTAAGCTATGGCAAATCTACTCCATCACATCTAAGGTTCCAATCTCTTGTCCATTCTCATTAACCTTAGTTACCCATAATTGAGCTTGAAGTTAATACTTGAGTGTTCAACTATTAATCACTATTTGATCTTGTTATAGCAAGTCTTCAATTGGGATATCAAGGGCAATCTTAGATAACATGATTTCCTAAGTAGATGATTATTCATGAGACTCCCATATCATGGCTAGTTGTCCCTAAATCTAGTTTGATCTTTAGAAGCCTAACACTTTCTATTACCCAAGTAAGAAGCTTGAGGTATCTAAAGTAATGGCAAGTTGTGGATCCCTAAAGCCACCATCAAAGTTTCTTCGAAAAAAATTACTAAACTTATCACTAGACTTCTTATTACATTGAGGTGAATCTACCTTGTTCTTTTCCTACTTTTGGGGTCGATCATCAAACTTACAGGTAACTTGATCACTTCCCTATAGTTCATGATCTAACATGTTTGAATTTTCCATTGGACCCAAGATTTCAAGTAATTAAAAATGAATTGGTACTTACCTGCCTTAATGATATTAAGGACCTGTAACACCAAGTTCTAATACTCCTTTATGTAGTCTTCTAGCTTCCTAATATGCTAGATCTTCTTCAACTTTTCCCAAGCTTTGTTAAGAAAATTACCTAAGAAAAAGTCTCCAATCAATGACATTTTGAATTCTTTCTATGTCTCAAGAGTTCTCTAGGTTGTTTAAGATTACATTTCCTAGAAAATGCTAAGCCACCATCTCTTCAAAACTCTTTTGAAGAATTGGAAAATGATGTGAATCTTAGTGTTCTTAAGGTACTCATACATTTCCAAGCACTCCTCCAATTTAAATAGGAATGCATCAATGAATTTATCATCATGATCTCCTTTGTAGACATTTGGTTCTTTGGCCCAGAATTTGGGTGCAAACCACCCAGACTTGGATGCAACTACTTTCTCTTGCATAGTCAACTAGTTTTTAAGGTTCTAATTCTCTACTTGTCAATTCATCAACTTGGCAAGGATGTCCCCCATGAAGACTTGCATGTCATCAACAATATCCCATATCTACTCCATATAATTTTGTAGCACAAAAATTTGGACCATAGAAAGCTTGTGCTTATACTTAAATTTGGCTCTCATGCGTAGGGCATGTTCATAAGGTCCACAATTTCTTAGACCATCATTGTTCATTCAACCATAGCCAAAATCAGTGTAGGATCACATGATCAATATCCATTAATTAGCTCTACATATCTAATGAGTAGTGAGTATACCCTATGCACAACCATACAAATCACTAACTCTCACTCAGTGATCCAATTAAATTTCATAGACTTTAGTTATTTAAGTACACTAGGTTTTATGAGGTAAAACTAACTATTGCAATCATTGTCTTCCCAATTCCACATGTGAAGTTCAAGGATATGGTTAAGTGTAGTTGAGGTACATGATTTTTATCATTTTCTCTTTTATGTTTTAAGTCACCTAAGAATCAAGAATAAAGAATAAAGTAATTTAATTACTAAATTAATCTAATAACTAGCTAACACTTAAGTAATCCATCTTGAACACATAGAGCACCACTAGGTTACCAAACGTTAAGTGTTACTAGTATTACCAAGTGTTAGACATATGCTCGAAGTGATCATACTTATGTGTGTTGTTTAATCACTATTAATTAATTAATTACTTAATTTCTTAAAACATTAAAGGAAATTTTTGGAATATTTAAATGCTTAAGTAAACAATTAATCTAGTTCAGTGTTGCAAGGTTTTTCAAAAAAGCTTATATTATAGTGATCGAATAAGAATCTATACATTCTTTAACTTCTACAGTAGGCACTTAGAAAATATTCTAACTCTAAAGTGCAAAAACTACAAGAGCTTTGCTACAACTATAAAAACTTATTCCATAAATGTGGTAGGTACACACACATTTCTAAGTAAAACAAGGTGCATCATCAAAAGGGTCATGTCGATGGCATCCCATTAACGTGGCCAAACCAAGACGACTCATCATACCCCCATAACTGAATGAAAACTTGTCCTCAATTTCTTTATAGAATTTTGGAAGGCATGGAATTATTGATTGACTACAAACACACAAAAAAAACATAATAAAAAACTACCTAAGTATTTAGTGTACAATCATTACAAAATTTTGGTATTTAGGACAACAAAGTTGAACACTAGGACAAAACTGACAATCACAACTCCTTTGATAGTCTGAAGATGATGAAGAAGAAATAGATAGTCCCAAGTAGTGAAGGCTCCTAAGGATCTTATCCTACTTCAAGCGCACGTAGTGTTTGTCCTATGGCAACTGCAACTTCTAGAGGAATATAGAAGGCATCTAATAGTGCCTTCATTTTCTCCTCCTTACTCTGGGGATCATTCATGGTCCATGCTGCATGATCAATATGGACCAGAATTGGAATATCCCCAGATAGGACATTGTCCAGAAAAAATCCTTCACATTAATGAACTAGGAAGAAAATTATTTACATTTGATGTTGAATGCTTTGAATGCATTCTATAGCTTCTAGTAATTGTGCATCCTTTTGGCTAGGTTCTCAGTGATTGATCATTGATCAATGAACTTCGCGTTGAGAACCTCAAGTTCCATGTTTACAATCTCAAGCTTCTGCTTGGTCTCTTTATGGTGCTTGAACTCTACCTCATACAACAAGTACAAGCTGGCCACTTTTTTCTCCAATTCAAACCATGGCCTTTTGGTGGCTAACATTGCTAATTTTGTGCATCGAAGATTGGAAATCTCCATATACTCTATTGTCTCCTCGATCTACAGCTCTTTCATGTGTATTTTGGCTTTGTTGTAGTTATTCAGCCCATCAAAGATAGGCTACTAGATGTTGCTTCCTTTCTTGAGCTGCTAGAGGACCTCATTGATTTTTGCCTTCACCATCTAGATGTGTTTCTTAATAACTTCTTTTTGTAGACCAACTTGATCTCTCTGATGGTTCTTGACTCTCTCAAATTTTAGAACCTTGTTTTTCCAGGTGGTTATCTCTATTGCATATTTCTAGTGAAGGGCATAAACTTCCTCCATGAAGAGGTTACTATTTTTTGCTACCAATATCCTTAATTCATTGTTTACCTTGGCTAACTACTCTTGCAATTAATGGATTAAGTCTACCATCTACTACTTCTATGCATCAACATTCCGTAGGCGATTATTCTCTATGGTCAGGATTTGATTCTCCCAATGCATTTGGGCTAATTTATTCTTGATGTTATGCATTGTGGAATTGGCCAAGGACTCATCAAATATAGTCATCTACTTTGTCTTCTCAACCTTCTTGAGTTACCCTGAAGCTATTGAAAAGCTTCATCATGTGTCAGTGCTAGGTTGAGAAATGAAAGATCAACAAGGTAGGTCCTTAATTTGACAACTTCTAAAGCCAAGCATTGGTTCTATGATCTAGTTTTTTCTCATTGTTCCTCCGTTATGATGCATTCTCTCCTTGATTCAAGCAGATTTGATTAGGTTGCAATGATGGTATTTGAAAGGTCAAAGACATCCAGAATTAGTTGCCTAGTTCCCACTAGTTAGTCCAACAATTCCTCATGCTAAGTTGCACTCAATTTACTGCTAACAATTTCTGCATATGTCTACACATATCTTAGTGCAAAAAAATTGGTATAGAAACCACAAGTGCATTTAGTGTTTCAATAATTTTTTCAGCAACTACTTTGATTGCTATCTCCTACCATGGTGCCACATCACCAAAACAGTTTTCCCCTCACCCTCCTCTAAATGCACTGAAAAGGTAGCAGTGTTCCCAGAGATGTCTAGGAATTACGGTTGTTATGAGAGAGATACCTTTATCTCTAGGGAACTAGGATTTGACCTTGTGAGAACCTACATTCTTTGGATTAAGAAAATTGATCCCCACCTTCCATCTAACTTATGGTTCGAGCCACTTCATTAAGGTGGCTCATTACTAGTAGGTACACAAATGGGTCACCACCACTTATTCCTGCTTATGGCTGCTACAATAGCTATTCTTGGAGTTCACACATGCACTCAATGATAGTGTGGGAATCTAGCATTATTTTGTGAGTGGGTGGTGGAGGTGGTTATTTCTACTCCTCTTGTTAAATGAATTTGACAAGCACCTTGTCCTTCATCATTTCCACCCAGGAGGTAGTTGGAGCTCATCAAATGGTGTCATTCATGTAGCCTATTATGCCTCCCCTCTTGCATAACTTTTTGATGAGGCATGGAAAAGGAAGTGCCTTCCTTCCACATTCATTTTTCTTAAAATGCTTCTCTATCTTAAGATAGATTAGCTATGGAAGGTTTATTAGGAATTTACAGCTTAGAGCAGCACACACACGAGCAGAGAAGGTTGTGATCTTTCTTGGCCTCACTGTTGGATTAAGGTAAAAGGCCACAATCTTGAAGTATGTGCACTCTGCCATGGTGAGTACACCAAACTCCTTATGGTCCACTCCATAACACCACTATGTCCATTCTTTCTTGATGTCTAGATTTTCTTGTGTTGGAATCTCAGTAACGTTGGCCTTAGTTTCTAGTACTCCAAGGGCCTCTAAAAGGGCTTTCATTGGGTAGGATACTAAAATGTCCTTGATCTTGACTATTGAACTAGCCTACCAATTATTCCAAAATAGGTATGTCTCTCCCATGTACCACTTCCCATTGGAAGTGATGACGGCCACATGGAAGAGTTTTGCAATTGTACTTTAACTTCTAAAGGTGCAAACTCCAAGAAAGATCCAAAATTTAACTCTTGAAGTATAGATTTCTATACCTCCTTGTTTGTGATCTACTTAAGGTAGGCCTCTATTAAGGTGATCTCAAGGTTTGGTCGTAGTTTGGGTGCTTCATCTAGGTGAGACTATTCTATCACAGTTTCTTCAAGAATTTTTTTAGATAGATTCTGCTTTGGGCTCCTCTTAAAGAGGTCTTGTTGCATGGATTTCTATTGAATGCTCATGTGCTTATTCTTGGCCCCTTCTGAGTCATGACTATTTGTACCTTAGTTGGGATGGTGCTCCTTCTTTCACGTGCTTTCCTTTAGGTGTCATTTGTGGTCACAACATAACCAAGGATTATAATATAATGTGTAGCTTATAACCTTGAAGTGCCTTATCTCCTTGGGTAGTTACACTTAGGCTAAGTTATGACCATGGTGGATTGATTATTTTAATGTTATTTAACTTTATAAGCTTACTAGAGCTTATTGGAAGGGTTTAAATTTCATAAATTGATGTTTTAAAGTTAATTCATCAGTTAAACCTTTGTGCGAGTTAGAAAAATTTCAAAAACCTTTTTGTCAAATACTTAAGTTTTGTGGCCCCCATGATAAAGAGCTTACCTCCAATAGCTACAAGATTTAAGAACAAAGTAAACCAAACAAATGGTTAGGAAGTTATGGCTCTTAGAAGGTTCTAGGCTCTGAAAAGTTCAAAAACTTCCCCCTCATTTGTGAGCAAATGAAAAATTTTCAAAGTGTCACCACATATTTATAGGATTTTTACCTTGTATTGATGGAATCCCATTGACAAGGTCTTGTTTATGCATCCCCTCCATTTGTCCCATCAACATCGCCTATAGAGAAAATTTTCCACATTAAATAATTCAAAAATTATGAGTTTCAACATGAAATTAGGATCTACAAAGAGCCAAAAAATTCATTAAAATGATGAAATACTAGAAGAGGACTTATAAATTCACAAAAATTGGAGAATGATTTGGAGAATGAAATTTTGATGGAGAAATGCCTTAAGAAGCACACAATTGGATGCAACTAATGGGGAATGTGAAATGATTTGACTACAAAAATTCCTAAGGATAAGGAACTTAACTAGCCTAACTAAGAGAAATGCAAGTGGGTCCTTCCCATAGCAGGCTCATGCCATTTTTATCCTTGCATATCCTCAAACCAAGGAGTTTGTGGACTCTATGATTGCTTAATGGTAATGAAAAGTTAAGGACCTAATCCAAAACAATCTACCTAAGAATTTTAACATATCAAACTAAGACATTCAGCAAGACATGGAAAAATGGCAGTGAGGTGAATCATGAAAAGCATTGGTGGATGAAAGAGAAAGTGGAACAGAGTTCCTAATTGTGGTCACATGAAGTCCCTTGTGGATTTGATGGTTAAATAACCTAATGAAGTCCATCCTTAGTCTAGATCAAAACCAACCACTTTTTAGTAACTTTGCATTGATACTTTAAGACCAATCTACCCCCTCAAGACACAAGAATGCTCCCATAGATCAATCACCATTCCTTATTTGAGAAGAAAAGAGAAGCAACAAGTGAGAAAGGGCCTTAGTTAGAGGGGACCTTTAAGCATGGGTAACATGTCTTTCTAGTCCCATAACTAGTGCTTATAGCCAGTATTTTTGTCTAAGGGGTATCCTTTAAATTCCCATCATTTTTTTGAATTTTATGTTTTTTTTTTTAGATTTTTGGATGGAAATCACAACATGCAAAGACTTAGCTTTTTGTTATTGGTCAATAGTGGAATGGTAGGAAATCCATGAAAACACTCATGCACTCAAGAGAGTAGAAAAGTACAAACAACATCAAGTCCCCTTGAAGTCACATCCTTATTAATCCATTTGATCTTTCCAAAGTTTGGAGACTACCAAGGTCACAAGTTCATTAAAGTTTCATTAATGAAAAGGGACCTCATATTTCCAAAACCAAGAACACCATAGATTGTTGTGGATGGATGGATGATGTGAACTCACTACCTATTCCATCAAAAAGAGACTTTGTCTTAGTTATCAATGATCAAAATTCAAAGATAGAATCTAAACATTAGCAATAAAAAGCATTAAGTACAAACCAGCATTAGGAAATAGTTATAGCGTCACTATGTCCTATTGGCAATAAAGCAATTTATTAGAACACATAAGAAAAATTCAAACCAAAATAAAGTAAAATATAAAAGAAATTATAAAATATTTAAGAAAGATAAAACATACTAACAATGTTGTAAGACAAAAAATATGAAAAACAACAAAGTGTAAAAAAAAAGGTGTAAAATAAAAGAAAGTTTAAGACAAAAAGGTATAAAACAAAGAAAGTGAAAAACAAAATGTGTAAAAACTGAGGAGCCACTCATATGATTAGCATGGATGACCATCTCCCCCATGACAAAGTTGGAAAAAGAAGATTCAAAAGATTGAGTGAGGTTGTCCATTTGATGATGTGTTACTAGAACTAGCTCTTTGGGGTTCATGAAAAGGTTTTACTTGCTACATGTTGATTAGTTATTTCTTATTTGGGCTCTTTGATTTGTAGATCAACATGGCCTCAGAAGAAAAGGTTTTATAAATGATATAAGGCCCTTTCCACAATATTTGGAACTTAGTTCATTATGGAACATGTGTGGGGTTCTAGTAAAGGACCTTGTCTCTAGGTTGAAATTTTACTTTCCTTATTTTGAGGTCATGGAATTTTTTTTTTTTTTTGAATTCTTTGTGGACTTCATTCGAGGATAAGGCCACCAATCTATTCTCATCTAGGATGTTAAGATTTATCAATCTTTTTTTCTATGCTAGGCTACGGTCAAGGTCAAGGTCAAGGCCAAAGGCTATTAAAAGTGTACGAAGCTCAAATTAAGTTGGAAGAGCTGGCAATTTTCAATACACTAACTCATAGGGAGAATAGCCTATAAGAAGTTTTCATGTTGAGCGATTAGCTCAAAGGACATCATTAGGTTTTGTGCTCCAATCTCTCCTATATTTGCTAATTTTTCTTGTTAAGGTCTTAGTAATCTTCCTATTTGTAATCTTTGCTTGACCATTAGCTTGGGAGTAATAAGGTATTGTCAATTTATATTCTACCCCCAAGCAGTGCATGAGTTTTTGAAAGGTGGTAGCTAGAACATGAGTACCATTGTCATAAATCAGTGCACATGACTCCCCAAAATGTTTACAACATTTTGTTGTATAAATCAAGTAATAGTAGAAGATGTATAGTCGATGACAGCTGCTACTTCTACCCATTTTATACAACAGTCAACAATGACTCTAATGTATGCCTTTTCATTCAACATGGATGTGTGGGGCCCATAAAGTCGATGCCCTAGATGTTGAAGGGTTCCAGTGGTTGGATCCATTGCTAAGGTCCCTTCATTCAAGTGGTTACCCCATCATCATGTTGACAATGTTCACAAGAGTGGACAAAGTGATGAGTGTCCTTGAAGAGTGTTGGCTAATAATACCCTGCTATCAAGATCTTAATGATTGTGTGTCTCCTAGCATAGTTACCCCTACAAGGGCCCTCATGAGCATCTTAGAGAACATGTAGTTAGCCAGCATAAGGAACATACCAACGAACCAGACCATTGATTCACACCTTGTAAAGGTGCCCATTAATCTCCATGAAGTGTTTGGATTGTTGAAGAAATTTTTGTTTCTTCCTATGGTCTAAATCTTATGGCATCTCCTAAGTGAGAATATAAGTGAGGATGCCATAATACCATGTAGGTTCATTGGGCACTTATTCATTTATTTCACTAGCAAAAAAAAGTTCATCAAGAAACTAATCTAAAAGAAAGTTCTCATCCTCTTTGTTATTCCATCACAACTAAGACAAGTGATTAGCAACTACATTCTTAGTTTCCTTTCGATTTACCATTGTGAGATTAAATTCCTACAAGATCACAAGCCACCATATAACACAAGGGCTCACTATTATTTTATTCATCAAGAAGTGAATTGCATTGTGGTCTATGTGCATGAACACCTTGGATCTAAGCACATAGTGCCTAAACTTCTCCAAGACATACACCACTATCATTAGTTCTTTCTTTGTTGTGGTCTAGTTCAATTGTGCATCCACAATGCTTCGGCTTGCATAGTGGATGTAGTAAGGATGTTTTTGATTATGCAACTATGTAATCATAACTTCCAAGTCATAGTGTGATGCACTCATCATAATGTACAATGTTCAAGACCAGTATGGTGCTCATAGAATTTGAGTTTCTACAATCTTTTCTTTAAGTTACTAGAATGTCTTTTTGCATTCCTCGGTCCATACAAATGGCACATCTTTCTTTGTCAACTTCACCAATGGTTTAGCAATCTTAAAAAAATTTTCTATGAATCACTAGTAGTAGCCAATATGGCCAAGGAATCACCAAACATCTTTAATGGTTTTCAGTTGGCGAGTAATTCCTTGGATGATCCTTATCTTTTTAAGGTCCACCTCAATCCTTGTTTGTGAGATTCTTTGGCCTAACACAATGCCCTTCTAGACCATTAGATGGCTTGTTTTCCAATTGAGGTGAAGGTTAGTCTCCACACATCATTTAAGCACTTACTCAAGGCAGTCTAGGGCTTGCTTAAACGTAGTGCCATAGGTGGAGAAGTCATCCATGAAGACTTCCACTCTACTACCAATTTGTTGTTAAAAAATTCTAAGAACATGGCATTGGAAAGTTGTAGGGGCATTGCACAGAGCAAAAGGAATCTTTTTGTATGGAAAAGTCCCCTAGGGACTTGTGAATGTAGTTTTGGCCTTATCTTTAGGTGCTATTTGAATTTGTTTATAGCCACTATAACCTTCCAAAAAGCTATAGTAGTAATTCCTAGAGATAGTGTTCAATGCCTAATCCACAAATGGTAATAGAAAATGATCTTTGTAGGTCACCATGTTCAATAGCTTAAAGTTAATATAAACCCTACTTGTTACCTTTCTTTGGAACAATCACAAGTGGGCTAACCCACTCACTATTTGCAATGGGATAGATGAACCCCACCTTGAGGAGTTGTTCAATCTCCTCTTTGATGATCTACTTCAACTTCGGATTCAATCATCGCTACAACTACCTCTTTGTCTTGATGGAAGGATAAATATACATGCAGTGTTGGCATATCCTAAGATCAATCCTAGTGAGTTTAACATATGACCAAGTAAAGTCTATTAGCCATTTGTTGACCACCTTCAATAGCTTCTCTTTCTGTTGAGAAGCAAGATTGACATTAAATATCACTAGCTTACCATTATTTACAAATGCATACTCCATGCTAGCAAGTAAAGTTTTCAACTCTAAGGTCTCCTATTTAAAATTTTCAGGGATTTCCAACTCTTCCAATAAGTGTCATTAGGTTCATCATTGAAGAGTTGGCAATGAACTTGCTCCAATTCATCCATGCCTTCAACATAGATACTCGTTAGGCTCTTAATTGGTTCCATGCAAAGTGTGTTATTTTTAAGATTAGTTGTCAGTCACTGGGTACCCTCTTGTTTTGTGGCTACTACATACAAGCACCTTTGAATCTTTGTATCATCTACACACTATCTACATGTTATGATTAATGTACTTTTTATGGCCTATAGTTTTTATAGATAATTACACCCTATATCACTCTATGTGATGCATGGAACTCTCTTCTTCTTGATCTTTCTAAATGCATTTTCCCAAGAAATCTCCAAGGAAAGGTCTCTAATTCGCAGCCATACATCAATGGTACTTAGCCAAGCCCTTCCCATGATGATTGGGTAGTCCCCCTTGCAATTATCAACACAGATCACTAGGAAGTTAGTAGGATAGGACCATTCATAATTGGTGGTCACAATGTCCTCCACTAGTCCCAAGGGAATAGTGATGGATTAGTTTACTAACTCAAGGAGAATATAGCTCTTCTTAAGTGAAGGAAGGTTCCAAGCTTTGTACATCTCATGAGAAATCAAATTTACACTGGAACCTGAGTCCAAAAGAGTTTTGTAAGGCTCATTTCCAACAATTTGCAAATAGCTTGAGAGACTACCAGGATCAGATCTTTTCCTAGGAAGGTGGCTAGCCTTTATCTAATTAGTTACCACATTGGTTAACATGACAATATGTCCTTTAGGAGGCATTTTATTTGAAGGGGACTCAAGTGGATTGGATGTAAAGGATGAGAAAGAAGAAAGGTTATCAATCGCATGAGTTTAAAGGTTTTGTATAATTGTTGATTTGGAAGAATGGTCTTTCTTAGGATTTGGTTTCCAAACTACTTGATTGAGGAGTTGGTTGTAGGTTAATAGCTCTGGTAGTGTTACATTGCTATGTCTGGGCTACAATCTCACCCTACATTGATGTAGTAGGTGATAATTGGGTTGAAGATGGAGGGACATGTGCAAAAGGATGATGAGGATGATAAGGATAAGGGGACTTCCCTCTTGGAGATGGAGATTGATATTTTTAGTACTCAGAAGGGTAGTAGTTATGTTGGAATGAGGCATGACTACAAGAGTCGCATGGAGAAATGGGCTACTAAACATAATACCAATTTAGATTAGGTTGTCTATAAGGGCACTATTGCCTTGGTGGTGGCATTCCCCATGACTATGGGTGTTGTCATTGATGGTACTACTCAAAAGGCTATGGTGAAGCTCCACTTGGATAATAGGCTTGTTTTTGGTGGAACTACCTTAGGTTTCCTTGAGGATAAGGCAACCTTCTAGGTGCTTGCCTTCTTGCGAATCTAGGATTTAGAGCATACACCCTAGATTCCTACAAGTGTGACACAATGGAGCAACATCCTTTAGGATGTTCATATTGGCATATGTTGCATCCACCATCATCATCTAATTTGGACTCTACAACCTCCTCTACTACAGAGAGACTTACCTATATCCCTTTGGTGGGCACATTCAACTTCCTTCCTTCTCCTATGTTCATGATCACTACTTTGCTCTTTGGATGCCTTTGCTATTTTCAAAGTAGTTTGGAATTTTTCATCCAAAGAGTCCCACATTTTTTTTACCTTAATCAAAATCTCAAAAATAGATTTCTAGATAAGCAAGGTCTTTCATTATACCAACTCATCAAGTGATGCCTCCTCCTCATTGTCACATAATCGAACTTCCCTTTTTCTGATGGAAGGATCCTAACTATACTCCTTTGCACTTTTTCTTTTTCTTAGCTCTCCTTATTTGGAAACTTACTTAATGAGCCTTTAGATATAATGGGATCTAAGTTATGATAGCCTCCCTTGGGCATAGTCCCTAAGAGTTATCCTTTTTTATAATTGAAGCCCATCTATGATATGATGAAATTACTTCCTTTAAGAATAACCATGGCCAGGGCATCAATGCAAAATATAATAGTACCTATCCATGGCTACATCTAAGGGTTCATGTATCCATTATCTCCAACCTTGGATCTACTTTCTCAAGTTGAACACTTGGAAGTATGTCTAGTACTTGTCATTGAATAGCTCAAGCATTGTACTCCATCTATGAATTGATTCTAGCTCCAAGGACCAGTACTAACTTCTAGCTTCTTCTATGAGTGTCCTAAGGAATAGCTTAAGTTCTTGCCATTCATTCTCAATGTTCTGCAAGGCACATGCGTCATGAAAGGCTTGTAGGTGGTATCACAAATCTAAGTTGTATCCCCCCTTGAACTTGAGAATATTATTCATATTCAACTACTTTATTCAGCTATCTTTCACATGTCTTATTAGAATTCTCATTGTCTCTATGATATTCAAGATGTTTCAAGTAGCAAGCAAAGGCTTATCATATTCATGGCCTTTATTATGGCCATGTTGCCTATGATGCCCTTTGTTATCCCTTCTCTCATGGTGGTGGACCTCCCTTGATTACCCACACCCCTAATCTTGACTGGTCCAATAGGCCCTATGATCATCTCTATCCCATTGGTCACCTCCATCATGGTTACATCCTCTATGGCTTTTGTTGAAGCTAGGGAAGGAAGAAGAGGATCATGAAGATGAAGAGGAAGAAGGACTAGCACCATGGTGCTTGCCACCCCCTCTTTAATGGTCACAACCATGATCATCATCATGATACTTATCCTTGTTCCTATCATGACTCCTGTCTTTAAATCCCCCATGATCACAGGACCTGTTCTTACCTAAACCAAGATTATTTATAGTGGATTGTAAGTTCTAGTTCAAAATCCCTTCATCAAAACCAAGGAGAGGAGAGTCTATGAAATGAGAACCCCCAAAGAAGAAATCCTATATTTTTGGCCCAATAGGAATAAGGGTTTATTTAATCATTTTTCCTTCATGACTTCATAGTGTTTCTCCTGTTGCAAATTGATTTTACGTTGTGTCTCAATGGGATGGTAATCCCCAAAGTCATGATCCCACACAATGTACTCAACATGGAGCCCCTAGATGCCAAACCTCATAAGAGTTTGTTGGAGCATTGTAGAAACTGATCGATCAAGCGACAACACAATTTTTCCCTTCATGTCTCTCCACTACATATGGTCATCTTGATGTTGGATGAAGGTGAACCCAACACATAATCATTGGGATGAGTATATACCACTCGGCATTGTTGGGGCACTGGCTAATTTGATCATTTATTCCTTTGATTAGATGTGTGCTCAAGTTTCAACAGAGAATCATCCCTGTGAGAAAAAGACATTTTGGATTAACAAAAATACTAGTGTATTTTTCACAATTAGTATTATTTAGAATGATTGTGACTTTAAGGTTTGATCTAATGATGTTGAATAATTTTCACTAAGTCCTTGATAGTGCACGAAACTAACTAAAGTCCCCAGCAATGGCACCAATGATGAGCAACGAGTATACCGTATGATGAGCAACGAGCAATCACTAGCATTCACTTAGTGATCTAGTCGAATTTTGTAAACTTTATTTTTTTTAAGTACATTGGGTTCTAGGAGGTGAAACTAACTATTGCCATCATTGCCTTCCTAGTTACACTTGTGAAGTTCAAGGGTATGGTTAAGTGTAATGAAGGTACACGATTTTTATCATTTTCTCTTTTATGTTTTAAGTCACCTAATTGCTAAATTAATCTAATAACTAGCTAACACTTAACTAATCCTAATATAAGCATCTGTTCCCACTTATTGTACACATCCTAAACATGTATAGCACCACTGAATTACCAAATATTAAGCATTACTGGGATTACCAAGAGTTTGAAATATTCTCAAAGTGGTTGTACTTATGTGTGCTATTTAATTTCTATTAATTAATTAATTACTTAATTACTTAAAAACATTAAAAAAAATTTCTGAAATATTAAATGCTTAAGTAAACAATTAATCCAGTCCAAGTGTTGTAAGGTTTGTCAAAAAAACTCATCTTTATTACCACACACACTAAAGTGCTCAAGTACAAAAGTGCTTGAATGAGGATTTGTACATTCTTTGACTTCTACTATGGGCACTCAGAAAATATTTTAACTCTAAAGTGGAAAAAACTGCAAGAGCTTTGTTACAACTATGAAAACTTATGCCATAAATGTGGCTAGTAGGCACACATTTATAGGTAAAACAAGGTGCCTTGTTGATGGGTACATGTCAATGGGTCAAACCTTGCATCAACAAGATCTCATCAACAGGGTCACATTGATGGCATCCCATTCATGTAGCCAAACCAAGATGACTCATCAATTTCCTAGATCATATTGAAGGATTCATCAATGTCTCTCTCATCAACCATCTTCACATCCTCATCCTCATGCATGTTCTGATCTTTCTGCACCTCCTTTAATGAAAGCTTTTAAAATAATTTTTAAGTAAATAGGTTTTTGTTATCAATTATATCAAAAAAGATAAACAAGGTAAGTTCAATTAATAATAATAGAATTAATAACCTAAATGTGCAACTTGTTATTAGGAACTAATTTCTTGTCCATTCTCATTAACCTCAGTTACCCATAATTGAGCTTGAAGTTAATACTCAAGAGTCTTCAACTATTAATCACTATTTGATCCTATTATAGTCTTCAATTAGGATATCAAGGAAAATCTTAGGTAACATGATTTCCTATGTAGATGAAACATCTTATGACTAGATGCCTTGAAGGATTATTCATGAGACTCCCATACCGTGGCTAGTCATCCCTAAATCTATTTTGATGTTTAGAAGCCTAACACTTTCTATTACCTAAATAAGAAGCTTGAGGTACCTACAGTAATGGCAAGTCATGGATCCCTAAAGCCACCATCAAAGCTTCTTCCACCAAAATTACTAAACTTGTCATCAAACTTCTTATTATGTTGAGGTGCATCTACCTTGTTCTTTTCCTACTTTTGGGGCTTAGTGTCGATCATCAAACTTACAGGTAACTTGATCACTTCCCTATAGTTCATGATCTAACATGTTTGGATTTTCCATTAGACCTAGGATTTCAAGTAATTAAAAACGAATTGGTACTTTCTTGCCTTAATGATATTAAGGACTTGCAACACCAAGTCCTAATACTCCTTACGTAATCTTCTAACTTCCTAATATGCTAGATCTTCTTCAACTTTGCCCAAGCTTTGTTAATGAAATTGCCTAAGTGAAAGTCTCTAATCAATGACATTTTGAATTCTTCCTATTTCTCAAGAGTTCTATAGGTTGTTTAAGATTACATTTCCTAGAAAATGCTAAGCCACCAGGTTTTCACAACTCTCTTGAAGAATTGGGAAATGATGTGAATCTTAGTGTCCTTGAGGTACTCACACATCTCCAAGTACTCCTCCAATTCAAAGAGGAATGTATCAATGAATTTATCATCATGATCTCCTTTGTATACATTTGGTTCTTTGGCCAAGAATTTTGGTGCAAACCACCCAGACTTGGATGCAACTACTTTCTCTTACATAGTTAACTAGTTCTTAAGGTTCTTATTCTCTACTTGTCAGTCATCAACTTGGCAAGGATCTCTCCCATGAAGACTTGCATGTCATCAACAATATCCCATATCTACTCCATATGATTCTATAGAAGAAAGACTTGGACCATAGAATGCTTATGCTTTATACTAAGATTTGGCTCTCGTGGGTAAAGCACATTCATTAGGTCCACACTTTCTTAAACCACCATTGCTCATTCAACCATAGCCAAATAGTGTAGGATCACATGATCAATCTCCATTAATTAGCTCTATGTTTTTTATGAGTAGCGAGTATACCCTATGTTCAACCATACAAATCACCAGTGTTTACTTAGTGGTCCATTCAAAGTCTATAGACTTTAGTTCTTTAAGTACACTAAGTTTTAGAAGGTAAAACTAACTGTTGTAATCATTGTCTTCCTAGTTCCACTTGTGAAGTTCAAGGATATGGTTAAGTGTAATTCAGGTACATGATTTTTATTATTTTCTCTTTTATGTTTTAAGTCACCTAAGAATCAAGAATAAAAAATAAATTAATTTAATTGCTAAATTAATCTAATAACTAGCTAGCACTTAACTAATCCTAACATCAGCATCCATTCCCACTTATCGTATCCATCCTAAACACATAGAGCACCACTAGGTTACCAAACATTAAGCATTACTAGGATTATCAAGAATTAGACATATGCTCAAAGTGGGTGTCCTATGTGTGCTATTTAATCTCTATTAGTTACTTAATTACTTAAAACATTAAAGAAAATTTCTAGAATATTTAAATGCTTAAGTAAATAATTAATCTAGTCCAAGTGCTACAAGGTTTATCAGAAAAGCTCATCTTTATTGTCACACATACTAAAGTGCTCAATTACTATGATGATCAAATAAGGATTCATACACTCTTTAACTCCTACTGTGAGCACTCAAAAAATGTTCTAACTGTAAAGTGGAAAAACTACAAGAGATTCACTACAACCATGAAAACTTATGCCATAAATGCAATATGTATGCACACATTTATAGGTGAAATAGGGTGCCCCATCAACAGGGTCATGTTGATGGCATCCTATTGACATGACCAAACTAAGACAATTCATCATACCCCAACAACTAAATGAAAACTTTTCCTCTAGTTCTTTACAAAATTTTGGAAGATATGAAATTATTAACTAACTACAAACATACAAAATAAATGCAACAAAAAACTAAGTACCCAACTGTATGGTTCATAATCATTACAAAATTTTGGTATTTAGAAAAATAAAATTGAATACTAAGACAAAACTAATAATCAAAATTCCTCTAACGGTGTGAAGACAATGAAGAAGAATCAAACAATCCCAAGTAGTGAAGGCTCTAAAGGACCTTCTCCTACTTTGGGCACATCCAGTGGTTAAGAAGATTATGGTTGTCCTATGACAATTGCAACCTTTGGTGAAAGATGGAAGGCATCTAATAGTGCCTTCATTTTCTCCTTCTTACTCTAGGGATCATTCACACTCCATGCTACATGACCAATATGGGCCAGAATGGAAACAACTCCTTCACATTAACAAACCAAACAACGAACTGTTTACATTCAATATTGAACACTCTAAGTGCATTCAAAAACTCCTAGTAATTGTGCATCCTTTTGGCCAAGTTCTCAGTGATTGATTGCTGATCAATGAACTTCACTTTGAGAACCTTGAGTTCCACATTTGCAATCTCAAGCATTTGCTTGCTCTCTTTATGATGCTTGAACTCTACCTCATACAACAAGCACGAGCTGGCCACTAGTTTCTCCAATTTAGTCTCGGTACTCAACATTGCCAAGTTTGCATATCAAAAATTGAAAAGCTCCATATTCTCTATCATCTCCTTGATCTATAGCACTTTCATGTGTATTTCAGCCTTCTTGTAGTTATTCAACCCATCAAAGATAGGCTACTAGACATCACTTCCTTCCTTGAGCTTCTAGAGGACCTCATTGGTTTTTGCCTTTGTCATCTAGATGTGTTTGTCATTAACTTCTTTCTATAGACCAACTCTATAATGGTTCTTGACTCTCTCAAATTTAAGAGCCTCATTTTTTCAAGCAGTTATCTCTATTGCAGATTTCTACTGAAGGGCACAGACTTTCTTCATGGAGAGGTTTTTGTTTTTTGCTGCTAATCTCCTCAATTCATTGTTCACCCTAGCTAACTATTCCTAACATTCATGGATAAAACCTGCCATCTACTACTTCTACGCATCAACATTCCACAGGAAATTATTCTCTATGGTTAGGATCTCATTCTCCTAGCACATCTGGACCAATTCCTTCTAGATGTTATGCATTGTGGCATTGGCCAAGGATTGGTCAAAGATAACTGTCTCCTTTACATTCTCAACCTTCTTGAGTTTACTATGAAACTATTGAAAAGTTTCATCATGTGTTAGTGCTAGGTTGAGAAATGCAAGATCAACAAGGTGGATCCTTAATTCGACAACTTTCGAAGCCAACTGTTGATTCTCTAATCTAGCTGTTTCTACTTATCCCTTCATTATGATGCATTTTCTACTCAATTCAAGTAGTTCTAATTTGATTACAATGATGGTATCCAAAAGGTTGAAGACATCCATAATCAATTTTCTAGTTCCCACTAGTTAATCCAGTAATTCCTCATGTTGGGTTGTGCTCAATCTGCTACTAAGACTTCCTGTGAACGTCTACACATCTCTTAGTGTAGAAACATCTAACACATATACCACATGTGCATTTAATGCTTCAATAATTCTGTTAACAACTACTTTGACCATTATCACCTACCCATGGTATTGCATCATCAAGATAGTTTTTTCCTCACCCTTCTTCGGATGCATTGAAAAGGTAGCGACATTCCCAGAGATGTTTTGGAATTGTTGCTATTGCAAGAGAGATATCATTATCTCTTGGATGCTAATATTTGACCTTGTGGGCACCTATATTCTTTGGGCTAAAAAATTATCTTTCCACCTTCCATCTAACTTATGGTTTGGGCCACTTCATTAAGGTGGCTCATTGCTGATCTATACACATGTGGGTTGCCACCACTCATTCCTACTTGCTGCTACTACTACTGCTACTACAAGAGCTACTTTTGGAGTTTACGCATGTGCTTAATGATAGTGCAGGACTCTAGCATTGTTTTGTGAGTGGGTGGTGAGGTGGTTGTTTTTGTTCCTCTTCTTAAATGAATTTGACAAGCATCTTGTCCTTCATCATTTCCACCCAGGAGACAATTAGAGCATGTTAAAAAATGTCATTCACGTAGCATGTTATGCCTCCCCTCTTGCATGGAAAAGGGAGTGCTTTCCTTCCACATTCATTTTTCTTAAAATTAAGATATATTATCTATGGAAGGTTGACTGGGAATTTATGGCTTAGAGTGGCACACACATGGGTAGAGAAGGTTGTGATCTTCCTTGGTCTCATCATTAGATTGAGGTGAAAGGTCGCAATCTTGAGGTATGCGCACTCTACCATGGTAAGTGCACCAAACTCCTTACGATCCACTCCATAACACCACTACATCCATTCTTTCTTGACATCTAGATTTGCCTACATTGGAATCTCAACAAGATTGGCCCCCCAGTTTCTAGTACTCCAAGGGCCTCTAAAATGGCTTTCATTGAGTAGGATACTGAAATGTCCTTGATTTTGGCCATTAAAATAGCTTGCTAGTTATTCTAGAATACGTACGTCTCTCCCATGTACCACTCCTCACTAGAGGTGATGGTGGGCCACATGGGAGAGTTATGCAATTGTACTTTAACTTCTAGAGGTGCAAACTCCAAGAAAGATCCAAAGCTTAACTCTTGAAGTACATATTTCTGGACCTTCTTGTTTGAAAAATGCTTTAGGTAGGCCTCTATCAAGGTGAACTCAAGGTTCAATCTTGGTTCAAGTGCTTCATCTAGGTGATACTATTCTATCATGAGTGCTTTAGGAATCTATCAAATAGATTCCACTTCAGGCTCCTCTCGAAGAGGTCTCGTTGCATGGACTTCTATTGCTTACTCATGGGCCTATTCTTAGCCCCTTCCAATTCATGATTATTTGTCCCTTGGTTGGGACAGTTCTCCTTCCTACACGTGCTTTCCTTTAGGTGTCATTTGTGGTCACAACATAACCATGGATTAGCATATAATGTGTAACTTATAACCTTGAGGTACCTTATCTCGCTAGGTAGTTACACTTAGGCTAAGTTATGACCATGGAAACTTGATTATTCTAATGTTATTTCACTTTATAAGATTACTAGAGCTTATTTGAAGGGTTTAACTTTCATAAATTGATGTTTTAAAGTTAGTTCCTTAGTTAAACCCTTGTGGGAGTTAGAAAAATTTCAAACACTTTTCCATAAAAAACATAAGGTTTGTGGTCCCCACGATAAAGAGCTTACCCCTGGTAGCTACAAGACTAAAGAAAGGATTAAATTGGACAAATGGTTAGGAAGTTATGGCTCTTAGAAGGTTCTAGGCTCTAAAAAGTTCAAAAACTCCCCCCTCATTTGTGAGAAAATGTAAAAAAATTTCAAAGTATCGTTGCGTATTTATAGGATTTTTACCTTACATTGATGAGGTCCCGTCAACAAGGTCTTGTTTACACACCCCCTCCATTGGTCTCGTCAACAAAGCCTATAGAGAAAATTTTCCACATTAAATAATTAAAAAATTATTAGTTTCAACATTAAATTGGGATCTACAAAGAGCCAAAAAAGTCGTAAACATGATGAAATACTAGAAGAGGACTAATGAATTCACAAAAATTGGAGAATGATTGGGAGAATGAAATTTTGTTGGAGAAATGCCTTAAGGAGTGCACAGTTGGATGCAACTGATGGGGAATGCGAAATGATTTGATTACACGAATGCTTAAGTATAAGGAACTTAACTAGATTGACCAAGAGAAATACTAGTGGTTCATTTCCATAGTAGGCTCATGCCATTTTTATCCTTGCATATCCTCAAACCAAGGAGTCTATGGGCCTTGCCATTGATTAATGGTTATGAAAAGTTAAGGACCTAATTAAGAAAAATCTACCTGAGAATTTTAACATATCAAACTAAGACATTGAACAAGACATGGAAAACTAGTAGTGAAGTGAATTATGAAAAGCATTAATGGATGAGAGAGAAAGTGGAATGGAGTTCCTAATCGTGGTCACATAAAGTCCCTTGTGGATCTAATGGTTAAATGACCTAATAAAGTCCATCTTTAGTCTAGATCAAAATCAACCACTTTTCAATGACTTCGCATTGATACTCTAAGACCAATCCATCCTCTCAAGACACAAGAATGCTCCCACAGATCAATCACCATTCCTTATTTGAGAAGAAAAGAAAAGCAACAAGTGAGAAAGGGCCTTAGTTAAAGGAGACCTTCAAGCATGGGTAACATGTCTATCTAGTCCCATGACTAGTGCTTATAGCTAGTATTTTCATCTAAGGGGTATGCTTTAAATTCCCATCATTTTTTTGAATTTTATGGTTTTTTTTTGGATTTTTGGATAGGAACCACACCATGAAAAGCCTTAGCATCCTATTATTGGTTGATAGTAGAATGATAAGAAATCCATGAAAACACTCATGCCCTTGAGAGAATAGAAAAGTACGAACAACATTGAGTCCCCTTGATGTCACACCCTTATCAATCCATTTGATCTTTCCCAAGTTTGGAGACTACCAAGGTCATAATTTCGTTAAAGTTTCATTAATGAAAAGGAACCTCGTATTTTCAAAACTAGAAACACCATAGATTTTTGTGGATAAATGGATGACATGGACTCACTGCCTGTTCCATGAAAAATAAACTTTATCTTAGTTATCAATGACCAAGATTCAAAGATAAAATCCAAACATTAGCAATTAAAGACATTAAGTACAAAATATCATTAGCAAATAACTATAGCATCACTATGTCCTATTGGCAATAAATCAGTTTATTAGAACACATAAGAAGAATTAAAACCAAAATAAAGTAAAATATAAAAGAAATTATAAAATATTCAAGAAAGATAAAACGTACTAACGATATTGTAAAATAAAAAATGTGAAAAAAATAGTGTAAAAACAAAAAGGTGTAAAATCAAAGAAAGTGTAAGAGAAAAAGGTATAAAACAAAAAACGTATACAATAAAGAAAGAGTAAAACAAAAAGTGTAAAAAATAAGGAGCCACTCATATGATTAGCATGGATGACCATCTCCCCCATGACTAAGTTGGAAGGAGGAGATTCAAAAGATTGAGCGAGGTTGTTCATTCGATGAGGTGTTACTAACACTAGCTCTTTTAGGCTCATGAAAAGATTTTACTTGTTGCATATTGACCAGTTGTTTCTTGTTTGGACTCTCTAGTTTGTAGATCAACATGCCCTTAGAAAGCAAGGTTTCATATATGATGAAAGGCCCTTTCCACAATGTTTAGAATCTCATTCGTTGTGGAACATGTGTGGGGTTCTAGTAAAGGACCTTATCTCTAGGTTGAAATTTTACTTTCCTTATTTTGAGGTCATGGCATTTGTTGTTCAATGCTTTGTTCACTTCATGAAAGGATAGGGCCACAAATCTATTCTAATCTAACACGTTAAGGTTTATTAATCTTTTTTTCTATGCTAGGCTAAAGTCAAGGTCAAGGTCACAGGTTGTTGAAAGTGTATAGAGCTCGGATTGAATTAAAAAAGTTGGCAATTTTCCATGCACCAGCTCATACAGAGAATAACCTATAGGGAGTTTCCATGTTGAGTAGTGAGCCCAAAGGGAATCATTAAGTTTTATGCTCTAGTCTCTCCTATATTTTCTAATTGTTCTTGTTAAGATCTTAGTAATCTTCCTATTGGTAACCTCTACTTAACAATTGGCTTGGGGGTGATAGGGTATTGTTAATTTATGTTCTACCACTAAGCGTTGCATGATTTTTTGAAAGGTGGTACCTGTAAAATGAGTACCATTCTCATAAATTAGTGCATGTGGCACCCCAAACCTATTTACAACATTTTGTTGTACAAATTAAGTAGTAGTGGAAGATGTATAGTCAGTGATGGCTGCTACTTCTACCCATTTCATACAATAATCAACAATGACTATAATATATGTCTTTTCATTCAACATGGGTGTGATGGGATCCATAAAGTCAATACCCTAGATGTCAAAGGATTCCCGTGGTTGGATTCACTATTGAGGTTCCTCCATTTGAGTGGTCATCCCATCATCATGTTGATAGCTTTCATGAGAAAACAAAGTGATGAGCATCCCTGAAGAGTGTTGGCCAATAATACCTTGCTATTAGGATCTTAATGATTGTATGTCTCCCAACACAATGACCCCTATAAGGGCCCTCATGATCATCTTAGAAAACATGCAGTTGGTCAACATCAAGAACATACCAACAAACTAGGCCATCGACGCACACCTTGTAAAGGTGTCCATTAATCTCCATGAAGTGTTTGGCTTGATAAAGAAATTATTATCTCTTCTTATGGTCTAACTCTTGTGGCATCTCCTAAGTAAGAAGATAAGTGAGGATGCCATAATACCATATAGGTTCATTGGGCACTTGGTCATTTATCACACTAGCAAAGAAAAGTTCATCAAGAAACTGATCTAAAAGTAGGCTCTCCTCCTTTTTATTATGCCATCACAATTGAGACAAGTGATCAGCAACTACATTCTTGGTTCCATTTCGATCTACCATCGTGAGATTAAATTCCTGCAAGAAGCAGATTACACTATGGTCTATGTACATGAACATCTTGTATCCAAGCACATAGTGCCTAAACTTCTCCAAGGCATACACCACCACCATTAGTTCTTTCTCTGATGTGGTGTAGTTTAGCTGTGTACCCACAATTCTTTGGCTCACATAGTGGATGTAGTAAGGATGTTTCTAATCATCCAACTATGTGAGCATAGCTTCCAAGGCACAGTTTGATGCATCCATCATGATGTGAAATGGTTAGGACCAAATTAGTGCTCATAGAATTGGAGTTTCTACAAGCTTTTCATTGATTTTCTAGAGTGTATTTTTGCATTCCTCAATCCATAAGAATTAAGCATATTTCTTTGTAAAATTCACCAATGATTTAGAAATCTTAGAGAAATTCTCTATGATTTTCCTATAGTAGCCAGTATGGCCAAGGAATCACTAGACATCTTTAACAGTTTCTGGTTGGCAGGTAATTCCTTGGATGACCCTTATCTTTTCAAGGTCCACCTTAATCCCTATTTGTGAGATTCTATGCCCCAACACAATGGCCTCCTAGACCATCAAATGGCTCTTTTGCCAATTGAGTTGAAGGTTAGTCTCCACACACCTTTTAGGCACTTGCTCAAGGTGGTCTAAGGCTTGCTTAAATGTAGTGCCATAGGTGGAGAAGTCATCCATGAAGACTTTCACTCTACTACCAATTTTTTGTTGAAAAATGCTAAGGACACGGCATTGGAAGGTTGTAGGGGCATTGCACAAACCAAAAGGCATCTTTTTGTATGCAAAAGTCACCCAAGAAATTTTGGATGTACTTGTGGCCTTATCTTCAGGTGCTATCTAAATTTGGTAATAGCCACTATAACCATTTGGAAAGTTGTAGTAGAAATGCCCAGAGATAGTGTTCAATTCCTAGACACAAATGACAATGGAAAATGATCCTTGTAGGTCACCATGTTTAACAACTTAAAGTTAATATAAACCCTCTACTTGTCACCTTTCTTTGGCATGATCACAAGTGGGCTAACCCATCATCATCTGCAATGGGATAGATGAACCCTACCTTGAGGAATTGTTCAATCTCCTCCTTAATGATCTACTTCAACTTGGGGTTCAACTATCACTACGACTACCTCTTTAGCTTGATGGAAGAATTAGTATAGATGTAGTGTTGGCATATCTTAGGATCAATCCCATTGAGTTTAGAATATGACCAAGCAAAGGCTGTTGGCCATTTGTTGACCACCTTTAACAACTTCTCTTTCTATCCAAAAGCAAGATTAGCATTGATTATCACCGACTTGCCATTGTTCATAAATGCATACTTCATCCTAGCAAGTAGAGTTTTCAACTCTAAGGACTCATGTTTAAAATTTGTAGGGATTTCCAACTCTCCTAATAAGTGTCATCAAGTTCATCATCTGAGATTTGGCAATGAACTTGCTCTAATTCATCCATGCCTTCAACATAGACACTCACCAAGCTCTTAGTTGGTTCCATGCAAATTTTGTTGCTTTTAGGATCAAATGTTAGTCACTGGGTATCCTCTTGTTTTGTGGCTGTTACATACAAGTACCTTTGAATTTCTATATCATATACATACTATCTACATGTTGTGATTAATGTACTTTTGATGGCCCCTAGGTTTTGCACATAGTTGCACCTTGTATCATTGTATCCAATGCATGGAACTCTCTTCTTTTTGATCTTTCCAAATGCATTTTCCTTAGAAATCTCCAAGGAAAGGTCTCTAATGCCCAACCATAAATCAATGGTACTTAGCCAAGCCATTCCCATGATGATTAGATAGTCCCCCTTACAATTATTAACATAGATTACTAGGAAGTTAGCAAGATAGGACCACCCACAAATGGTGGTCACAATATCCTCCAATAGTTCCAAGAGAACAGTGATGGATTGGTCACAAATGTTAGTCTTCTTAACTGGAGGAAGGTTCTAGGCTTTGTACATCTCATGAGAAATCAAATTTACACTAGAACCTAAGTCCAAAAGAACTTTGCAAGGCTCATTTCCAATAATTTGCAAATAGATTAAGGGACTCCTAGGATCATATCCTTTCCTTGGAAGGTGGCCGGCCTTTATCCAATCAGTTACCACATTGGTTAACATGCTAATATGTCCTTTAGGAGGAATTTGGTTTGAAGGGGACTCAAGTGGATTAGACGCAAAGGATGAGGGAGAAGCAAGGTCTATGAGGGTTTTGTAGGACTTTTGGTTTGGAATAATGGTCTATCTTAGGATCTAGTTTCCAAACCACTCGACTGAGGAGTCAGCTATAAGTTAACAACTCTAGTAGCATTATGTTGCTATGGCTAGGCTACAATATTACCCTACATTGATGTAGTAGGTAATAATTAGGTTGAAGGAAAAGGAGCATATGCGTAAGGATGATGAGGATGATAAGGATATGGTGAATCCCCTCCTAGAGATGGATATTGAGATCTATAGTACTCAAGAGGGTAGTAGTGATGTTGGAATGAGGCATGACTGGAATAGTCACACAAAAAAAAGGGTTTTTGAATGTAATACCCATATGGATTAGGTTATTTGTAAGGATGCTACTGCCTTGTTGGTGGCATTCCCCACAACTATAGGTGCTACCATTAATGGTGCTACTCAAAAGGTTGTGGTGGAGCTCCACTTGGATAATAGGCTTGTTGTTGGTAGAATTTCCTTGGGTTGCCTTGAAGATAAGGAAACCTTATGGGTGCTTACCTTCTTGCGAGTTTAGGATTTAGAGCATACACCCCAAATTCTTGCAAGTGTGACATAATGGGGCAACATCCCTTAGGATGTTCGTATTGGCACATGTCCCACCCACCATCACCATCTAATTTAAACTCCACAACCTTCTCTACTACATAAAGCCTTGCCCTTACCCCTTTGGTTTGCACATTCAACTTCCTTCCTTCTCCTACGATCACAATCACTACTTTACTCTTTGGATGCCTCTACTATTTCAGAGTGGTTTGGAAATTTTCATCCAAAGTATCCCACATTTTTTGTACATTATTCAAAATTTTAGAGATAGATTTTTGGATCAACAAGATCTTTCATTGTACCAACTCATCAAGTAATGCCTTCTCCTCATTGTCACAAAATTGAACTTCCCTTTTTCTAATGGAAGGGTCCCAGTTGTACTCCTCCATACTTTCTCTTTTTCTCTGCTCTCCTCCTTCTTTGGAAACTTGCTCAATGAGCCTTTAGATCTAATGAGCTCTAAGTTCTAATAGCCTCCCTTGGGCATAGACCCCAAGAGTTCTTCTTGTTTCTAATTGGAAACCATCTATGATATGATGAAACTAATCCCTTTGAGAATAACCATGGCCAAGGCATTGATGCAAAAGATAATAGTACCTACCCATGGCTACATCCAAGGTTTCATGTATCCCTTGTCTCCAACCTTGGATCTACTTTCTTAGGTTGGATACTCAGGAGCACATTTGATACTTGTCATTGAATAGTTCAAGCATTGTACTCCATGTATGAATTAATTTTGACTACAAGTACCGGTATTAACTTTTAGCTTCTTTTATGAGCATCCTAGGGAACAGCTTAAGTTTTTGCCATTTGTTCTCTATTTTTTGAAAGGCACATGCATCGTGAAAGGCTTGTAGGTGGTCTCACAAATCTGAGTTGCATCCCCCCTCGAACATGAGGATACTATTCATATCCAACTACTTTATTCAAATATCTTTCACATGTCTTGTTGGAATTTTCATTACCTCTATGCTATTCAGCATGTTTTAAGTAGCAAGAAAAGGCTCATCATAGTCATGGCTTCTATGATGGCCATGATGCATCCCTTCTCGCGTGGTGGAGGGCCTCCCTTGATTTCCCATGCCCTTAATCTTGACTAGTCTGATGGGTCCTACAATGATCTATGTCCAGCTAGTCACCTCCATCATGGTCATATCCTCTGTGGCTTTGGTTGGAGCTAAAGGAGGAAGAAGAGAATGAAAAAGGTGAAGAGAAAGGAGGAATAGCACCACAGTGCTTACCACCCTCTCTTTAGTAGTCATGGCCACAATCATCATTGTGATGCTTGTCCTTGTCCCTACCATGACTCCTATCTTTGGATATCCCATGATCATAGGACCTGTTCTTGCCTAAACCAAGATTATTTACAATGGACTGTAAGTTCTGGTTCAAGTCCCCTTCATCGAAACCAAGGGGAGGAGAGTCTATGAAATAATAACCCCCAGAGAAGAAATCCTCACTATGTTTTGGGCCCAATAGGAACAAGGGATTATTGAATTGTTTCCCCTTCATAGCTTCATAGTGTTTCTCCTATTGCCAATCGATTTTACATTGTGCCTCAATGGGATGGTAATCCCTAGAGTTGTGATCCTACACAACATACTCAGCATGGAGCCCCTAGATGCCCAACCTCATAAGAGTTTGTTGGAGCATCGTAGGAACTAATCGATCAAGCAACAACACAATGTTGCCCTCCATGTCCCTTCACTGCATATGATCATCTTGATGTTGGACAAAGATGAAGTCCGACACATACTCATTAGAATGAGTATATACCACTTAGCATTGTTGGGGTACTAGCTAGTTTGATCATTCATTTCTTTGATTAGATGTGTGCTCAAATTTTGGCAGAGAATCATCCCTATGAGAGGAATACATTTTGGATTAACAAAAATACCAATGTGCTTTTTACAATTATTATTATTTAGAATGATTGCAACTTTAAGGTCTAATCCAATGATGTTGAATAATTTTCACTAAGTCCTAAATATCGCATGAAACTAACTAAAGTCCTTAGTAACGGTGCCAATGATGAGCAGCAAGTATACCCTACACCTAACCATACAAATCACTAGTATTCACTCAGCGATCCGATCGAATTCCATAAACATTAGTTCTTTAAGTACACTGGGTTCTAGAAGGTGAAACTAACCATTGCAATCATTGTCTTCCCAATTCCACTTGTGAAGTTCAAGGGTATGGTTAAGTGTAACTAAGGTACATGATTTTATCATTTTCTCTTTTATGTTCCAAGCCATCTAAGAATCAAGAATAAAGAATAAAGTAATTTAATTGCTAAATTAATATAATAACTACCTAACACTTAACTAATCCTAACATCACCTTCCTTTCCCACTTACAGTACACATCCTAAACACATATAGCACCACTGGGTTACCAAACATTAAGCGTTACTGGGATTACCAAGCATTAGACATATTCTCAAAGTGGTTGTACTTATGTGTGGTATTTAATTGCTATTAATTAATTAATTACTTAAAAACATTAAAGGAAATTATTAGAATATTAAATGCTTAAGTAAACAATTAATCTAGTCCAAGTGTTACAAGGTTTATCAAAAAAGCTCATCTTTATTACTGCACACACTAAAGTGCTCAGGTACAATAATGCTCAAATAAGGATCTATGCACTCTTTGACTTCTACTGTGGGCACTTAGAAAATATTCTAACTCTGAAGTGGAAAAAATTGCAAGAGCTTTGCTACAACTATGAAAACTTATGTCATAAATGCATTAGGTAGGCACACATTTATAGGCGAAATAGAGTACCCCGTCGACAAGTACACATCAATGAGTCAAATCCTGCATCAACCAGATCCTGTCGACGAAGTCACATTGACAGCATCCCATTGACATGGCCAAACCAAGACAACTCATCAATTTCTTGGACCATTTTGAAGGATTCATTAATGTCCCTCTCATCAACCATCTTCACATCCTCATCCTCACGCATGTTCTTGTCTTTGTGCACCTCCTTTAATGAAAGCTTTTAAAGCAAATTTTAAGTAAATAGGTTTTTATTATCAATTATATCACAAAAGATAAACAAGGTAAGTTTAATTAATAATAATAGAATTAATCACCTAAATATGCAACTTGTTATTGGGAAGTTTCTATTTTTCCTTTATATTTTTTATACTTACTAAAATTTTGTAATTTAATTCTAGATTTTGTTAATTTGATATTTTCCATATATACTTAATTCCATTTTCCTAGCCAACCTCATTTTGCTGGGACAAGGCTAGGATGACGACGACTCTATTTTCCAAACTATAGTTTCTCATGTGGTGTAATCTAGTAAAGGTAAAATAGCCATAAGTAAACTTTAATGACATTTGAATTTGTATATTAAAATATGTGATAATGAATATTATTGTAAGGTAGACTAATCATTGATGTTTTGACCCTAAAATATTGGAGGTATGGAAAGTAATTTTGGAAACAAATATGATTCAATAAATCTAAAAGTTTATAGAATAGATATAGAAGTTCTACCTAAATGTAATTAAATACATTAATTTTAAATTTCGGGATAAAATATTGTTTTCACATATCACAGCATTTAAAATTAAGATAACACATAGAGGAGGTCATTTTTGTAAGACGGGAGTAACTGTTTACCGTAGGCTGGCATTTCGCTTATCCCTGCTTGTCACATTCCACTTTAACAGAATTGATTCATTTATCGATACATATAAATTATAAAAACACAGAATTGATGTCCTTATCATTATATGCACAGCTGACAGCTGCACGCGCTTTGCTTCCACATTTCACTTTCACAACCATTTTTTTTATAAAAGAAAGTAAACCGCTGTATGGCCACGGATGGCTGGAATTTCAGATGTCGTGAGAGCGTAGGTGTACAGCAAAGTTACCATACTCTGCATGTATTAAATTATTGTATACGGATAGCTGAAAAAATAAACCGTATATCTCCCAAGCGTGCGGCCACGTCCACGTAAAGCTTCTTTCATCCACACCCATATTACGAGTCATGAGGAATACGCGAAAGCTACTACCATACCGTTTCCTGCCCGAACAAAGAGACTGTATTTGTTGATAGATAAGACAAATTTCATGCATCTGATAGCCCAAGAGGACTCTTTATTTCAGCAAATTCGACACCATTACAACGACCAAACTGCAGAACAGAAGATCAACCGAAACACCAGGCACACACAAGTGGAGAAAACAAGCCCAACAGACACACAAACACAAGACCAAAATAAGTAGAGATACGGCACAGCAAAACATGCATAATAACGATGATGGGATAGTCCCTAGGTTGGGCGGAACTTGGGGGTATCAAAGTCGAAGTGGAGTTTAAGTGCGTAATGGGTTTTGGGATCAACTACGACGGTGGATATATTAACTATGCCGGTGGCAGACCGGAAAACGCCGGTGCCACCCACAACGGGAACCGAACGGACAGCTAACTGCTGGTGGTCGGAGCCCAGGATCTCTATGCTGGAGCCGTTGAAGCGGTGGTTGTTGAAGTTGATGGAGAGGGACACGTGGAGGTTGTTGCCGGCGAGGGCCGCGAAGAAGTAGGTGCCCTGGATGTGGCCCACGGCGGTGGTGTTGCGGGTGGACCCCAACGTGACGAGTCCATCCAGCACGAACGTCGTGCCGAAGGCCTCCACGTTGGAGGCCGACCCGTTCACCCCGGCCACCAGCACCTCGCCGTCCGTGGCCCCATGCACCGGCACATGGGCATACAACATCATGGTGTATTACTCACGCCGGTGCTGGGGCCACCCCAGCGAGGATGCATGGGTGGCCTTGGCCATGGCAATTGCCATTGCCATGGCCAATATTATCATCATCACAACTTTCATCACAACCTGCCAGGACAAAGAGAAAGCCATCTTAGTTGAGTGGAGGGAACTTTCTTTCTTTCCCTCTACTCAACGGTTTATCACCTTGGCTCTCTAAAGCAGGCAGTTTGTGGGTATTTATAAAGTTAGGGTGCTCAAACACGTTGGTTTCTTTGATCAAAGAGGAATTGGTCGATCTCGGCTCCGCCTCCTCCTCCTCCTCATGCGCTCACATGTGGGTTTCTATATTCAGGTACGAATTGGTCATCTACGCAAAGGATTGGTTGGTTAAAACCCTAAAATTTTTTAATGGTGGTCCTACTCTTGGGAAAATGGGTTTTATGTTCACCAAGGAAATGGTCACGTTTCCCTCCCAGATTGAACGAGGCGTGCTTACGTGCTTGCTGATGAGACACTCCTGCGACCGCACTTGGCTACAAATTTGACCAAATAATTTAGTTGACAATGAAGCCACCTGTAACAATTTGATTCATTACAAGGCCGTAAATGGGAGACCGTTATCTTGGAGCCTGAGTTCCAGTTAAAAAATAATATTAGAATAAAAGAAATAATTGATAAAATAAACAAATTTATTGATAATTTTGAACATTATGTGTAGTTTTGTTATTTTAGAATCTATAACAAATTTATTTGCATGATGTTTCANAATTTTGAACATTATGTGTAGTTTTGTTATTTTAGAATCTATAACAAATTTATTTACCTGATGTTTCATTTCGTATGACTCAATCAAGCTCTATCTTTGCATTGGATTAAAACTTTTAAGGGTCTTTGCATTGGATTAAAACTTTTAAGAATCGTAAAAACATTTATCGTGTATGTTAAATGATTTATAAAAAGTAGTTCGGGTTTTTCACCGTGTTATCCGAGTTACAGAGTTTTTCAGCTTCATTTCTCAAACCGAGCAGAGATTTTTTAACCCGATTTTTAATATTGATTCTTGTAAAAGATTTTTTTTTTTTTTTAACGGATGTAATAATATCTTCGGTGTCCCCGTCTTAAAACTATATTAGATAAGTTTATCAGGTCCAGGAGATATGATGATGACGATTTTGATACCATTACTGTAACCGTGAAGAATTGCAATATTGAACTTTACGACTTACGTTCATCTTGCGGCCTTAAAATATCTAACGTCCACTTGCATTGTCATTTTCATCGACGAAGGGCATCCTTGCAGACTTGGGCCAGACAAACCAAAGTCCGGTATAAAACATATCCTTAGAAGGCACTTTCAGTCCATTAACTGCAATCTGTGTATGCAAACAAGAAACATAAGAAGAAGTCAAATGCCCTTTTTTATTAGCATTTGGATTAGTTTATTTTTTACTTGCATTTTATTTTTAATGCACTTTACTTTCATGGTTGTAATTAGTTAAAATACTTAATCATAAATACATAAGCACAACCACTTGAAAGCAGCACATATGGCACTTGAAAGCAGTCACTATCATTTTGGATCCCTCTCTTTCAAATTGGAACCTTCTGACCCTCCCCAAAATTAAGTTGCTTTGGTGTCTCCTCCACCATGGTCTACCTATTGGTAAATGGTTAGAATATCTAGGAATTCCCAATCCCAATTGCCCTCTCTGTGATGGACAAGATGACTTTGTCCATGTGTTTTGGCATTGTTCCTTTGCTCAGCATGTGTGGAAGTGGGTTTCCATAGTTTTTCCTTCATACAAGCTATCTCAAGAGGATGTCATATTTGGTTTTTTAAACATTACTTCTGCTAATCTCAAGTTTCTATGGAAAGTTATTAGGCCTAATATTTTATATTATATTTGGAAGCGAAGATGCAATGTTATATTTCAAAGGACCGCTTATTCTAATAAATGTTTGCTCACCAGGTTGGAGAAGTTGCAGATCTTTCGCCTTATTCATTTCCAACTCACATCTCAAGCATCCAAGTTCAATCTGGATAAACATCAGTTGGTTCATCTCTTGCAGTTGTGGGAAAGACTTGTGCATTCCAGTAACACTCAGCATCAATAATCTTTGCAAGGAAGCTTTCCATTTCTGTTGTGAGGAGTCACCATTGGAACTCTCTCTATCCTTAATTGAGAGTTTTTTTTTTTGTTTTTTTTCTCCTTATCTAATTCTATGTCCTTCTATCTTGTAACGAGTCAGCAGGGGTAGATGTTTGGTGGTGCCCCAATTCAAGTTTCCTCCCTTAATACTTGTTTATTTATAAGGCTGGTCCCAAGTTTTATGCATAGTGCTCTCAGCTTCCCCCTTCCCCTTAACCCTATGACTTGTTCAGGTTACTGTAACTGATATCCCCCCCACTAGTGGATGTTTGGTACACCTAGTAATGTTTGCTTCATAACCCAATAGTGTTTATATGAGTTTGGGATGTGTACAGTAAATGGAAATAGCTGCTTATGTTAGGATAGTTAGCCATTAAGATAGCTTAGTAGTTAAATAGTTAATCATTAAACCTTCATTTACTCACCTAGCCCTTAGGATAAAAATGTATAAAAAATACACATCATGTGTTTTAACTCACATTTAGCCATACAAACTAATAGCACAAGTGTGAATTTAAAAGACAATGATCATACAACCTTCTACTTCACAGTTTAAGACTTAAGAACTATGTCCATGGAATTTGATTAGATCACTAGTGCATGCTTGTGATTAGATCAAATTCTACAAACTTTAGGTTTCTAAGTACACTGGTTCTAGGAAGTGAATCTAACTGTTGCAATCATTGTCTTCCCAATTCCACTTGTGAAGTGCAAGTATATGGTTAAGTGTAACTAAGGCATATGAATTTTATCATTTTATCTTTCATGGTTTAAGTCACCTAAGAACAAAAATAAAATATTTAAATACTCAATTAATCTAAAACTAGTGAATATTTAACTAATCCTAACATAAAAATCTGTTCCCACTTTTCATACACATCCTGAACACGCTATAGCATCACTAAGTTAGCAAGCATTAAATGTATGCTTGAAGTGGTCATACTTATGTTTTCTATTTAATCTATATTAATTAGTTAATTAGAATTCATTAAAGCAAAGTGCATAAATAATAAATGCATAAAGAAAACAATTAATCTATTCCAAATGCTACAAGGTTTGATCATAAAAGCTTGTGTTTATTTTCATTCACACTAAGGTGCTTAGGTACATCAATGCTCAAATAAGGATTCGTACACTTCTTTAACTCCTTCTACAAGCACTCACAAAATATTCTAACTTTCAGAAGGAAAAAATGCAAGAGCTTTGCTACAACTAAGGAAAGATTGTCATAAATACAATGAGTAGACACACATTTATAGGCAAAAATATGGGGCCATGTTGATGGGTACACGCCAACGTGGCAAACCCCACATTGATGGGACTCATCATACCCCCATGACTGAATAAAAACTCGTCATTGAGTTCTTTACAAAATTTTAGGAAGGTGTAGAATTATTTACTAACTATAGACACACAAAACAAACACAATAAAAACTAAGTGCCCAAGTGTACAGATTTACAATTATTACAAAAATTGGTGTTCTTGACAACAAAATTAAACACCACAATAAAAATGACAAACACAACTCCTTAGATGACTAGAAGACAATGAAGAAAATTAGATGGTCCCAAGATATGTAGCCTTTTGAGGTTCCAAAGGACCTTCTCCTGCTTTAGGCACACATGGTTGTTGAGATAGTTATTGTGGTTGTCTTGCTACAGCTACAACTACCAATGGAAGACGAAAGGTGTTGATGAGACGCGATATGCACAAGCTGCGATATCGCACCCCCTGCGATATCGCGTACGCGATATCGCAGTCCGCCTCCATATCTATAAATAAGAGGTGGCACTCCCTTCATTTCC